>CAWUER010000803.1:0-359127 GCA_963921195.1 Pegoplata infirma | reverse complement strand
TAATTCGTTATTAAAAAACTACAATAAATCACTTTTTTCAGATAAATTTGTACATTTATGAGATTTTGTGAAAACCAAAAATTGTATTTTAAATAAAATTTAAAATAATATAAATACATATTGTGCGCTCATTCTTTGATTACTTTGATAGCACATTATGTACACTTTAATTTCCATTTTTTTTTATTTATTTATCGCTTTTCATTCCAAAGTTACAGCAAAAATTGTGAACTATAACCCTTTTTTCCGAAAAACAAAAAAACGCCTAACAGGTTAAAAAATTTTTTTTTTCCAAATTTTTTTTTTCCAAAATTTGTATTTTTACGTGTTTATATTAGTTCATCAATAAAAAAATATAATATTCTAAAACTACTGCTTATCTGAATTAATCGCCATTTTGGGTACCATCGAACCCAATGTGCGATGGGAAGGTTCTCTCAATGTCCCCCCTGACCCCATCACCCCACCAAACGACCCTGACAAAATTTTTTTAATTTTTTATACATTTTGGAGGGTATAAAAGATTCGGCACAGCCGAATTTAACACTCTCACTTGTTTATAATTAATTTATTATTTTTTTTTTATTCGAAGTGAAAAAAAAAAAAATTAAAATTCCCCCACCCTCAAACCCAAAAGCTGTACCCGCCACTGCTAATAAGTAATATTTAAGATCTAAAATTCAAAATGGCGGAACCAACATGGCGCTTGATTTTTATTACGATCCGCTTTTAACTTGTTGTTCGGAAGTTAATTGGAACGCAGATTTCAAATTTTTATTAAGATTAAAAAAATTAAACATTTTTGGATTGGATGATGGACGGATGATTTTTTTTAAAGTTATCTGATTCAAATTAGTGTTTATAAACCGGTTAACCGAAAAACCGGTTTTTTCCCAAAATTTCGGTTTTTTTGCAAACCGGTTAACCGGAATTGAAAATTTCCGGTGCACCGAAAACCGGGTTTTTTCTGTCGGTTAACCGGTTTCTTCACCCAAAAAAAAAAAACGTGGGTATTCAATACTAAAAATTTAACTAAATTTTAGTCCAAAAGGACCTAGTGCAGGAATTGGTAACCAATTTTTTACTAATATTATTCAAAACCAGTAAAAATTACTAATTTTGGTACCTTGAAGTTACTAAAATTATTAACTAATGAGTAGATTTTGGTACAAAATGACTTACTAAACCTTTTGCAATTTTTAAGGGTTTTTACTTATTTTTTATGACATTTTCAAAATTTCGTTAAAAAAAAACCTGAAAATCCATGAGAAAGAAAGTCTAAAATATTTTTTATCTACAAGAAACAATTTTCCAATTAGGGATTTTATTCCGAATCTGGTAAATATTAAAAACTCACATTGTTGTAAGCAAGTTTTGGGCACTTTAATTGAAAACTTTATAACCCGACTAAAAAAGTTTAGATATAGTAACATATTATTTAATATATTTATATATGGCCATACACAGTACTTTGCATAATTATATTTAAATGTATCTTGTATTAAGTTTTACACCCAAAATTTAATATGGTGCCATATAAAAGGATATCGGATCATGTGTTGCTCCACATACAATATATAAAGCTTTATTAAATTAGATATTGCATATAATATTTTATATGACTCCATGAATGACCTCATACAAGATAAGATAAATAAATATATGATATACAACTCCATGTCTGACCTCATACAAGATGAGATATATATATGGTGCCGAATCGGGGGAAAAAAGTTTTCTAAGTCCCGAGAAATTTTTTTTTAAATTTTCAGACACAAATAATTTTTGCGTTTTGGAGTTAAGAATTTCATTAAAAATGATTTAAACAAAAAAAAAAAATTAGCCAAATTTTGAAAAATTTTACAAGTCCTGAAAAAGTTTTGTAGAATTTTCGAAGTCCTGGATAAAAAATATTTTTGGTACATTTTTTGCATTTTGAAGTAAAAATTTATTAACAAAGTTTTAAAAAAAAAGTTTTTTAAATTTAGATTTTTTTTTTTAATTTCTAAATCCCGGACACAATTTTTTTTTTTTTTTACAATTTTTTTTTGCATTCCCCGAGAAAACTTGGGATAAATTTGAAAATTATGAGATAAAAAAATATTTTATGCAAAATTCTACATATTTTATCTTATGATATAAAATTATATACAATTGTATCAAATTCGGATCAAAAACGATCATATTTAATCTAATATAACAAATTTTGAGCTATTTTGATCCACCAATTTCATCATCTTATTTTATCCAAATACGTGTTGGGCCATATTAAATTATATATGGCTCAATTTCAAATTACATATGGACCTGTATATTTATTTTTAGTCGGGAAGTGACTGTTAACCAGATAGTAAAATTCCTGTTAATGGAGAGAATGCCAATAAAAGAACATCGAAATAAAATACGGTACGGCAATTTACAACGAAGGGATGTATTTTTTAAATAAAACCAATAAAAGTTAAATTATAGCCCCGGAGAATATGGGAAAATAAAAGCACCGTATTTAAATACCGCTATTTTGAAAAGGTATCAGTTGCCAACTTTGCTGAAAGAAACAAATATGTTTTGTATTTAATAAAATTTAGCTATTTTAAAGTATGTTTTAGGTTTGTCAGTTAAAGAAAAAAAAAACGGTTAACAGGTTTTTCATTCCGGTTTAACCGAGAAAACCGGTTAACCGAAAAAGCTGATTTTCGGTTAACCGAGAAACCGGTTTTCCTAAATGTCGGTTTTTTATAAACACTAATTCAAATTAAACTCAATACCCGAAAGTTTTATGGGTCATTAAATACGAATCTTATATCAGATTTTCAAAATTCAAAATGGCGTATCCAACATGGCGCTTGATTTGTTTTTTATAGTTACGATTCGCTGTAAACTTTTTTGAGGTCACTGAATAAGTTTTGCGCTGATTAAAAAAAAAGTATGATAGCAAATTTTATCATACTTTCTTTTTTAATCAGCGCGAAACTTATAAAGCCAATTATAGATGACTTTTGGATAAATAAAAATATGCCTAATGAATTGAAAGAAGGTGTTATAATTAAACTTCCTAAAAAGGGAGACCTCTCGAACTGCAAAAACTGGAGAGGAATAACACTATTAAGCATGATAAATAAGACCATATCGCGCATTATATACTCAAGACTCACCCCCTCCCTAATGAGCAGTTTAAGATGTGAACAGGCAGGTTTTAGGCCAGGACGTTCTTGTACCGACCAGCTCAATAGTCTTCGTATCATCGTAGAGCAGTCTGTTGAATGGCGTTCTCCTCTGTACCTCGTATTTATTAATTTTGAACGAGTTTTTGACACCCTTTACCATAAATCCATATGGAAAATTTTGAAATGTCGTGGAGTTCCGGAAAGTTTAATAGGCCTTATCAAGGAGCTTTATGACTCTGCCAGTTGTCGAATGCTTCATGATGGACAAATTGGTGAAAATATTGGCGTTAGACAGGGTTGCATCCTATCACCACTCCTTTTTAACATCATTCTAGACACGGTCATGGTACGTGCAACAACAGCAAGAAGAGGCATCACTTGGGGTGTACAGAGAAGACTGGAGGACCTAGATTTTGCCGACGACATTTGTTTGCTCTCACACAACTTTGATGATATGAATGCAAAATTGGAATTGATTGCTGAGTTGGGAACAAATGTTGGGCTTAAAATCAATTATGGCAAAACAAAGGTTCCAATATCTCCAAATTTGAAATTGATGGTCACGAACTGGAAGACGTTAACAGCTTCTGTTACCTCGGTAGCATCATTTCTCCTTCCAGTGGTTCCAACGATGATATCAAATGTCGTATTAATAAAGGGAGGCAAGCATTCGGAGCTCTTCAACCTGTATAGAAATCTTCCAGAATTTCATTAAAAACCAAATTAAGATTATTTTCTTCGAATGTGATGTCTACCCTTCTTTATCGATGTGAATCTTGGAACACGTCCAAAGACCAGGTCAACTGTCTTCAGGTTTTTGTTAACAAGTCCTTAAGAAGAATCCTGCGTATTTACTGGCCAACAACTATTTCAAACAACGAACTTCAAAGAACAAATCAAGTGCCAGTAAAAGTTGAAAGAGCTAAGAGAAAGTGGAACTGGTTGGGGCATATACTGAGAAGACCTCAAGATGATATTGCCCGAATGGCAATTGACTGGAACCCACAAGGCAGTAGAAGGCAGGGTAGACCAGCTCATACTTGGAGAAGAATGTTAAAAATAGAAATAAACTCAACAAATAGAAATTGGCGCGAAATAAAAAAGCTGGCATAAGACAGATCTGAGTGGAAGAATTTCGTTGTGGCCCTTTGTTCCTCCATGGAACCCCAGGAATAAATATATATATCATACTTTTAGAATTCAATATGGCGGAATCAATATGTCAAATGTTCTTTTTTTAGTCACTGACTACAAAGTTATACCATCGTCCGACAGCCAATATTAAACATGAACCGGATGATATAAGTCTGAAAGTAGAGATAAGATGGAGTAAAACTGCATTTACAGTTTTTCATTTCGTAACCCTGTTTCCTTTGAAAAGGACTTTAAAGTTTTAAAGGCTACATTTTGTAAAATATTTTTGAAACATTTGTAATTGTCCTAGGATGACACTGGTGACAGCAGATGATAGAGGAGGATCTCCCCTAATTTTTACATTTTTATATTTTGCCATATCAGGATAAAAGGATGTGAATAAAGTCATTTGAAAACTTTATCAAAATATATATATTCGATTAGAGTTTTATTCTAGTTCGAGGCCCAAAAATATTTCTATTTATGATATTGTCATAATAGTTGACAATATCATAAATAGAAATATTTTTGATCCTCGAACTAGAATAAAACTCTAATCGAATATGTATAAATATAGTATCTATTATGACAATATCATAAATAGAAATATTTTTGGGCCTCGAACTAGAATAAAACTCTAATCGAATATATATGGGGGTTTTCGTGTCAACTGACACAACTTTTGAAACCGATGTCTTCCGATCGGGATGAAATTTGCACCAAGGTTAGTCCTATTGGATAGTAGTTCAGACACAATTTTTCAACGAGATCGGTCAAGAACTCTCTGAGTTAGAGGGGGTCGAAATTTGACATTTTGGCCAAAGAGGTGTTGATTCTCATCCATGTAACTTCTTACCTATTGTTTTTAGCAAAATGTGTCCCAAAGAGTTTAGATAGCTATTTCTTTAGTCTTTCGAAAAAAAAAATATAAGTATAAAAAAAAAAAAAAATTTACTTATTGAAGTTAAACCAAAAAGGTCGAAAAAACAAGTTAAATAATTAAAAAAAAAAATTTTTTTTTTTGATTTTTTTTCTTAAAAATCCAAAACTTTTTTGACTTTTTCCTCAAATTGGGCCCCTTTTTTTTTTTTTTTTGATTCAGAAGAAAGCTTAGGTGATTTCCTTTAAGAGCTGTGGGTCGCTTAGTGGGATGCGAGTGGGATATCTATGAAAAAATTTTTTTTTTAACTTTGGAAAACAAAAAACGGTTCTTCAATTTCCACTATTAGGCGTGGGATAGCTAACCAGTTTCCGATTTCGATCCGCGATACCCTCTAATTTTTTTAGATTCGAAAAAGAAAGCACGAGCCAAAAAATGGGGGCGGTGGGGAGGGGCCATATGGCCCCTCATTGGGTCAAAGTTGGGCGTAAAGAGGTAAAAATCCTCAAAAAGCCCCAAAACTCCCCTAGAAACGCCCCTGGAGGGGTGCAATGTGAGACCGACCTCCAATAATTTTCTGCCCCAAACATTTTTCTTGAACATACCTTACCCCTATTTCCACTTCCTAAGGGGGCTCCCATACAAAACATTTTTAAAAAATTTGATCCTACCGAATAAATACATTTTATTTGCCTTTTGGTACTAAAAATAAAAAACAAAATCTTTATCAAAATATTTTGTTGAAAAATTTGAATAACATTTTTGAATGGACGTTACTTATCTCCTTTTTCCTGATATGTAAAATTAATAAAATAGGAAAATTAGGGGAGATCTTGCTCTTTCATTTGATATAAAATTAATATTTTATAAAATTAAATCCTCTAAAACTTTGAAGTCCTTTTAAAACGAAACAGGATCACGAAATGAAAAGCTGTAAATGCAGTTTTTCTACATTTAGTCTCCAGTTTCAAACTTATGTTATCCAGATCATGCTCAACGACTTTTTTTTTTTTTTTAATTTTTGTCGGACGGTGTAATACTTTAAAAATTATATTTTTTATAAAGGAACCCTAGATTTAAGAAGCTCATAAGTTTAAAGCAGAAAATAAAATAATTTTAACAAAAAAAAAAAAAAAAAAAAACAACCTTTAGTATTGTATAAACTAAAATAAATAATAATAAATAATTTGTTTAGCAAGAATATAACAACAAATTGTAAACAAAACTCTAGATCTAGAGGTGGTAGTAACAAAAAAAAAAATAAAAAATTATCAAAATGACATGCAAAAACTATGAAAAATGGCAAAAAAAAGAGGGATATAAATAATACAAAATTAAATAATAAATGATTAAAAAAACTAACAATAAAGAAATTATTTAAATAATAAATAATTATTTAAAAAAAAAAGAAAATTATTTTGCTTTGGGATGTCAATTTTTATTAAAATTTATTTTTTTTTTTTTAAATATATTTTAAAACATTTTCAAATTAAAACCTTTAAAAACCTTGTCAGTCATAATTTATAAAATTATTGAAGGTGTTTTTTTTTTGCAAATAAATTATATTCTTAAAATATGGCAACCTTGTTCTTAATATAAAAACATTAATATACCATATTGTTTACAAATTTTTTTTACAATGTAATTAGAAAAAAAAATGTAAATATTTACACAAAAACTAGAGTATGTTAGAAAACTACAGTAGGGTAATAATGATTTTGCATGATCTAAGTAGATTCTGAAATATTTGAAAATTTTTAAAAATTTTAGATTCTGTGAAATTTTTAAGGTATAAATTCTTAGATTCTAAAACGGTTTTTCGTATAGAACAACTCATAGATTTTGAGATATTTCTAAGAAAACTCTCAGATTCTGAATTACATTTCGCTTTATAAAAATCCTCAGATTCTGAGATATTTTTCGTAGACAGATTCTACAACGGTTTTTCGTATAGAAAAACTCATAGATTTTGAGATATTTTTTAGAAAACTCTGAGATTCTGAATTACATTTCGCTTTAGAAAAATCCTCAGAATCTGAGATATTTTTCGTAGACAAAAAATTGTTTAGATTCTGATTTTTTAGAAAACTTTCAGATTCTGAATTACATTTCGGTTTAAAAAATCCTTAGATTCTATTCGTAGGGTATTCTATAAAAAAAATATGCATTGATGCCATATGATAAAAGCGAGAAAAAAATTTAGAATTGTATTGTTTTTAAACAAATATAAAGTTTAATAATTTGTTCAATACATATTTGCAAACAAATGTTTTAACAACAAAAAACAAGCGAGAGTGTCAAATTCGGCTGTGCCGAATCTTCTATACCCTCCAATATGAAAACAAATAATAAAAAAAAATATAATATCGACTGGGGTCTTTCGGGGTGGTGGGGAAGAAGGGAAAAGCGTCGGCGCGGAGGTGTGGCGTGGTATATATTTGCACTTGCAATAAAAAAAGTTAATTTTTTTTTTTTGACAGGGACGTTTCGGGGAAAATGTAGGTGCCATAAATGTTTATAAATTTATTTATTACGATATTTACGCTTAAAGAATACAATTATATCATTAATTTTTAATATTTTGAGTATGTTTATTCTAGCTCGAGGTCATTATTTCCATTACTAATTAAAACTATGATATTCTCAAGAGGCCCCTGTAGGCTAATTGGTAGGTAGCGTGCTAGCCTATGAAACGGGGGGTCGTGGTTTCGATTTGAGACGACGGTAATTGTTACCAGTTCTCGGTTAGGTTTAAATTATTAAAAATGATTTGTAAATAAATTGGAAAAATAAATAAAAACTGTCATTGAATCAAATTATTATTATTATAGAATATTTTTCAAGAAAACTATTTTTCTGTTTTAAATTTATTTGTGTTGGTAACTTTTGCAAGATTTAATCGACACGTGTTTCGGAATTTGTCAGAATTCATTGTCAAAATTATTTAGCAAACATAAATTTTCTTTAAAATTATTCTATGAGAATATCATAGTTTCAATTAGTAAAGGAAATAATGACCTCGAGCTAGAAAAAACCTACTCAAAATATAACATTTTAAAGGTCGAATAAAATAATTTCAATTAATTTTTAATTATTTTCTATAATCACTTCTCAAAGAGGGTGGCCCGAAAAAAATTACATTTCCAAGTGAAGGTCGATGAACTTGATATGGCATAAAAAGTTTCATTTTTGAAACTTTTTATAAAAAAAATTGGGTTGTTCAAGGGTTATTTAAGAAAATAACCCCTGAAAAAATTAAAAACTTCAGTTGGCCACAAAAAAAAACTTGAGCTAAACTTTCAAAACCCTTTATTTGGTCCCATTCAAAATACACTCGGTGACCTAAAATTTGTTGCACAGTGTAATATTAGAGTGACATTTTTTCTACAATGTTGATTCTAAGGGGGTAAAAAGGGTAAAAAACTGTACTTTTGGACTGTATGTTCACCTCCCGGAATATAGACACAGTAAGGCTGGATTTTTGCCAATGTTGATTCTTAGGGGGTAAAAAAATGTACCTTTGGTACCTTTTATATTTCCTTAAATAATGGTCCTAGACACTTGAAATTTTGAATGTAGGTTCAGCTCCCGGAATATAAATCTACTAAGGCTGGATTTTGCCAATGTTGATTCTAAGGGGTAAAAAGGGTAAAAAACTGTACTCTTGGTACCATTTATATTTTCTTAAATAATGGTCCTAGAAACTTAAAATTTGCATTGTAGGTTCACCTTCCGGATAAAATATTCACCAAGGCTGGGTTTTTGCCAATGTTGACTCTACGGGGTAAAATAGAAAAAAGTGTACTTTTGGTACTTTTTTTAATTTACTGAAATAATGGTACCTTTTATAAAAAGTACCTTTTATAAAAAGTACCTTTTATAAAAAGTACCTTTTATAAAAAGTACCTTTTATAAAAAGTACCTTTTACGTTTTGTTAAAAGTACCGAAAGTACACTTTTTGGTACTTTTTTATTTCCTGAAATAATAATCACAAAAACTTGAAATTGGAAAAGGTTCCAAAAAATATAATGCGTCACAGAAACTTAAAATTTGAAATGTAAAATCATTCGGTGAAAAAAAAGATGTGGAAAAGTGCTTTTTGGAAATTCCGTTTCTTAACGGGGATAAAAAGTACTTTTAATATTTGCAGAAACAATGATCCTATATAATTGAAATATGGAGTATAGGATTCTTCGGTGAAGAAAAAAGATTCTGGAAGAGGTAATTTTTGGAAATTCTGTTTCTAATGGGGGTAATAAAGTGTACTTTTGGTACTTTTTTTGTTCCTATAATAATGACATTAGAAGAAGGAGATGGAATTGGAAATGAACAAAATGGAATAGAGCAGGGAACAATATGGAATGATATTTTTACTCAAATTTTTCGTGTTTACCCAGTCAGAAAAATACAAACGGGCCAACGTTGGAATGAAGTTGGCGGCGACGGTACCAACGTTGGCGAATCATACCCGTTTCTAAGTCCACGACGTCATTCCGAGGTTGAAATGATAACAGTGGCCAACGATCGCTCGACTTTTGTTTTAACGTTGGGTTAACATTGATTTTACAAATTTACGACATTGGATTTAACCCTTTCACTCCCATTGTACACTACAGTGTACACATCTTTAAAAATTCATTAAAAATTAACCGTACAACATTTTTGTGTTTTGTTTTGACAAGATTGATCATTGAAGGGTTATCTTAACGATAGATGTGCTCGGAAAAATAAATTTGCATTCAGGTGGACTCTACACGCAATATTTGGTGGCAAACTGGAAATTTTTCAAATAACGTAAAAAAATTGCAAAACAAAATAAACGTTAAAAAGTTCTCAAAAATCGAATAATAATCGTACAAGTTTTCTTAAAAGCGGATTTTGTAGAACTTTTCGATACGAAAAATACAAAATTCGAATTTTGGAAAAATGTTTACTCGTTCGGGAGATATTGCATGTGAAAGCTTAAAGTTTGGTTGGATATATCTCCGCTAGAGGGCGCGGTAGACCAACGAAATCAACAAAAAGTTTTTACTTTGCATAGATCTACATTTTAACAAATTTTGGTCAAGAAATTACTTGCCAAAAAAAGTCGGTAGTGAAAGGGTTAACTTGTATTGAAAATCTCAATGTCGTGCTTTTTTACCATTTTGTACAAATTGGTTGAAAAGGCAACTACTTAAGTGTTCACTTAGATTAAAGAGTTGAGGTCTATGTAAATCGAAAACTTTTTAAAAAAATAAAAATGTTAAACTTTTAAATTATAATACATATTGTAGTGTTTTATGTAAACACAAAGTTGTGCCAACACAATATTTTTAGTAAAACTGTTTTACATTATACAATGTTGTATTTTTGGCTAGCCCGATATTGTACCAACACAAAATTTTTGGTACGGTTGGCAATTTCTGACTGGGTAGCTTTTTTCTCCATATTTTTTCCCTCTATATATTTTTTCACTCAAACTTATTTTTTTTATTTAAATTTCTTTTTTCACTGAAATATTTATTCACTCAAAATCCAAAATTCCGACATAAGGGCTCGAAAATTGTCAATATATTTTTCCCCCGGAACGAACATGATAACATACCAGCGAAGTTATTCAAATTTTATTGTTTAAATTATTCATTGAAATATTTTTTTATGGAAGAATTAAACGTCCACAAATAAATAAAACAAAGACTACGTAGGCGAATTTTTTGGAAATCGATAGAGAAATCCTGATCCTTCTATTATCCAGTATTCAACACAACCGGTAACGAAGTACCGAGATGGTAAGCTAGTTATATATAAAATGATATAATTTTATCAAATTATATATAATTATATAAAAACTTTTTTACTCGGGAGTAGCAAACAAAAGTTATAAAAAAATCTTTTCAGAAATCTTATAAAAATTTTACAAAGTTACATTTTACAAATATATGTAAATTTACACAGTTTTCTTTGCTAAATGATGGTTTATTTAACCAATATATTACTAGAAACTCAGTTAATTAACAGTTTTTTTTGTCCAAATTATTTTACAGAATTTTAAAGTAAAATTACAGAGTTTTCTCTATCAAAAAGCTTTCATATTTATCCAATATTTTACTATTAACTCTGTTAATTAACAGTTTTTTTGTCAACATCATTTTACAGAGTTCTTTAGTAAAATTACCAAGAAATGTTTTTAGCTGAAAAAGTATGGTGTACTCTGTTAAATTAGCAGAGTTTTTCTGTAATTTAACAGAGTTATTATTTTGAGCGTAGAATCCTCGTAATAAAAACTTTGTTGTAAATTTACAGTTTTTTTTTGTAAAATAACCTTTCAAAATGGTAGAATACAATTACGAAAATAAACTTGTAAAATTACCAATAAAACTGTAGGTCTCGTTTGAGCAAAGTACAAGATTTTTTGTTAAAAACCAAGGAAAATTGTTAAATATTGGTAGAACGGGATTACAAGGCATTTTTCCAGGCATTTTGCCAGTTTATTTTTTTGAGTGTAGGAAAATAAACACCCGAGTAAAAAAATTGATATGACACAATATATAATTTAATATGGGTTCGTGTCTATTTTGATATAATCTTATACGAAAAATGGTTTCATAAGATTTGATCGAATAATATCTAATAATATCAGTTTATATAACTTTATATCGACTTTGATACGAGTTTTGGTCTAATCCAATGATATAAAATTATATCCAATTATATTAAAATTTATACAATTTTATAAATCGGATGTTTTTTTTTTAGTTTTTAATAAAAAGTTGAAAAATTAAAATAATAAAAATAAGTTGTTCTTGAAAAAAACTTAGAAAAATTTCAAAAAATGGGGTCATGTTAAATTTTATATAAAACACTTAGAAAATATTTTCAAAAAAATTTGTGTTTGGAAAAACTTAGAAAAATTTAAAAAATTGAGTCATATAAAATTTTATATAAAACACTTAGAAAATATTTGCGATAAAAAAAAATGTTCCTTGAAAAAAACTTAGAAAAAATTTAAAAAATGGAGTCATATAAAATTTTATATAAAACACTTAGAAAATATTCGTGATAAAAAAGTGGTGCTTCGAAAAATCTTAGAAAAATAAAAAAATATGAAGTCATATGAAATTTTATATAAAACACGTTGCAAATATTTTCGATAAAAATATGTTCTTGGAAAAAACTTAGAAAAATTAAAAAATAATGGAGGCATATAAAATTTTATATAAAACACTTAGAAATTTGGAATGATGCATGGGACCAGATGTTGCAACATATAATTATGTATGGCGATATCTTAAAAAAATCGCACATCAAAATTTATTATATAAATTTATCTCGCAAGACATAGTGTCACACATGATCATATATGAAATAATATGAATATATATAAGTATATAAGATCATATTAAATTATTTTTACTCGGGAATTGTCCGGACGTTCAAAATCTAGGAAAAACTTTTTTGGCATTAAAAAAAAAAATGCAACACTTTTAAAACCGACGACATCTGATCGGTCTAAAACCAATTCCAAACGAGATCGGTGAAAAAAATCGCTGAATTTAAGGGGGCTCAATTTCAACCTTTTAGAGCCCAATCAGATGACATTGGTTTTAAAAGTGTGCTCACTTGAGGTATTTTCCTAGACCGATATAACGATGCGTTACACACGATATGACAAAGTGAGTATACCGCCATACTGTGGCTAGAGGGTATATAAAAATTATAAACTTGAGTGAAAAGGACAACTGAAATCAGCAACAACTGTTACATCTAACTGATGCGTGTGTTACTATCTATAGTTCTTCGTTTACATTATAGTGGGTGAATGGGTGAATGAGTGAGTGACTGAATAAATGGGGTGCGTGTGGGTGTTTAGATTGGTGTAAGGTCTTTACTAATTACATTTTAATATCTTGTTAAATAAATTAATGATACTGCATTGCAAAAATTTACCCACAACACACAGACAGTGATACTCGAGAATATACGTACGTACACTCACAAAATACCAAAAAAAAAAAACAAAAAAAAAAAGATAAATATTTTTATTGTTTACTTTTATTTTTGTATATATTATTGCTGCTACAGACAACAAGTGCAAACCAGATAAAGATATAAACAGACGCAGCTATTAGGGTTTCCATAAAATTATTAATAGAAATCGGGGCTATGAAGATAAGCCCGTGGCGCCTGGCGATAAAATTTTAAATTTTTGAAAATTAAAATACATGAAACTTATTAATTTCGATGAGCTGACCACGATAAAGTTTTTAAAATCGGTCGAATGGTTTTCGAGATATCGCTATTTGAAATTTGCAAAATATGGAAGTTTTTCCCTACATTCAAGAATTAAAAAAAAAATCATAAAATTTGTTTCTCTTCGCCCTTTCATAGAACTTGAGACAATTTTTCATTTTAATTTAATTTGAGACAAATCCTATCTTTTAAAAAAATGGAGCCCTTAGATCAAAAATTTTCATTTTTCGAAACTTTCCACCGAAATTTAGAAAAATTATTTTTTTTTTGACGTGGTAAATACAAATATCGACAAAATTCTGAGATCGGTTGAGCAGTTTTCAAGATATAATCATTTGAAATTTGTCAAAAAATGTCCAAAAATGGCGTTTTTCGTACGTTAAGAAATTAAAAAAAAAAAAAAAAATCAAAGTTTTTTTTCTCCATTGAATATTTTATAGTCGTTGAGACAAATTTTCAATTAAACCTAATTTGAGCCGAGTCTGACGATTTTAACCCATGGCGTTCTTTGATCAAATTTTAGAGTTGTTGGTAAAAGTTTTCAAAAAGCCACAAGTTTGATCAAAGATGCCACGGGCTTAAATGATCGGCTTTGACTCAAATAAATTTCAAATGAAATTTTGTCTCAAGCTCTATAAAAGGGTCAAGAAAAAAAATTTTAGATTTTTTTTTTTAATTTTTTGACCGTAGGAAAAAATTGTAATTTTTTTGCAAATTTTAAAATTGCGATATCTTGAAAGACGGATGAGCTAAAAATTTATTTAATATTTGAGTTCTGCAAAACCTTTTTTTTAAATTTTCGAAATCCAAAACTTTTATCGCTAGGCTCCACGGGTTTATTTTATCCGATTGGCCTTAAATTTGTACCACATAACTTTAAGGGATAGTAGAAAAAAATGCCCAGACACTTGGAAAAAACAAAAGTTAAAGAAAAAATCCCAGTTTAGTGCGACACATTCGTAAAATATCAATTTATAAAAAGTTTTCTTAAAACAAAATTTATATTCTCTGTGAAAATTCATTAATTTAATGAAACTTTTTATTACTTTTAGGTTTAATTGTATATGTATGTTGCATTGATTCACTCGATTCAGGTTCCTTTTAACATTTTAACAGATAAACAGACGGTCATCGCCAGATTTATATTTTTTGTGAACATTCATTAATTTTATGAAACTTTTCATAACTTTCAGGTTTAATGATATAAGTTTCATTGACACAATCTGTGAACATTCATTAATTAAATGAAACTTTTCATAACTTTTAGGTTAAATGATATAAGTTTCATTGATTCAATGAAACTCGTCATAGGCCCTTTTTGAACGTCATTTCCACAGATAAACAGACATACATAGCTAGATTGATTTAAAATTAAAATTTATTAATATATAAACTTTATGGGTTCTAGACCGATATTTCGATGTGTTACAGGACCCTCTAACACTAACATTAACTGAAAGGTATCAAATTTTCATAAATTTTGAGAGATTTTTTTTTGACACCTGATTTTTCTTTAGTAGCACACCCTAATTGCATTTGTATTCATCATATTTTGTTGTAAAAACACTTGTACGAATTTTCTATAATGTCTGTTGTTTATACTACGTCATTTAAATTTTTCATGTTTCTCTTCTCCTTTAAATTATTTTTGACGTTAATTAAGTTTCATGTGTAGTAGGTTAAGGTTTGTTTTATATTATTTGTATTTGTTTTCATTTTTGTATGTATTAGAATTAAAACCTAGTAGGAATAATATATCAAATTCAAGGAAATTTTCTATATGAAAAAATGTGTCAGAATCTGAGAAATTTTCTATACGGAAAAAATGTCTAAGAATCTTAGAATTTTTCATTCCAGAAAAATTTCTCGGAATTGGAGAGTTTTTCTATATGGAAAGTGTCTCAGAATCTGAGTATTTTTCCATATGGAAAATGTCTATATGAAAAAAATGTGTTAGAATCTGAGAATTTTTCTTTACGGAAAAATGTCTCAGAATTTGAAAATTTTTCTGTACGGAAAAATTTCTCTGAATTTAAGAATTTTTCTATACGGCAAAAATTTCTCTGAATTTAAGAATTTTTCTGTACGGAAAAATTTTTCATAATCTAGGAATTTTTTTACATGGAAAATGTCTCAGAATCTGAGAATTTTTCTATACGAAAATGTCTTAAAATCCGTATAAAAAAATCCCAGATTCTGAGACATTTTTTTCCTTATAGAAAAATTTGCGAACATATTTTATACTGAAAATAATCTTAGAATTTGAGAAGTTTTCAATACGGAAAAATGTCTCAGAATCACAAAATTTTCTGCAATACGAAAAAATGTCTCAGAATCTAATAATCTTTCTAGACGGGCAAATGCCTTATAATATGGGAATTTTTCTATTCGACAAAATGTCTCAAAATTTGAGAATTTTTCTATTCGACAAAATTTCTCAGAACCTAAAAATTTTTCATTCTGAAAAAAATTTTTAAGAATCTATAAATTTTTTTATACAGAAAAATGTCTCAGAATCTGTTAATTTTTCTATACGAAAAAATGTCTGTATAGAAAAATGTTTCAGAATCAGCGAATATTTCATTACGGAAACATGTCTCAGAATCTGAGAATCTTTCTATACCGAAAAATGTCTCAGAATCTAAGAACTTTTCTATAGAAAAAAATGACTCATAATATGAGAATTTTTCTATTCGAAAAAAAATGTCTCAGAATTTGAGAATTTTTCTATACGACAAAATGTCTCAGAACCTGAGAATTTTTCATTCTGAAAAAAATGTCTCAGAATCTGAAAATTTTTTTATACGGAAAAATTTTTCAGAATCTGATAATTTTTCTATACGAAAAAATGTCTGTATCGAAGAATCAGAGATTTTTTCAATACGGAAAAATGTCTCAGAATCTCAAAATTTTTCTATACGGAAAATGTCTCAGAATCAGGGAATTTTTCTACACAAAAAATGTCTCATAGTCAGAGAGTTTTCTATATGGAAATATGTCTCAAAATCAGAGAATTTTTCTATACATAAAAATGTCTCAGAATCTGAAATTTTTCTATTCGAAAAAATGTCTCAGAATCTAATAATCTTTCTAGACGGGAAAATGTCTCAGAATTTAAGAATTTTTCTATACGACAAAATGTCTCAGAACCTGAGAGTTTTTCATTCTGAAAAATTTCTAAGAATCATATAAATAAAATAACCGAGCTCGAGGTCTGTTGTTGTTGTAAATAATCTTTATTTGTGTTTGTGTAAATTTTTTAACACTGTCCCCTGATGATGAAATTCAATGAATTTCGAAATATTGGAGTAGTAAAATAAAGATTATTTACAACAACAACAGACCTCGAGCTCGGTTATTTTATTTATATTACAAATTAAAGGTCGAATAAATACAACATTTAATTTCTAAGAATCTATAAATTTTTTTATACAGAAAAATGTCTCAGAATTTTTCTATACCGAAAAATGTGTCAGAATCTGAGAATTCTTCTATACGGAAAAATTTCTCAGAATCGGAGAATTTTTCTATACGAAAAAATGTTTTAGAATCTGAAGATTTTTCTATACGGAAAATAGTCTCAGAATCTGAGAGATTTCCTATACCAAAAAAAAAATGTCTCTGAATTTTTTTATACTGAAAAATGTTTTAGAATTTAAGATTTTTTTTATGGAAATATGTCTCAGAATCTGAAAATTTTTCTATACGGTAAAATATATTAGGATCAGACAGTTTTTTATATGGAAAAAATATCTCAGAGTCTGAGAATTTTTCAATACGGAAAAATCTCAAAAAGTCCCAGAATCATAGGATCTATTTGAAATTTGTCTCAGAATTTGTTAGAAAACTGTCTCAGAATCAGAGAATTATTCTATAAGAAAAAATGTCTTAGCATCTAAGAATTTTTCTATATGGAAAAATGTTTCTGAGAATTTTTCTATACGAAAAAATGTCTCAGAATCAGAGAATTTTTCTATTCAGAAAAATGTCACAGAATCTGAGAAAAATGTCTCATAAGATGGGAATTTTTGTATACGGAAAATGCCTTTTATCCGTATGGAAAAATTCTCATATTCTGAGACATTTTTCCTTATACAAAAATTTTTAGATATACAACTTTCTTAGAGCATAGTAATTTTTCTATACACAGAAAATAATATGTAGGAAACTAATTTGAGTAATCACTTGTTTAAATTTAAAAACAAAAATTGAGTAATTTTTTAATTGACGCAATTAAAAATTTACTCAAAAATTTTAAAAACAATTTAAGTAAATAATTTATCTATACAGAAAAATTTCACAAAATCTGAGAATTTTTTTATACAGAAAAATTTCTTAGAATCTAGGAATTTTTCTTTACAAAAAATAGTTTCACACAAAAATTTTTTTTCCATGAACGATTTCACCGCTCAACAAATCGTAGGTTTTTGACTCCGGTTTGAAGTTTGATACAAAATTTTTAAAGATTTTGACTCGCTGATTCCAAATCTGTGCTCCAAATTTTTCCATCACGTCTAGAATTTTAATTATTCGCGGTTGAAAATGCAAAAAAAAAGCGATTTTTGCCTTTTTTGAAAGCCAGCACAGCAGCCATTGAGTGGAATAAAAATCTGTTATAAAGCGTTAGAGTAGAATTGAACTATGATCTCAAATATATGATCAAAAAAATTCAAGTTGTTGCACTATTATTGGCCAAACGCGTATTTTAAAAAAACACTGTGAAAAAAATTAGAAAAAGCACCATTTTTAAAAGGCTCTAAAACAAAAACCACATGATCAATCTTTAGTGTGATGAGCTCAAAATTTAGACAAAATCTCATTCTTTCTTATAGACTTTTAAACCCATTAAATATATCTTGCGGTTTATACGAAAAATAACACATAAAACTTAAATTTGTAAATTATTTAGTTTTTTTTAGTTTTTCTTTGAAAAATATCTTTTTTACAAAAATGATAATTTTAACAGAGTCATTTTAAAACGCAATTCTAACCCAACCAAACTCAATAATTAGAAAAAAATTGTTTTCTATGTTGGAGACCAAAGACAAATTATACTTTTGCGCTTTATACCAGATTTGTATTCCACTCAATGGCTGCTGTGCAGGCTTTTAAATAATGCAAAAATCGTAATTTTTCGCATTTTTAACCGTGAATAACTAAAAATCTGGACGTGATGGAAAAATTTGGAGTACAGATTTGAAATCAAGAGATCAAAGTCTACTAAAATTGATCACCAGAATTCAAACCGGAAAATGAGTGTTGAGCGGTGTTTTCATAGTATTTATGAACAAATTCATACAATTTATTAACTTTTCATAATATTTATAAACTTTTTCATAGTATTTATGAATAAATCATAATATGTGAAATTTAAGAATTTTTAACATTTTTCATAAATACTATGAAAAAGTTAATAAATATTATGAAAAGTTAATAAATGGTATGAATTTGTTCATAAATACTATGAAAATCGGTCATGGAAAAAAAAAATTTTTTGTGTGTTCAAAATCTGAGAATTTGTCTATACGAAAAATACAATCTAAGAATTTTTCTATACAGAAAAATGTCTTAGAATCTGAAAATTTTTCTATACCAAAAAATTTCTCAAGAATCTGAGATTTTTTCTATTCTGGAACTAATTTTTTTAAACATTGCAATTTTTCTAAAAATTTCGAACTGGGAATGGCCAACAAAAACTATATTTAAACACACATTTTTTTTGTTGGAAAATTTCAGTAAATACTTGCTACAAAAATTGTATTTCCTTAAACAAATATTAAGGAAATACCTTGTATAAATAGATTAAATTTCAAAAAATATTTAATAATAATAAAAATGTATTTGAAAAAAAAAAAAAAATAATATTATGGGGAAAAAATTAGTAAAAACTTACCTTCTTTTTAAAAATAATTGCAGTTTTTTTTTGCTGATAAATTTGATATGATGGTTTTTGGCAGGACTGGGAACGTAATTTGTGTGTTGAACAACATTTTCGTTAATTTACAATTGAACTTTTTTAGATTTTCACTTTAATTAAATTTTTTTTTTCAAACAAAACTTTTAATAAAATTTCTTTAAAAACAAAACTTGATATTTTTATAATTATATATTTTTTTATTTTCATATTTTTTAAGCACAAAATTAATAATTACTTTAATTATATATAATTTTTTTAAATTTTTTATAATTTTAATAAAAAAGAATTCTATTTTTAAAATAAATGCACTATTCTATTCTTAAATTAAATATAATTTTTTTTTTTTTTGGTGAAATTGAATTTTAATTAATATGACATAGAAAAACACAGACATCACTAAATTTTGTTATAATAACCATGTCACACGAATCTGAAATTAAAAAAGAAAAATAAAACAAAAATATGTTAAAATTTTTTAAAAAATAATGAAAATTTTTAAATAAGTTTTTAATAATTTTAAAACATTATTTAAGTTATATGCACACTAAAAAAAAACTTGTCAAATTACTAGAAACAGTCTCGTAATCCCATTTTACCAATATTTGACAGTTTTCTTTGTTTTTTAACAAATAATTTTCGATCGAAATTTAATTTTTTTTGTAATTTTACAGTTTTTCTTGTAATTTTACAAATTTCCAATGTTTTTTACAAAAAAAAAGAGAATTCCTTGTAAGTTTTGTTTCGCCAAAAATGTTGTAAATTCACAATTTTATTGATAAAAATCTTGTAAAATTACAAAAAAATATCGTAATTTTTACTGGGAATTCTCGTAAAATAGGAGATGACAAAATATCTAGTTAAGTCACGAAAACTACTTGTAAGTTTTATCGCGTCAAAAAAATTGTAAATTTACAATTTTATTGGTCAAAAAGCTTGTAAAATTACAAAATTATTGGTAACAAGCTTGTAAAATAATAAAGAATTCTTGTCAAATCGGAGGTAACAAAAAAGAAGTAACAAACTTTTCTTGTACACTCAAAATAATAACTCTGTTAAATTACAGAAAAACTCTGCTAATTTAACAGAGTACACCATACTTTTCCAGCTAACAACATTTCTTGGTAATTTTACTAAAAAACTCTGTAAAATGATTTTGACAGAAAAAAACTGTTAATTTACAGAATTTATAGTAAAATATTGGTTATATCACAAAATCCACCAGAGAACACATAAAAAATGCTATTTTCTGACCTTAGGTCTTTCGATTTTCTTTATATTAACGGTATGCATTCTCAATAAAGCCAATAAAACATATCCATTTTCAGTTTTTTTAATTTTAAAAAAATCGCGATTTTTTCGCGAATTTAATTTTCTTCAAAAATTTAAAAAATCAAAAAAGTATGTTAATTTGATGAGCCATATCTTCTAAAGTATCTATCGGATTTCTACGATTCAAAAAGCATTTGATTCAAACGTGTGTCCTTTTTTATACCAATGCAATAAAAAAAAAGTTTTTCCAAAAAAAGTGCATTTTTGATGCAAATGCAATTTTTGGATGCATTTTTCAAAACTGTCTCCCCCTTCAATTTTTTTGAAACCTTCATAATTCGAAAATATGGAATTTTTTACACAAAATTGAGTACCGTTTTTTTTGTGACAGCGTTTCAAAAAATTTTCGTAATTTTTTTTAAACTACTTATTCGATTTTTTCCATACAAAAAATCAATTTAATGTTTATTTTGAAATTTTATCAAAAAAGTATGTAACTTTAAAAAGCCATTTCTTCGAAAGTATCTATCGGATTTCTACGACTCAAAAAGTATTCGATTCAACTGATTATCCGTTTTCATACCAATGCACTAACAAAAAATATTTTTTTTAAAAAATGCATTTTTGATGCAAATGCAATTTTTGGATTCATTTTTTAAAACTTTCTCCCCCTTCAATTTGTTTGAAACCTGCATAAATCGAAAATATAGCATTTTTTAGATAAAATTGGGTACATTTTTTTTGTCACGGCGTTTCACAAAATTTTCGTAATTTTTTTTAAAAATGCTTATGTAGTTTTTCCTTAGACTAAAATTTTTTTTTGTTATTTTATGAATTTTATGAAAAAATTGTATGGAAAAACCAATAAGGTATTTTTAAAAAAATTACAAAATTTTTACGAAACTCCGTCACAAAAAAAGCGGTACGCAATTTTGTGTAAAAAATGCTATATTTTCGATTTATGTAGGTTTAAAAAAAATTGAAGGGGGAGAAAGTTTTAAAAAATGCATCCAAAAAATGCATTTGCATCAAAAATGCACTTTTTTTAAAAAATATTTTTTTTATTACATTAATATAAAGTAAGACTATCGTCTGAATCGAATGCTTTTTGAATTGAAGAAATCCGATAGATACTTCCGAAGATATGGCTATTCAAAGTTGCATACTTTTTTGATTTTTTTAATTTTTGAAGAAAATTAAATTCGCGAAAAAATCGCGATTTTTTTTAAATATAAAAAACTGGAAATGGATATGTTTAATTGGCTATATAGAGCACATGTGTACAAAAAATTAGATAAATTTTAAGACCCTCGGTCAGATTTTATAAAATCTTTGCTGGATTTCATGATATATGAAAGCTTTTTTACAGAGAAAACTCTGTAATTTTACTATAAAACTCTGTAAAATGATTTGGACAAAAAAACTGTTAATTTACAGAGTTTCTAGTAAAATATTGGTTATTTTTAGCAAAGAAAACTATGAAAATATTCATATATTTGTAAAATACATTTGATGCAAAAAAAAAATTACAGAAAAAACTCTGTAAATTTACAGAGTTTAGTTAAATGCATGTTATTTTGTAAAATTTTTATAAGATTTCTGAAAAAAAAATTTTGATAACTTTTTTGCTACTTTTTCAACTTTTTCTCAAAAAAAAAAAAAATATACAGATAAAATTTTGATGCTTGGTAACAAAAACAAAAACTACTCAAAACAGAAAACTTTTTTGGTTATAAAAAAATACGAAGTATTTTGCTTAGATCTGTATTTTACCAGAAAACTCTGTTAATTATCTGTAAAATAAAGATTACAAAGTAAAAAGTAATATAACAGAGGAAACTTTGTTTTTTTGTCACAACAAAATACAAATTATTTTCTTAAATCTGTATTTTGACAGAAAACTCTGTCAAATATCTGTTGAATTGAGATTACAGTCATTTTACAGAGTATTATACAGAGTTATTATTTTGAGTGTAATTTTACAAGCTTTTTTTGAGTGCAGTGGCTCACACCTTAAATCGTCCAATAGATATAGTAAATATATGCAAATTATTTTGATTAATCAAATAAACTTGTTTTTTTCGACCTTTAAAATATTGTATTTTGAGTAGGGTTGTTCTAGCTCGAGGTAATTTTTTTTTACTAAAGAAAAACATCAACAGTTCCTGTAAGATATGCTGAAAATGGTCAAAAGCACAATTTTTTTTTTAAAAAAAGGTCCAGGAAAAAAATATTTTTTTAGCATAAAATGTTTGCAGAATTTGTTTAAAGGACTATAAGCCACATTTTTTCAAATATACTTAAGCGATAGCACCAACTCTGATTAAGCTTTTAAGCAAAAATTGATGACACTATATTTTGGGGGTCCCACTGCTTTTCTAAATCTTTGGTGACCCATAAAAAGGATTTGGTCACCAAACTGGACAATCTGAGTACAGGGTTTTACTACCTTTTGGTTATAGAATCGAACTTAGTCAAGTTATTGTGTTTTTCTCATTGTTGCACAGTGTTTTTTTTCTTATTTTTAAGTGGAAAGGTTGTAAAGTGCACATGTACCTGATTTTTTTTATTTAAAATAAAAAAAAACATTATAAAATTCTTCCGAAACTTCAAATTCATAAAAATTGAATGCGACCTTGACCTTTGAAAAATAATGAAACTGTTCGTAAACATTTTTCAGATATAGTATATAAGAATACTTTCCACTGAGACATATAACAACCAAACATTCACACCTTTTTCAAAAACAACCACTCCTTTCAAAAAAACAAAAAACGCTCCTTTTTCCCACAACAACAATAATTCAACGTTAAAGAAATTGATGAACAAATTTGAAAAAACAAAAATAAGACGTAGTAATTCAAACCAGGAGCGGATTGAAAGGAAAGTGTGAATCTGATCTAGCAGATTCTGAGATATTTTTCCTTAAAAGAAATCTGTCTCAGATTGTGAAACATTTTTTTCTATATAGAAAAAATCTCAGATTCTGAGACATTTTTTCTATATAGAAAAAATCTCAGATTCTGAGACATTTTTTCTATATAGAAAAAGTCTTAGATTCTGAGACATTTTTTCTATATAGAAAAAGTCTCAGATTCTGAGACATTTTTTCTATATAGAAAAAGTCTCAGATTCTGAGACATTTTTTCTATATAGAAAAAGTCTCAGATTCTGAGACATTTTTTGTATATAGAAAAAGTCTTCTGAGACATTTTTCTCAGATTCTGAGACATTTTTTCTATATAGAAAAAGTCTCAGATTCTGAGACATTTTTTTCTATAAAGAAAAAGTCTCAGATTCTGAGACATTTTTTTCTATATAGAAAAAGTCTCAGATTCTGAGACATTTTTTTCTATATAGAAAAAGTCTCAGATTCTGAGACATTTTTTTCTATATAGAAAAAGTCTCAGATTCTGAGACATTTTTTTCTATATAGAAAAAGTCTCAGATTCTGAGACATTTTTTTCTATATAGAAAAAGTCTCAGATTCTGAGACATTTTTTTCTATATAGAAAAAGTCTCAGATTCTGAGACATTTTTTTCTATATAGAAAAAGTCTCAGATTCTGAGACATTTTTTTCTATATAGAAAAAGTCTCAGATTCTGAGACATTTTTTTCTATATAGAAAAAGTCTCAGATTCTGAGACATTTTTTTCTATATAGAAAAAGTCTCAGATTCTGAGACATTTTTTTCTATATAGAAAAAGTCTCAGATTCTGAGACATTTTTTCTATATAGAAAAAGTCTCAGATTCTGAGACATTTTTTTCTATATAGAAAAAGTCTCAGATGCTGAGACATTTTTTCTATATAGAAAAAGTCTCAGATGCTGAGTCTCAGATTCTGAGACATTTTTTTCTATATAGAAAAAGTCTCAGAAAGTCTCAGATTCTGAGAAATTTTTTCTATATAGAAAAAGTCTCAGATTCTGAGACATTTTTTTCTATATAGAAAAAAATCTCAGATTCTGAGACATTTTTTCTATATAGAAAAAGTCTCAGATTCTGAGACATTTTTTCTATATAGAAAAAGTCTCAGATTCTGAGACATTTTTTCTATATAGAAAAAGTCTCAGATTCTGAGACAGTTTTTCTATATAGAAATAGTCTCAGATTCTGAGACATTTTTTTCTATATAGAAAAAGTCTCAGATTCTGAGACATTTTTTTCTATATAGAAAAAGTCTCAGATTCTGAGACATTTTTTTCTATATAGAAAAAGTCTCAGATTCTGAGATATTTTTTTCTATATAGAAAAAGTCTCAGATTCTGAGACATTTTTTCTATATAGAAAAAGTCTCAGACTCTGAGACATTTTTTCTATATTGAAAAAGTCTCAGATTCTGAGACATTTTTTCTATATAGAAAAAGTCTCAGATTCTGAGACATTTTTTCTATATAGAAAAAGTCTCAGATTCTGAGACATTTTTTTCTATAAAGAAAAAGTCTCAGATTCTGAGACATTTTTTCTATATAGAAAAAGTCTCAGATTCTGAGACATTTTTTCTATATAGAAAAAGTCTCAGATTCTGAGACATTTTTTCTATATAGAAAAAGTCTCAGATTCTGAGACATTTTTTCTATATAGAAAAAGTCTCAGATTCTGATTTAGAAAAATTTCTATATAGAAAAAGTCTCAGATTCTGAGACATTTTTTCTATATAGAAAAAGTCTCAGATTCTGAAACATTTTTTCTATATAGAAAAAATTTTCGACACTCAGAATCTGAGACTTTTTCTATATAGAAAAAATGTCTCAGAATCTGAGATTTTTTTCTATATAGAAAAAAATGTCTCAGAATCTGAGACTTTTTCTATATAGAAAAAATGTCTCAGAATCTGAGACTTTCTGAGACTTTTTCTATATAGAAAAAAATGTCTCAGAATCTGAGACTCAGCATCTGAGACTTTTTCTATATAGAAAAAATGTCTCAGCATCTGAGACTTTTTCTATATAGAAAAAGTCTCAGATTCTGAGAAAAAGTCTCAGATTCTGAGACATTTTTTTCTATATAGAAAAAGTCTCAGATGCTGAGTCTCAGATTCTGAGACATTTTTTTCTATATAGAAAAAGTCTCAGAAAGTCTCAGATTCTGAGACATTTTTTCTATATAGAAAAAGTCTCAGATTCTGAGACATTTTTTTCTATATAGAAAAAAATCTCAGATTCTGAGACATTTTTTCTATATAGAAAAAGTCTCAGATTCTGAGACATTTTTTCTATATAGAAAAAGTCTCAGATTCTGAGACATTTTTTCTATATAGAAAAAGTCTCAGATTCTGAGACAGTTTTTCTATATAGAAATAGTCTCAGATTCTGAGACATCTTTTCTATATAGAAAAAGTCTCAGATTCTGAGACATTTTTTCTATATAGAAAAAGTCTCAGATTCTGAGACATTTTTTCTATATAGAAAAAGTCTAAGATTCTGAGACAGTTTTTCCTATATAAGAAAAGTCTCAGATTCTGAGACAGTTTTTTCTATATAGAAAAAGTCTCAGATTCTGAGACATTTTTTCTATATAGAAAAAGTCTCAGATTCTGAGACATTTTTTCTATATAGAAAAAGTCTCAGATTCTGAGACATTTTTTCTATATAGAAAAAGTCTCAGATTCTGAGACATTTTTTCTATATAGAAAAAGTCTCAGATTCTGAGACATTTTTTCTATATAGAAAAAGTCTCAGATTCTGAGACATTTTTTCTATATAGAAAAAGTCTCAGATTCTGAGACATTTTTTCTATATAGAAAAAGTCTCTGATTCTGAGACATTTTTTCTATATAGAAAAAGTCTCAGATTCTGAGACATTTTTTCTATATAGAAAAAGTCTCAGATTCTGAGACATTTTTTCTATATAGAAAAAGTCTCAGATTCTGAGACATTTTTTCTATATAGAAAAAGTCTCAGATTCTGAGACATTTTTTCTATATAGAAAAAGTCTCAGATTCTGAGACATTTTTTCTATATAGAAAAAATTTTCGACACTAATTTTTTCTATACAAAATTTTTGATACTAAATTTTTCAATAGAAAATTTTCAATACTAAATTTTTCTATAGAAAAATTTGTTATTAAAAATTTTCATTAAGAAAGTTTTTTTATCGAAAATTTTCTATCGAAAAATTTGGTATCGAAAATTTTCTATTGAAAAATTTAGTATCAAAAATTTTGTATAGAAAAAATTAGTGTCGAAAATTTTGTGTAAAAAATTTTGAATCAGAAAGTTTCTATAGAAAAATGTTGCTATTGAAATTTTTCTATGGAAAATTTTTGACATTTTTGAAAATTTTCTTTAGAAAAATTTAGTATCGAAAATTTTGTATAGAAAAATTTATTACTGAAAATTTTCTATAGAAAAATTTAGTACTAAAAATTTTCTATAGAAAAATTTAGTATCCAAAATTTTCTATAGAAAAATTTAGTATTGAAAATTTTCTTTAGCAAAATTTAGTATTGAAAATTTTCTATAGAAAAAATGCCTTAGATTCTGAGAAAATTTTTCTCAAATTCTGAGACATTTTTTCTATATAGAAAAAGTCTCAGATTCTGAGACATTTTTTCTATATAGAAAAAGTCTCAGACTCTGAGACATTTTTTCTATATAGAAAAAGTCTCAGACTCTGAGACATTTTTTCTATATAGAAAAAGTCTCAGACTCTGAGACATTTTTTCTATATAGAAAAAGTCTTAGACTCTGAGACATTTTTTCTATATAGAAAAAGTCTCAGATTCTGAGACATTTTTTCTCAGAATTCTGAGAAATTTTTTTTATAAAGAAAAAGTTCTCAGAATCTAAGAGATTTTACCCATACAGAAAACATCTCAAATTTTAAGATATTTTTCTCTAGGGAAAATGTCTCCGCGCCTGTTAATAAATTAGAAAAAAAAAAAAAACTTTATATTGTGTTAAATACGAAATTATATACAGTATGTAGACATTTCTCGAGACACTAACAACAATTTTATTATTTTTATAAATATTTCAAAGGATATGGATATTCTTGTTCTTCGTTGTCTGTCTTTGTTTACAAACAAACATTATGTATGCGACGCAATAAAAATACAACGAAAAAGGATTTTGTTTTTCGCAACAAAATCTTGCCGGGCTTTATTTTTTTTATTAGGGGGCGTACAAGTTCATATATTCTGTGTGACCTTCAAACATTTTTTGTAAGTAGAAGTATACGTATTCCTCCTCATTATACTCTCCAGAGAAATTAATGACAACAAAAGATGAGTAAACAAACAACCAAAATGGATAAAAACCAAAACCACCTTAGAAAATATGCTGCCAGACAATAAAAAAAAGGACAATGAACTACATTTAACTAAATGGTTGGGTTTTTGTTTTGAACATATCCAAAACAAAAGATATTTCCAGACAAACAATGTGATGGCAAGGAAGGAAGAAATACAAGGATAAAGGATAAATGTTATTAAACTTCCAAATGGTATGAAGGTCACTTGTACATATTAAATACCAATTATTTGCTGTTGTACAAAATAATTTAATTTGAAAAATTTAACGTAAATGTGATAATTTACACTTCTTGTCTTAAAATGTTTAAGGAAAAATAAAAAGAAATAGATTTTTTCACTGAAAAAACAAACTTGTAAAATTTTTTTTTTGCTACCCAGCAAAACTTTGGTAATGGGTAGTGATTATATAACACATTACCAGGTAATGCATATAACTTATTTGTAGCATTATTTTATGATGTCTTACCAAACATTTGTTCCACAACGTATTATTTTCAAGTGAAAAATAATGCATTACTAATAATTTGCTACGTAATGCATTATTATTGGAAAAATGTATTTCATATTTGTTATTTCTAAACATTAAATCATGGATGACTTATATTTGGTTACATTATGTATTATTTGAAAGTTTGAAATAATGCATTATTTATAATTGGAGGCATAATGCATTACAATAACATAAAAAATAATTATTTTATAAAAAAATGCATAAGTTTAAACTAGAGATGAGCTCACAACAGGAAATTTCTAACGACACACACTCCTAACATATTTTATCTACTTACACTCACTTACAATCACGTGTGTAAATTTAATACAAAATTACTTTTTCACTACTACTACTCGTAACACCTTATATATTATCTTCTGGTATGCTATATTATTTCATTTCTCGTAACCTATAAAATATCATATATTTTACACCTTACTCGTATTCTTCGTTATAAATTTATGACTTATTTTATACCTTACTGGTATTCTTTGTGATAATGTGGATGCATTACTTTGAGTCTCATCGCCTGTTAAAATCATCAATGCTGCAATGAATAAAATAAGAGATCCTATACCTTATGTTATACCTTATTTGGTAATCTAAGTTTTGCTGGGTACCTCTTATTTTACGAGAATTCAAAGTAAATATTACGAACTTTGTTGTAACTTTACAAGCTTTTTACCAATTAAATTGTAAATTGACAACTTTTTTGGCAAAATAAAGTTTACAAGAAATTCTGATGACTTCACTAGATTTTTTTTTGTAAAATTACTTTGGAAATTTGTACTTTTACGAAAAAATTTGTAAAATTACAAAAAAATGTAAATTTCGATCGAAAATTTTTTGTTAAAAAAACAAGGAGAACTGTCAAATATTGGTAAAAAGGGATTACGATACTTTTTCTAGTAGTTTTACAAATTTATTTTTTTGAGTGTACACAAAAACAAAACAACAAAATTACTAGAAAAAGTCTCGTAATCCCATTTTACCAATATTGGACAGTTCTCCTTGTTTTTTAACAAAAAATTTTCACTCGAAATTTAATTTTTATTTTTTTTTTAATTTTACAACTTTTTTCGTAAAAAAAAAAATTTCGATCGAATTTTACATTTTTTTTTTATAATTTTACAATTTTTTTTGTAATTTTACAAATTTCCAAGGTTTTTTTTTTCAAAAAAATCTAGTAAATTCACGAGAATTTCTTGTAAGTTTTATAAAAAGCTTGTAAAATTACGAAAAAGCTCGTCATTTTTATTACACTCAAAAAAAAAACCTTGTAAAATTACACGAAAAACTTGTAACTTTTTTTTTCTCCTATTTGACAAAAATTCCTAGTTATTTTACAAGCTTTTTTCCAATAATTTTGTAATTTTACAAGGTTTTTACCAATAAAATTGTTAATTTACAAATTTTTTGACATGATAAAATTTACAAAGAGGTTTTGTAATTTTACTAGATTTTTTGCTACCTAATATTGTACGAGAATTCCTAGTAATTTTAAAAGCTTTTTACCAATAATTTTGTAATTTTACAAGTTTTTACCAATAAAATTGTAAATTTACAGTTTTTTGGCGCAATTAAAATTACAAGGAATTCTCGTAAATTTACTAGTAATTTTTTTGTAAAATTATTTAGGAAATTTGTAAAATTACAAAAAAATTGTAAAATTACAAAAAAAATTTAAATTTCGATCCAAATTTGTTTGTTAAAAAACAAGGAAAACTACCAAATATTAGTAAAATGGGATTACGAGACTTTTTTTTTGTATAGGAATTCTCGTAAAATATGAGGTAGCAAAAAATCTAGTAAAGTTACGAAACCTCCTTGTAAGTTTTATCGCGTCACAAAAATTATAAATTTACAATTTTTTTGTTAAAAAGCGTATAAAATTACAAGGAATTTGTCAAATAGGAGGTAGCAAATAATAATAAAACCGTACCTGCAGAAAATCAAACTAAAAAAAAGTACCACTCTAATGGGCATAAAAACAAATACACTCAAAAAAAAGTTTGTAAAATGACATAAAATCCCCGTGATTTTACGGGGCGGGTTTTGTAAAATATGTACTAGCAAGAATCCCCGTAATGTTACGGGGATAATTTGTAAATTAATTTAACAAAAGAAAATGTAAATTTACAATTTTTTTTGTAAAATATTAACTTCGAGCTGAACATTTTTTTTGGAAATTTACAAAAAATTTGGTAAACTTACAAAACAAAATTGTAAACTTACAGAAAAAGGTTTTTATTTTACAAAGAAAAAATAGAAAATGAAAAAAATATATTGTGGATTAACAAATTATTTGGTTAAACTACTGTTTTTACCGCAAAAAATATTGAAAAACATGTATATTTACAATAAAAATTGTAAATTTGCAAAAAAAAAAAAATTAAATTTACAAAACAAATTGTAATTTTACAAAAAAAAGTTGTAAATTTACAAAATAAAGTAGAAAATCAAAAACCAAAATTGTAAATTTACAAATTGTTTGGTTAAACTACTGTTTTTTATAGCAAAAAACTTGTATATTTACAATAAAAAGTGGTAATTTTACAATTTTTATTGAGTATATACCATTTTTTCTTATTTTTTTGACGTAAAAACAGTAGTTTAACCAAAAAATTTGTAAATTTACAATATTGTTTTTGTATTTTCTACTTCATTTTTGTAAAATTACAACTTTTTTCGTAAGTATACAATTTTGTTTTTAAAATTTTCATATTTGTTTTGTAAATTTACAAAAAATTTTGTTTATTTACATATTTGTTTTGTAAATTTAAAGGTTTTTTTCCATCGGTGCATCTTATTTTTCCTTCTTCGGCAGCTGGAGTAGCACTTCAACAACCAGAAATGATTTTTTTTTCACTTGAACACTTTTAACAAACTTTTTAAAGTATAAAACTGCACTTTTTTACTTTTTTTCGGCATTTCGTTTTTCTTAAGTAGAACATATGAGAAGGAGGCTACACAAGAAATTTCTTATATTTTCAGGAAAAATTAGTCAAAAAATAACAATTTTTTTTTGATTTTTTAATTATTTTCACAAGTATTTTTAAGAAATTGGCCAAAAAATTTTTGGATATTGTAGATTGGATGTTTAAGTACCTGTTAAAATAAGAAAAACTTAATTTTTCATAATTGGCAGCTTTTTATTGACATTTTAGTTGCCAAATTAAAAAAAAAAAATTACCAAAAAAATATGGTAAAATTACCAAAAAATGGTAAAAAATACAAAGAAAAAACTAGAACAATAATATAGTAAAAGCACATAAAAATTGTGGTATTTTACTAGAGGAAATTACAAAAAAAAAAAAAATGGTGTAAAAATTCAATTTTTTTGCTAAAGCTTACAATTAGTTGAAAAATGTTTGTGTCCGGAACTTAAAAAATTTCCAAACTTTTTTTTTCATGAAATTTTTTATTTATAAAAAATTATTTTTAACAAAATTTTTTACTCCAAAACGCAAAAAAATCTGAACTTAGAAAATTTTTGCGTGTCCTATTGTTGGATAATTATTTTTTTTTTGTAAAACAACACTAATTCTAGTAATAAAATAAGTTTTGTAAAATTACATTGGAATTTTATACTTTTCAATACATACATTTCAAACTGAAAACCTTGTAAACGATCTTAAAAAAAATGTTTGTAATAACACATTTTTTGGTAGAAAGACTAAATAACATCAAGTAAAATTTTGTTGTACAATAACAGTTTTCTTGTGTAAAAAAAACAAAACACCTTGTAATATTTTTTTACTTTGTAAAGTAATTCACTTTTTTGTAAATTTACCTTAAAAATTTGTAAAATAAATTTACCAACATATAATAGTAAAATTACAAAGCAAACTGTAGTTTTCGTTTTATTAAATATACAACAATTTTTGTAAAAAGACAAAAATATTAGTAAAATAGAATTACAAGACCTTTGACTTGTAGTTTTACAAACTTTTTTTTTTGGGTGTATGTACTCATTTTCCCCCGATAGTTAATTTTTTAAAAGTAAAAAAAAAACTAAAAAACACAAAAAACAATTGCTTTATTTCCTAGAACTCGTAATCTCCTCTTCAGTATAAACGTCTTAAACGCCTTTTTTAAGGTTTAAAAATTACCACCTCTTTCTTCAAAGTTTTTCATTTGTTTATTTTGTAAGGTTTTGAAATTAAAATAGATCATTAGTCTTTGGTGGGAAATTTTAATGAATTTTATTTTTAGATAATTTACGATAATTACGGCGTACTTGCATGACTATTGTAGTTGGTTTAAATAAATAACGCCTATAATTAACATTTTTTTTTTTTTAAATTTTTACAATTGCACAATTTCATGAAATCCATTTAACTAAATGAAAATGAAAACTAATGATACGGTTTTTTGTACCCACCACTTACAAGGGAGGTCTTTCAGAAGGCACCCACCGATAGTCCTGAAACTTAAATATAGGAATAGGGGGAGAAAAACAAAAGTAACTCGTTGTTTAAAAAAGGGTTGCTCCTTTATTAAAAACTATAGTCTTTCGGGAAAATTCATATAAAAGCCTACACACAAAAAAAAACTTGTCAAATTACTAGAAAAAGTTTCGTAATACCATTTTACTAATATTTGACAGTTTTCCTTGATTTTTAACAAAAAAAAAAAATGGATTAAAATTATTTTTTTTTTTTTTGTAATTTTACAATTTTTTTTGGTAATTTTACAAATTTCCAAGATAATTTTACAAAAAAAAAAATCTAGAAAATTCACGAGAAATTCCTTGTAAGTTTAATTGCGCCAAAAGAGTTGTAAATTTACAATTTTATTGGTAAAACGCTTGTAAAATTACAGAAAAACTGGTAATTTTTATAAGGAGTTCTCGTAAAATTGGAGGTAGAAAAAAATCTAGTACACTCAAAAAACCTTGTAAAATTACAAGAAAAGTTTGTAACTTTTTTTTTTGCTACCTCCTATTTGACAAGAATTCCTTGTTATTTTACAAGCTTTTTACCAATAATTTTGTAATTTTATAAGCTTTTTACCAAAAAACTTGTAAATTTACATTTTTTTGACGCGATTTCGTGATTTTACTAGATTTTTTTCTACCTCCTATTTTACGAGAATTCCTAGTAAAAATTACGAGATTTTTTGTAATTTTACAAGATTACAATTACAATAAAATTGTTAATTTACAACTTTTTTGGCGAAATAAAATTTACAAGAAATTTTCGTAAATGTACTAATTTTTTTTGTAAAAAATCTTGGAAATTTAAAAAATAAGGAAAACTGTAAAATATTGGTAAAATGGGATTACGAAACTTTTTTAGTAATTTGACAAGGTTTTTTTTGAGAGTAAAGTTACGAGAATGCCTTGGTTATTTAATCGCGTCAAAAAAGTTGTAAATTTCAATTTTATTGGTAAAAAGCTTGTAAAATTACTAGGAATTCTTGTCAAATAGGAGGTAACAAAAAATAAAAATAACAAGCTTTTCTTGTCATTTTGCAAAGTTTTTTTTTTGAGTGTAACTTTTGAGTGTAAACGACAAGAAAAGTTTGTAACTTTTTTTTTGCTACCTCCTATTTGACAACAATTCCTTGCTTTTTGCCAATAAAATTGTAAATATACAAATTTTTTGACGCGATAAAATTTGGAAGGAGGTTTTGTGTTTTACTGGATTTTTTGCTAATTCCTAATTTACGAAAATTCCTACACTCAAAAAAAAAAAGTTTGTAAAATTACAAGTAAAAGGTCTTGTAATTCGATTTCTAATAATATTTTTGTCTTTTTACAAAAATTGTTGTATATTTAATAAAACGAAAACTATAGTTTGCTTTGTAATTTTACTATTATATGTTGGTAAATTTATTTTACAACTTTTTTAGGAAAATTTACAAAAAAGTGAATTATTTTACAAATTAAAAAAATATTACAAGGTGTTTAGTTTTTTTACACAAGAAAACTGTAATTGTACAACAAAATTTTACTTGAAGTTATTTAGTCTTTCTACCAAAAAAATGCTTTATAACAATTTTTTTTTTTTTTTTTAAGATTTTTTAAATCGTTTACAAGGTTATTAGTTTTTTAACACAAAAAAATGTAATTAAACAAAAAATATGTATTGTAATTTTACAAAACTTATTTTATTACTAGAATTAATGTTGTTTTACAAAAAAAAAAAAATTAATTATTGAACAAAAGGACTCGCAAGAATTTTCTAAGTTCAGATTTTTTTTCCATTTTGGAGTAAAAAAATTAGTTCAATTTTTCTTCTGCATTTTTTCAACTTGAACCCTTATAACAAATATAATTAGAGCCCGTGCTCGATCTGTACTTACAGAAAAAATCAAATAAAATTACTGACAAAATATGTCGCCATTAGGCACGTCTCCGAAACAGAAAATGCAAATTCCTTCATTTGTGTCTGTAATTCCAGATCATGTTGGTAACCCTTGCGAAATAATGTAAGAGACAAAAAAGTTGAAAGAGAGTATGAAGTGAGGTTGAGATTGCTAGAAATAGAATTGTAGTGTTGGAAACTGTCAAAATTTATTCTGTAGAAACTAAAAATATTCACATATATAAAAAACAGTTTTCATTAACAAGACAAACCGACATTTAAAATCCTACTGAAGATGACACTAACTGGGGTGTTTGAAACCGGTATAGGAAATACCAGAAATGTCTATAATTTTTAGAAATTCAATTTTTCTTCTGCATTTTTTCAACTTGAACCCTTATAACAAATATAATTAGAGCCCGTGCTCGATCTGTACTTACAGAAAAAATCAAATAAAATTACTGACAAAATATGTCGCCATTAGGCACGTCTCCGAAACAGAAAATGCAAATTCCTTCATTTGTGTCTGTAATTCCAGATCATGTTGGTAACCCTTGCGAAATAATGTAAGAGACAAAAAAGTTGAAAGAGAGTATGAAGTGAGGTTGAGATTGCTAGAAATAGAATTGTAGTGTTGGAAACTGTCAAAATTTATTCTGTAGAAACTAAAAATATTCACATATATAAAAAACAGTTTTCATTAACAAGACAAACCGACATTTAAAATCCTACTGAAGATGACACTAACTGGGGTGTTTGAAACCGGTATAGGAAATACCAGAAATGTCTATAATTTTTAGAAATTCAATTTTTCTTCTGCATTTTTTCAACTTGAACCCTTATAACAAATATAATTAGAGCCCGTGCTCGATCTGTACTTACAGAAAAAATCAAATAAAATTACTGACAAAATATGTCGCCATTAGGCACGTCTCCGAAACAGAAAATGCAAATTCCTTCATTTGTGTCTGTAATTCCAGATCATGTTGGTAACCCTTGCGAAATAATGTAAGAGACAAAAAAGTTGAAAGAGAGTATGAAGTGAGGTTGAGATTGCTAGAAATAGAATTGTAGTGTTGGAAACTGTCAAAATTTATTCTGTAGAAACTAAAAATATTCACATATATAAAAAACAGTTTTCATTAACAAGACAAACCGACATTTAAAATCCTACTGAAGATGACACTAACTGGGGTGTTTGAAACCGGTATAGGAAATACCAGAAATGTCTATAATTTTTAGAAATTCAATTTTTCTTCTGCATTTTTTCAACTTGAACCCTTATAACAAATATAATTAGAGCCCGTGCTCGATCTGTACTTACAGAAAAAATCAAATAAAATTACTGACAAAATATGTCGCCATTAGGCACGTCTCCGAAACAGAAAATGCAAATTCCTTCATTTGTGTCTGTAATTCCAGATCATGTTGGTAACCCTTGCGAAATAATGTAAGAGACAAAAAAGTTGAAAGAGAGTATGAAGTGAGGTTGAGATTGCTAGAAATAGAATTGTAGTGTTGGAAACTGTCAAAATTTATTCTGTAGAAACTAAAAATATTCACATATATAAAAAACAGTTTTCATTAACAAGACAAACCGACATTTAAAATCCTACTGAAGATGACACTAACTGGGGTGTTTGAAACCGGTATAGGAAATACCAGAAATGTCTATAATTTTTAGAAATTCAATTTTTCTTCTGCATTTTTTCAACTTGAACCCTTATAACAAATATAATTAGAGCCCGTGCTCGATCTGTACTTACAGAAAAAATCAAATTAGTTTGAAATCATTTTTTATAAATTTTATTAAAAAAAATTTTGGAAATTTTTTAAGTTCCGGACACAAACATTTTTCAACTAATTGTAAGCTTTAGCAAAAAAAATAATTTTTTCACCATTTTTTGGTAATTTGCGTTAAGTAAAATGCCACAATTTTTATGTGTTTCTACTATATAATTGTTCTAGTTTTTTTGTTGTATTTTTACAATTTTTTTTGGTAATTTTACCATATTTTTTTGGTAATTTTTTTTTTTTTAATTTGGCACCTAAAATGTCAAAAAAAGCTGCCAATTATGAAAAATTAGGCTTTTCTTATTTTAACAGGTACTTAAACATCCAATCTACAATATCCAAAATTTTTTTTCTGATTTTTTAAAAATATTTGTGAAAATAATTAAAAATTCGAAAAAAAAAATGTTATTTTTTGCCTAATTTTTCCTGAAAATATAAGAAATTTCTTGCCTCCTTCGCAATTCTCATATGTTCTACTTAAGAAAAACGAAATGCCGAAAAAAAAAATAAAAAAGTGCAGTGTTATACTTTAAAAAGTTTGTTAAAAGTGTTCAAGTGAAAAAAAAAAATCATTTGAGGTTGTTGAAGTGCTACTCCAGCTGCCGAAGAAGGAAAAATAAGGTGCACCAATGAAAAAAAACCTTTTAATTTACAAAACAAATATGTAAATAAACCAAATTTTTTGTAAATTTACAAAACAAATATGAAAATTAAAAAAAAAACAAAATTGTATACTTACAGAAAAAAGTTGTAATTTTACATAAATTAAGTAGAAAATACGAAAACAATATTGTAAATTTACAAATTATTTAGTTAAACTACTGTTTTTACGGCAAAAAATAAGAAAAAATGGTATATTTACAATAAAAATTGTAAATTTACAACTTTTTATTGTAAATATACAATTTTTTTGCCATAAAAAAACAGTAGTTTAACCAAACAATTTGTAAATTTACAATTTTGTTGTTTAATTTTCTACTTTATTTTGTAAATTTCCAATTTTTTTTTGTAAGTTTACAATTTGTTTTGTAAATTTTAATTTTTTTGTAAATATACGTGTTTTTCAATATTTTTTGCGGTAAAAACAGTAGTTTAACCAAATAATTTGTTAATCTACAATTTATTTTTTTCATTTTCTATTTTTTCTTTGTAAAATAACTACCTTTTTCTGTAAGTTTACAATTTTGTTTTGTAAATTTAAGAAATTTTTTGTAAATTTCCAAAAAAAACGTTCACCTCAAAGTTAATATTTTACAAAAAAAAAATGTAAATTTAGATTTTCTTTTGTTAAATCAATTTACAAATTATCCCCGTAACATTACGGGGATTCTTGCTAGTACATATTTTACAAAACCTGCCCCGTAAAATCATGGGGATTTTATGTCATTTTACAAACTTTTTTTTTGAGTGTAGAAAAAATTACGATTTTACAAGATTTTTACCAATAAAATTGTTAATTTACAACTTTTTTGACGCAATAAAACTTACAAAGAATTCTCGTTAATTTAATAGATTTTTTTTGTAAAAAACCTTGGAAATTTGTAAAATTACAAAAAAAGTTGTAAAATTACAAAAAAATTTAAATTTCGATCGAAAATATTTTTTTTTTTTTTTGAAAACAACGAAAACTATCAAATATTGGTAAAATGGGATTACGAGACTTTTTCTAGTAATTTGACAAGGTTTTTTTTGGTGTACAAAATGGTTGACAACACAAGTGAACAGCAAAAAAAATGCTCGCTTAAGTTTTGTTTTTACCAAAAAAATGTTTTCCCCAGTTATTTTATTAAAAAATTTTTTTTTCTCAAAATTTTTTTTTTTTACAAAAGGTTTTTATACCCTTCAACATAAAGTATAAATATTATTGATCCATTATCGATTTTAAGACGTTCTATCAATGTCCGTCCGTAGAACAAGTCTCGTAATGCCATTTTACCAAAATTTTACAGTTTTCCTTCGATCGAAATTTACATTTTTTTTTTGTAATTTTACAGTTTTTCTTGTAATTTTACAATTTTCCAAGGTTTAAAAAAAAATCTAGTAAATTTACAAACATTTCTTGTAAGTTTTATTGCACCAAAAAAATTTGTAAATTTACAATTTTATTAGTAAAAATCTTGTAAAATTACGAAAAACCTCGTCATATTTACTAGAAATTCTCCTAAAATAGGAGGTAGCAAAAAATGCTTGTTAAATTACAAGGAATTGTTGTCAAATAGGAGGTAGCGAAAAAAAGTTACAAACTTTTCTTGTAATTTTACAAGGTTTTTTAGTGTAGTTATTTTCTGAAATGGATAAAGTCGGATCAAGAGGAAAAAAGTTCCCATTTGAAGAAATTGACCAATCTCTAAATAAAACGTAATTTTTTACAGGTTTTTTGCATTTTTGTTAAACAAATGAAACATTTTAATATAAAAACGCGTTCAAAGTCCTGCACTTCGATCTAGGGGACTCAAAAATGCATTTTTTTGCCGCCCCTTTTTTGTGGGCGTGGATATAAAAAATTTTTTGTTAATAATGGTAAAACTGTATTACTTAAATGCAAAAATCATAATAAATTAACTTGCCAACAGTTATCGCGAGAGGAAAGTTTCCCCCAACGCCTAACGCCGACCCCCACCCCAAAAACTTTTTTGTTTTGTTTAAGATAGAATGAGTTTGCAACAAAGAAGGTTTTCCGAGATATCTTTTATTTTATGTTGGATTTAAACATGGTTTTAATTTCGACTATATATGGGGCATTCCATGTCAAATCGGACACTTTAAAAATTTTTTTTTTTAGATTTTCCCAATTTGTTTACAGTTTTTAGTACGCTTCAAAAACTCCTTCGTGGTAAATTTTCATATTTTTTTGATGACTTGTTCAAAAGATATCGAATTTTTAAAAATTGGTAGTTTGTTCCTTTACTCAAACTTTACTCATAACTTCTTCAATAATGGTCCAAATTTCAAATTTTTTTTTTTTCAAAATTTTTTGTTTTTTTACGTACTTTAAAAAAAAAAAATTCTTAAAAGCGCTCTAGTATGCGATTTTTAAGTTTAAATCTCATTTTTGAAAATGTTTGTACTCTTCTATCGATTCTACAAATTTTTTGCCCAGGAGGATCGTGCGATAACGATTATTACTATTTTTTTAAATTTTTTGAAAAAATTTTATTGTAATTTTTCAATCTTAAAATCATTTCTACTGCTCCAATGGTGTGTCATAGAGGGGTCCTTTATAAGACTGACCCCCATTAATTTTTACGTCTTAACATTTCTTTGGAACAAACTAATACTCTATCTCCAATTTCTAAGGGGGCTCCCACACAAAACGACATTTTTAAAAATTTGCTACAACCGCTCTAACTGCCCTAATAGTGCCCTTAGAGCAAAAAAATGTATGACCGACCCACAATATTTTTTTAGTCCAAACATTTTCTCTGAACACACCTACCATCTATCTCTAATTGTAAAGGCGGTCCCCATACATTTTTTTTTATTTTTTGTAAATTTGTTTTATTTAATCAGCTTCTTTCGGTCCAATGGTGCGTCCGAGAGGGGTCATTAGTGAGACCGACCCCCATTTATTTTTACCCTATACCATTTTTTTAAAATATACCTACGCCCTATCTCCACTCCCTAAGTAGGCTCCCATACAAAATTACATTTTTATAAAATTTGCTCCAACTGTTATTTGTATGGGAGCCTACTTAGCAAGTGGATATAGGGCGTAGGTATGTTTTAAAAAAATGTTGCAGGGTAAACATAAATGGGGGTCGGTCTCACAAATGACCCCTCTCGGACGCACCATTGAACCGGTAGAAGATGATTAAATAAAACAAATTTACAAAAAATAAAAAAAATTGTATGGGGACCGCCTTAACAGTTAAAGATAGAGGGTAAAGAAAATGTTTGGACTAAAAAAATATTGTGGGTCGGTCATACATTTTGTTGCTCTAAAGGCACTATTAGGGCAGTTAGAGCGGTTGGAGCAAATTTTAAAAAAATGTCGTTTTGTGTGGGAGCCCCATTAGAAATTGGAGATAGGGTATTAGTTTGTTCCAAAGAAATGTTAAGACGAAAAAATTAATGGGGGTCGGTCTTATAAAGGACCCCTCTATGACGCACCATTCGAGCAGTAGAAATGATTTTAAGATTAGAAAATTACAATAAAATTTTTTCAAAAAATTTTAAAAAATAGTAATAATCCTTATCCCACGATCTTCCTGGGCAAACAATTTGTAGAATTGATAGAAGTTTTACACAAAAAAATTTCAAAAAAATCGAAGAGTACAAACATTTTCAAAAATGAGATTTAAATTTTAAAACTTAAAAATCGCATTCTACACCATTTACAGATGTAATTCGAAAAAGATCAATTGTAATTTTTTTTTTTTTTTTTACTTTGAGCCAACACTCAGGGGATGCCCCCTACTAATGCAATGCATTGTGTTGGTATTAGGAAAAAAGGTTATGAGGAGAAGGAAAGAGGGAGTAGTGTTTGTGGACATTTAATTTGAACTTTTCTAAATTATAGCCTACTGGAAAGATTTCTGCGGGGAGTTTATTCCACATACGACTAGTTCGACCGAGAAACGAATTTTCTCTGTAATGCGTTGTGCGATACATTGGACAATCGACAACAAACGGATGTGAGTTGCTGGAAAGGCGAGTACTACGGGTATGCACCCGCGTCTCAGGAATGAGTTCACCCATCTCAGCTGAGCACTTACCGTGGTAATATCGATAGAACAATGACGCACAACCCACATTCCGACGATGCTCCAATGAATCAATAGAGCTGGATACCCTACTGTCATTGATGAGCTTCAACGCACTCCTTTGCACCCGGTCCAGAAGCTTCAAGATAGACCTTGAAGCACCTGCCCAGATATGGGAGTTGTATTCCATTTTCGGTCGGATATAGGCGGTATAAATAGTGAGAAGATCAGACGGGGTGAAGTAATTCTTGCACCGTTTTAAAAAACCAAGACACTTGAATGCTTCTTTCGACACTTGAAAAACATGTTGGTTCCATCGAACATCACATTGGATTCTCATGCCTAGAACATCAAGAGTGTCTGATTCCTCAATAGCTATACCGCCCATGGATACAGATGACGCTAATTCCACAAGACGTCTGTGGGTCAGCATACAACATTGGGTTTTGCGAGCATTAAAATCGACCTGATTCGCAAGACCCCACTCGGAGATTTTCGTAAGGTCATGATTGAGTGTGTCATTCATGTTCTGCCTCATAGCTTCAACCTCAGTAAGGCTTGGTCTATGATTAAAGGAAAATGAATGACAAATGTTGCTGTCATCTGCAAAAGAATAGATAGGATTGGAAGTTATACCCAGAAGGTCGTTAAGAAAAATAAGAAAAAGTGTAGGAGATAGAACAGAACCTTGCGGTACCCCTGAATTCAGATGAAACTCATCCGATGAGAACCCATCTATAACAACACGTATAGAGCGGTCTCTAAGAAAGCTCGATATGAATCGAGAGAAATCACTACCGACACCAAACGCAATAAGCTTCGAAACGAGTGCACCGTGCCACACACGATCAAACGCCTTGGAAATATCTAGAGCAACCACCTTGCTTTCACCAAATTGGTGAATAGAACGACTCCAGCGTTCCGAAAGAAACGCTAACAGGTCTCCCGTAGAACGACCTCTACGAAAGCCATACTGTCGATCGCACAAAAGTGAATTAGACTCCAAATAATTTACCAGGTGGTGATTCATCATGCTCTCCATGACTTTCGAGAGCGTAGAGCAAATTGCTATTGGGCGGTAGTTTTCAGGGTTTGTAGCCTCTCCCTTTTTTGGAATTGGCTGGACGTTGGCCACCTTCCAGCAAGAGGGAAAAGCTCCTACCCGGTACGAGTAGCTAAATAATGTTGCCAAAGGACGACACAACGACAAAGCACACCGTTTCAGGACCACAGCCGTAATACCATCCGGCCCCGGGGACTTGTTTATGTTGAGATCCTCAAGGACCTTTTTAACTGCACGCGCTCGAAAAAATATCTTGGACATAGTAAAGGATACCCTTTCGAGCTCGGGCGGTGGTTGATTGCTTTCCAGCAAGTACGCATTTCTTGCAAACATGTCAGCAAAAAGGTTGGCTTTATCAACCGGGCCTGTGAATATTTGGTCATTCATTATAAGGGTTGGAATGGATGAACTAGTATTATTCTTTACCCTTTTAACAAATGACCAAAAGGTCTTACTACCCCGCGGAGCAGCAAGGACCTTAGCACGCAGACGCTGTTCGTAAAGAAGCTTTTCACGTCTGAGTACTCTGGCACATTCATTTCTCGCCTGTTTACGTAACGTGTCAGTAACTGAGTTTTTGTCATTACGCCAATTACTGAACGCATCCTCTCTGGATCTGACTGCATTCCGGCACGTCTGATTAAACCAGCACTTATGTTTTGGTTTAGTCGAAATTTGCTTCGATGGAATGAATAATTTCATTCCAAGCATTATCACATTTACTATCATTTCTGCCGCAGCGTTAACATTGTCATCAAGAAAACAAAGTTTCCAATTGAAATGCTGGAAGAACTCGTTAAGCTCAGCCCAACGAGCCTTTTCATATACAAAAATAGAGCGCTTCGTTGCTGGTTTTGAAGCACTACGAAGGTCAGAAAACGAAGAAGATTCGAAGATTCCATTTGTAATTCGAAGATTCCATTTGTAATTCGAATACTCCAATTGTAATTCGAAGATTCCAATTGTAATTCGAATACTCCAGTTGTAATTCGTAAAAGATCAATTGTAATTCGTAAAAGATCAATTGTAATTCGTAAAAGATCAATTGTAATTCGAAAAAGATCAATTGTAATTCGAAAAAGATCAATTGTAATTCGTAAAAGATCAATTGTAATTCGAAAAAGATCAATTGTAATTCGTAAAAGATCAATTGTAATTCGTAAAAGATCAATTGTAATTCGAAGATTCCATTTGTAATTCGTAAAAGATCAATTGTAATTCGTAAAAGATCAATTGTAATTCGAAAAAGATCAATTGTAATTCGAAAAAGATCAATTGTAATTCGTAAAAGATCAATTGTAATTCGTAAAAGATCAATTGTAATTCGTAAAAGATCAATTGTAATTCGAAAAAGATCAATTGTAATTCGTAAAAGATCAATTGTAATTTGAAAAAGATCAATTGTAATTCGTAAAAGATCAATTGTAATTCGAAAAAGATCAATTGTAATTCGTAAAAGATCAATTGTAATTCGTAAAAGATCAATTGTAATTCGAAGATTCCAATTGTAATTCGAAAAACATCAACTGAATTTACATTGATAATTTACGAATTACAATTGGAATCTTCGAATTACAATTGATCTTTTACGAATTACAATTGATCTTTTACGAATTACAATTGATCTTTTTCGAATTACAATTGATCTTTTACGAATTACAATTGATCTTTTTCGAATTACAATTGATCTTTTACGAATTACAATTGATCTTTTTCGAATTACAATTGATCTTTTACGAATTACAATTGATCTTTTACGAATTACAATTGATCTTTTACGAATTACAATTGATCTTTTACGAATTACAATTGATCTTTTTCGAATTACAATTGATCTTTTTCGAATTACAATTGATCTTTTACGAATTACAATTGATGTTTTACGAATTACAAATGGAATCTTCGTATTACAATTGATCTTTTACGAATTACAATTGATCTTTTACGAATTACAATTGATCTTTTTCGAATTACAATTGATCTTTTACGAATTACAATTGATCTTTTTCGAATTACAATTGATCTTTTACGAATTACAATTGATCTTTTACGAATTTCAATTGATCTTTTACGAATTACAATTGATCTTTTACAAATTACAATTGGAATCTTCGAATTACAAATGGAATCTTCGAATTACAATTGGAGTATTCGAATTACAAATGGAATCTTCGAATTACAAATGGAATCTTCGAATTACAAATAGAATCTTCGAATTACAATTGATCTTTTTCGAATTACATCTGTAAATGGTGTAGAGCGCTTTTAAGAATTTTTTGGGCTTTTTTTTTTTTTTTAAAGTACGTAAAACAACAAAAATTTTGAAAAAAAAAAAATTGAAATTTGGACCATTATTAAAGAAGTTATGAGTAAAATAAGTTTGAGTAAAGGAACAAACTACCAATTTTTAAAAATTCGATATCTTTTGAACGGGTCATCAAAAAAGTCTGAAAATTTACCACGAAGGAGTTTTCGAAGGGTACTAAAAACTGTCAACAAATTGGGAAAATCTAAAAAAAAAAATTTCAAAGTGTCCGATTTGATATGGAATGCCCCATATGTAGTTTATTTTTTTTGCTAAATATAATCAATAAAATTCAATTTTAATGAATAATTATACATAAAAATTTCATTAAAATAATTAAATTCATTGAACACTTTTTATTCATTTTTAATTTAGTTCTTGACATGTGTTTAAAATAGGCCGGAGTGATGTTGGTATTTTTTATAATTTTCGCAATTAGAAAACTACAGAGTCGTCGATTTGTCAGAAATTTTTTAAATTTTGAAAGCGGGAAAAGTAGAAAGTGTAGACAATTTTAAACTTTTCGATTATTGTACAATTCTGACTTAAAATTTTGGTAAAAAATTATACTAAAACCCCGATTGTGAAAAATCTTTCAAAAACTAAATTTTTAGTTTAAGTGAAACTAAAAAGAAATATGTCTGAGCTTAGTTAAATTTTTAAAGCGGAAAAAGTAGGAAGTTTAACCAATTTTTAACTTCACGATTGCCGTGAATTATTGGTTAAACAAACGTTTATTTATTAATTGCTACAAAATACAACCCTGTGTGTATGGAATTATATTGAATTCCCCAATTGCGTCAAATATTTTCTAAACTTACTTTTTCACCAGTTTTTCGCACATTAACCCTCAGAAAAAACTCGGCATATATCTAAAATACCTCCAGCCTAGTTTTTTGTTATAATTTTATTATTGTATCTTTTCGATTTGGTAATTTTTTTTTTTTGTTAAACTATAGCCAGACATGCTGGGATGAGATATAAATAAAGATTGGAAAAAATAGTTTTTTAGCAATATTTTCACACCATGTACTTATAAATCGTTGCTGAGGTTAAGAAGATCGATCCTCCACAGCAAAAAAAAAAAAAATAAAGAAATATTGATCTTTTTATGCGTATGTTAAAAAGGCCTCAAGAGGTTATGAGAACACAACATATTTATAGTTTTTTTTTGATCTGATGTTTTTATTTGAGATTTTTTTTTTTTAATAGAAAACGGATATAAAAAATTTAAAATTTCAATTGTTTTTTTGTTTATTTTGATTTTAAATTAATTACAAAAAAAATGTAAACAAACATATACGTACACTCAAAAAAAAAGTTTGTAAAATTACAAGTAAAAGGTCTTGTAATTATATTTTACTAATATTTTTGTCTTTTTACAAAAATTGTTGTATATTTTATAAAACGAAAACTACAGTTTGCTTTGTAATTTTACTATTATATGTTGGTAAATTTATTTTACAAAATTTTTAGGTAAATTTACAAAAAAGTGAATTATTTTACAAATTAAAAAAGTACTACAAGGTGTTTAGTTTTTTTACACATGAAAACTGTTATTGTACAACAAAATTTTACTTGATGTTATTTAGTCTTTCTACCAAAAAATGTGTTATAACAAACATTTTTTTTTTTAAGATCGCTTACAAGGTTTTCAGTTTGAAATGTATGTATTGAAAAGTACAAAATTCCAATGTTATTTTTCAAAACTTAGCTTATTACTAGAATTAATGTTGTTTTAGAAAAAAAAAATAATTATTCAACAACAGGACACGCAAAAATTGTCTAAGTTCAGATTTTTTTTGCGTTTTTAAGTAAAAAAATTAGGTAAAAATAATTTTTTATAAATACAAAATTTTATGAAAAAAAATTTTGGAAATTTTTTAAGTTCCGGACACAAAAATTTTTCAATTAATTGTAAGCTTTAGCAAAAAAATTGAATTTTTACACCATTTTTTGGTAATTTGCGTTAAGTAAAATACCAAAATTTTTATGTGTTTCTACTATATAATTGTTCATAGTTTATTTTTTTTTTGTATTTTTACCATTTTTTTTGGTAATTTTACCATATTTTTTTGGTAATTTTTTTTTTAATTTGGCAACTAAAATGTCAATAAAAAGCTGCCAATTATGAAAAATTAAGTTTTTCTTGTTTTAACAGGAACTTAAACATCTAATCTACAATATCCAAAAAAAAAAATTTCCGATTTTTTAAAAATACTAGTGAAAATAATTAAAAATTCAAAAAAAAATTGTTATTTTTTGACTAATTTTTCCTGAAAATATAAGAAATTTCTTGTGTAGCCTCCTTCGCAATTCTCATATGTTCTACTTAAGAAAAACGAAATGTCGAAAAAAATAAAAAAAAGTGCAGTGTTATACGTTAAAAAGTTTGTTAAAAGTGTTCAAGTGAAAAAAAAAAAAATCATTTCAGGTTGTTGAAGTGCTACTCCAGCTGCCGAAGAAGGAAAAATAAGATGCACCAATGGACAAAAACCTTTAAATTTACAAAACAAATATGTAAATAAACCAAATTTTTTGTAAATTTACAAAACAGATATGAAAATTTGAAAAACAAAATTGTATACTTACGAAAAAAGTTGTAATTTTACAAAAATGAAGTAGAAAATACAAAAACAATATTGTAAATTTACAAATTTTTTGGTTAACCTACTGTTTTTACGGCAAAAAATAAGAAAAAAATGGTATATATACAACAAAAATTGTAAATTACCACTTTTTATTGTAAATATACAAGTTTTTTATTGTAAATTTACAACTTTTTTTTGTAAGTTAACAATTTTTTTTGTAAATTTTATTTTTTTTTTGCAAATTTACAACTTTTATTGTAAATATACGTGTTTTCAATATTATTTTCCGGTAAAAACAGTAGTTTAACCAAATAATTTGTTAATCTACATTTTATTTTTTTCATTTTCTATTTTTTCTTTGTAAAATAACAACCTTTTTCTGTAAGTTTACAATTTTATTTTGTAAATTTACCAAATTTTTTGTAAATTTACAAAAAAAATGTTCACCTCGAAGTTAATATTTTACAAAAAAAATTGTAAATTTACATTTTCTTTTGTTAAATCAATTTACAAATTAACCCCGTAACATTACGGGGATTCTTGCTAGTATATATTTTACAAAACCGGCCCCGTAAAATCACGGGGATTTTATGTCATTTTACAAACTTTTTTTTTTGAGTGTTAAAATAAAGTAGCTTGGTCTGCAAAAAGTGCTACGTGTTTTTCAATTAGTGTTAGTTTTACATATTTTTTCAAAAAATATTTTTATACCCTCCACTCTAGTTACGGAGGGTATATATAAGTTTGTCATTCCGTTTGTACACTCAAAAAAAAAAGTTTGTAAAATGACATAAAATCCCCGTGATTTTACGGGGCAGGTTTTGTAAAATATGTACTAGCAAGAATCCCCGTAATGTTACGGGGATAATTTGTAAATTGATTTAACAAAAGAAAATGTAAATTTACATTTTTTTTTGTAAAATATTAACTTCGAGGTGAACATTTTTTACAAAAAATTTGGTAAATTTACAAAACAAAATTCTAAACTTACAGAAAAAAGTTGTTATTTTACGAAGAAAAAATAGAAAATGAAAAAAATAAATTGTAGATTAACAAATTATTTGGTTAAACTACTGTTTTTACCGGAAAAAATATAAAAAAAACACATATATTTACAATAAAAATTGTAAATTTCAAAAAAAAAAAAATTAAAATTTACAAAAAAAATTGTAAACTTACAAAAAAAGTTGTAAATTTACAAAATATCGTAGAAAATCAAAAACCAAAATTGTAAATTTACAAATTGTTTGGTTAAACTTCTGTTTTTTATGGCAAAAAACTTGCATATTTACAATAAAAAGTGGTAAATTTACAATTTTTATTGTATATATACCATTTTTTTTTTATTTTTTTGCCGTAAAAACAGTAGTTTAACTAAAAAATTTGTAAATTTACAATATTGTTTTTGTATTTTCTACTTCATTTTTGTAAAATTACAACTTTTTCGTAAGTATACAATTTTGTTTTTTAAATTTTCATATTTGTTTTGTAAATTTACAAAAAATTTGGTTTATTTACATACAGTTGAACCTCGATTATCCGGGTTGCACGGGACCGAACTAAGCACGGATAATCGAAAAACACGGTTGAAAGAGGTTATATATTTTTCTACATTTGTATATGTTCTTGAATGTATTGCACGGATAATAGAGATAAAGCACGGTTAATAGAGGTAAAAACAATAACAAAAAATACAATATGTACGTACATGTTTGAATTGCACGGATAGTAGAGGTAAAGCACGGATAATAGAGGTAAAAAACAAACACATAGCATGCCGGTTAATAGAGGCACCGGTTAATAGAGGGCCGGATAATCGAGGTTCAACTGTATTTGTTTTGTAAATTTGAAGGTTTTTTTTCCATTGGTGCATCTTATTTTTCCTTCTTCGGCAGCTGGAGTAGCACTTCAACAACCTGAAATGATTTTTTTTTTTCGCTTGAACACTTTAAACAAACTTTTTAATGTATAACACTGCACTTTTTTACTTTTTTTCGACATTTCGTTTTTCTTAAGTAGAACATATGAGAATTGCGAAGGAGGCTACACAAGAAATTTCTTATATTTTCAGGAAAAATTAGTCAAAAAATAACACTTTTTTTTTGAATTTTTAATTATTTTCACAAGTATTTTGAGATATTGTAGATTGGATGTTTAAGTACCTGTTAAAATAAGAAAAACATAATTTTTCATAATTGGCAGCTTTATATTGACATTTTAGGTGCCAAATTAAAAAAAAAAAATACCAAAAAATATGGTAAAATTACCAAAAAACTGGTAAAAACACAAAAAAATAAACTAGAACAATTATATAGTAGAAACACATAAAAATTGTGGTATTTTACTTAACGCAAATTACCAAAAAATGGTGTAAAAATTCAATTTTTTTGCTAAAGCTTACAATTAGTTGAAAAAATTTTTGTGTCCGGAACTTAAAAAATTTCCAAAATTTTTGTCATGAAATTTTTAATTTATAAAAAATTATTTTTAAATAAATTTTTTACTTCAAAACGCAAAAAAATCTGAACTTAGAAAATTTTTGCGTGTCCTATTGTTGAATAATTATATTTTTTTTTGTAAAACAACATTAATTCTAGTAATAAAATAAGTTTTGTAAAATTACATTGGAATTTTGTACTTTTCAATACACACATTTCAAACTGAAAACCTTGTAAACGATCTTAAAAAAAATGTTTGTAATAACACATTTTTTTGGTAGAAAGCTAAATAACATCAAGTAAAATTTTGTTGTACAAAAACAGTTTTCTTGTGTAAAAAAACTAAACACCTTGTAGTACTTTTTTAATTTGTAAAATAATTCACTTTTTTGTAAATTTACCTAAAAAATTTGTAAAATAAATTTACCAACATATAATAGTTAAATTACAAAGCAAACTGTAGTTTTCGTTTTATTAAATATACAACAATTTTTGTAAAAAGACAAAAATTTTAGTAAAATAGAATTACAAGACCTTTTACTTGTAATTTTACAAATTTTTTTTTTTTTTGAGTGTAACACCTCGAAATATTGGTCTATATAAATTCATGATTCTCGATCGATTATAAGACGATCTAGCGATGTCCGTCCGTCCGTCTGTCTGTTGAAAATACGCTAACTTTTAAAAGACTTTACGGAGGCTCCTGAAGTTTTGAATATATGTTGGGCATTTACCTGTTCAGGTTGGTATTGCAATCCAGCTAAATCAGTACAGTGCACAGAGGTAAAATCCGGCCAAAACTAACAAAAAAAATGTATCTTTTTTTTCCAAATTGATGCCAAATGAAAGCTAACACTTCAGAACACGCGCTTACAAAGTTTTGTGCCAATCCTTTGACTAGTTTGGGTTTTATAACGAAGCAAAGTTGTGTATTTGCATTTACTTTTTTTTTTTAAATAAAAAGTTGTTATTTGAAGCTTTGAAAACAAAGTCGGCTATAAACTTCAAAAAAAAAAATTTTTTTTCCTTGATATTGATATATTTTGAAAATCTAGCATCATTTTTACATGTCATATGCATTTTGGAAATTTCGAAAGCGCGGATCAATTTAAATTGTGGTGGTGAAAATAAATCTAAAAAAAAAATATGTTAATTCAAAACAAAAACTTTGGGAAGCAAAAAAAAAACTACTTTTTTCTCATAATTGCTCTTAAGTCGCTATACCATAAATTAGTATAAGGGTTCCCAAGTAAGTACTAATTAACATCAGAACCAAGTTTAACCAAATCTTTCAGTTAGAGCCTTTTAAAGTGGAGTCTTTTATATCAAATGAAGAGCTTTTAGAGCAGTGGAAAACACACAAATACAAAAGAAGGACAAAATACTGATGATTGAGACGCAACATCTTGAAACACCTTCAAAAAAATTTTTTTCGCGAAAAAAAAAAATTTTTCGCGGAAAAAAAAAATTCCGCGATTTTTTTTTTTTTTTTCGCGAAATTGGTATATTATGATATTATTGATCTACCTACACAATTTTATGAGTTTACATAAAGAATTAAAGATGCTATAGGGTTTTGGCCGGAATTTACCACTGTGCAGTGGTTCAAAAATTATGAGCAAAAGACTGAATTTCGGCAAGGGTTTTTTTTTGTGAATTTACGCAATAAAAACCCTAACTTTCGAAAGGCAATTCTGATGTTGCTGAAGATTGGCATATATATTTGTCGTTCCCCTGGCCTGGTTCGTATTGAATTTCAGCCAAATCGGTCCAGTGGTTCCAAAGTTATTAGCAAAACCGTGAATTTCAGATTAGTTTCACCTTAAATTCACGTGTTGAAAACCCGTTAAACTTGTTTTCAAAACATTGGTAAGTCACAAAAATATTTTGCAACGTATTTTTGTCACTCAAAAATATTTGAACACTAAAACAAAAACAAAAAATAATACACTCAAAACAAATTTTACACTCAAAAAAAATTTTACACTGAAAAAAAAAAATTAGTAAATTATTTTTATACCCTCCACTCTAGTGATAGAGGGTATATATAAGTTTGTCATTCCGTTTGTAACACCTCGAAATATTGGTCTAGGACCCCATAAAGTATATATATTTATGATCCTCGATCGATTTTAAGTCGATCTAGCGATGTCCGTCCGTCCGTCCGTCCGTCTGTCTGTCTGTCTGTCTGTCTGTCTGTCTGTCTGTCCGTCCGTAGAAAACACGCTAACTTTTGAAAGACTTTACAGAGGCTACTGAAGTTTGGCATATATGTTTGTCTTTTATCTGGTCAGGTTGGTATTGCAATCCAGCCAAATCGGTCCAGTGGTTCAAAAGTTATGAGCAAAAGAGTAAATTTCGGCAAGGGTGTTTCGCGAATTTACGAGATAAAAAACACGATAACTTTCGAAAGACAATAAAGAGACTACTGAAGCTTGGCATATATCTTTGCCGTTTCCCGGGTCTGTTTGGTTTTAAATTTCAGCTCAATCGGTCCAGTGGTTCAAAAGTTATAAGCAAAACCCTGAATTTCAAATTAGTTTCATCTAAAATGCCACGTGTTTTAACAAGTTTTAAAAGCATTGGTGGTAACTAAACAATGCTTTTCAAACTTGTTTAAATTTTAAGCAATGCTTTTTAAACTTGTGTAGTTTTAAAAGCATTGGTAACTTAAAAACCAAACTCGAAAAAAATTTTTCAATTAAAAAAAAATTTTACACTCAAAAAAAAATTTTACACTGAAAAAAAATGTACACAAAAAAAATTTTTTTTTTTTTTTTCAAAAATTACAATATTTTGTGTTTATACGACGTGCATTCACTCAGAAATATTTTTACAGTAAAAAAAACATTACACTCGAAAAAAAATTTTACACTAAAAAAAAAAATAGTAATTTTTCTTTTTTAAAAAAAAAAAAATGACAAAAAAAGAGTTTTTTATTCAAAATAAAATATTTCTTATCAAAATTGTTAATTTTTTCACGTTAAAAAATGTACTACCCTCTTAAAAAAATGCATTGTGGAGGGTATTCATAGATTCGGCAAAGTCGAATTTAACTTTTCTACTTGTTTTTTTTTTTCAAAAATTGTAAAAAAAAGTTTTTTTTTACACAAAATAAAATATTTCTAATCAAAAATTTTATTTTTTCACGTTAGAAAATTTACTGTCACTTAAAAAGGGCATTGTGGATTCGGCCAAGTCAAATTTAACTTTTCTACCTGTTTTTTTAATATTTAATATGAGAAAAGCCTCTATTATTTACGTACACTCAAAAAATAAACTGGTAAAACGCCTGGTAAAATGCCTTGTAATCCCGTTCTACCAATATTTGACAATTTTCCTTGTTTTTTAACAAAAAATCTTGTACTTTGCTCAAACGAGAACTACAGTTTTATTGGTAATTTTACAAGTTTATTTTCGTAATTGTATTCTACCATTTTGAAAGGTTATTTTACAAAAAAAAAAAAACTGTAATTTTACAACAAAGTTTTTATTACGAGGATTCTAGTTGATTTACAAAAAAAACTGTTATTTTACAAAAATTATGTTATACGAGGATTTATGTCCCGGACAATTTTTATTTTTTGAAAAATATTTAAAAAAAAGTTGACAAAATTTTGAAAAAATTATTACGAGGATTCTAGTTAATTTACAAAAAAAAAAACAGTTACTTTACAAATATGATTTTATTACGAGGATTTATGTTGTATAACAAAAATTTTTTTTTTGTAAATTTACCATTTTGGTTTGTAAATTTACCATTTTGGTTTGTAAATTTACCATTTTGGTTTGTAAATTTACCATTTTTTTTTTTATTTTTCCGGTTTTAAAAAAATATTTTTACTAATAATATTGGTTATTTTAGCAATTTTTGGCGCATTCACAATTACGAGGAAATCCTCGTAATTTTACGAGAATTTTACCTATTTCCTATTTTACGAGAATAGCCTCGTAAAACCACGAGATTTTTTGGTAACTTCACAAGGTTTTTCTTTTTTGAGTGTAGAGAAGGCTATATATTTACGTAGAGTAGCTGGTAAAACCTGAAGAGATGGATTAAGAAATGATGAGCATTTTTTTTTTTTTTTTTTTTTTTAATTCTTTATTATTCTGATTATTGAATCTGCCCATTCTTGGCCTAACAATAAGTGTGTAAATCTTAAAAAACTAACTTAAATACTAGTTACTCCCAAGGAGCCATTTTGAAGAACGGGCCTCTAAATTAAATGGGCGGTAAGTCTGCACGTTGCAGTCTGGTGTGCGTTTGGGTTCGGGTAAGGGCTCTCGCCAATGGGTTTGGGTGGTCGCTAAGCTTTTCCAAGTATTTCGTTCTGATGCCTATAAACTCTTCTCTTACTAACGGAATATTTAAGTCCTCGTGAATGTTGATATTCCTGACATACCACGGGGCTCCCGTAATGATCCTTAGAATTTTCGATTGTGCCCTCTGTATAAGCTCAATATTAGACATACTGGCTGTACCCCATAGTTGGATACCATAAGTCCATATTGGTTTTATAATACAATTATACAGGATGACCTTAGAGTCAAGGCTAAGTTTTGAATGCTTATTAATTAACCAATGTAACTGGCAGGCTTTCAGCTTCATATGAAGCCTCTTGGCTTCTAAATGTTTTCGCCATGTAAGACGTCTGTCTAAGTGAATACCAAGGTATGTAACACTCTCAGACTGTGGGATATTAACACCATTTAACGAGACAGGGGCACAAGACCCCATTCTAAGTGTAAACGTAACGTGCTTGCTCTTAAGTTCGTTAACTTTAATTCGCCAGTTTTTGAACCACGTCTCCACAGCTCTAAGGTGGTTGTTAAGTCTCAAGGAGGCAACATTAGGGTCTGAGTGAGTGCTTATCAAAGCTGTATCATCCGCAAATGTTGATGTAGTTATATGTTCAGATATCGGCAAGTCCGACGTAAATATCAGATAAAGAACGGGGCCGAGAACACTTCCTTGAGGAACACCTGCATTCATTTTATAATCAGAACTTGTAGTTTCCTTATATTTTACCCTGAAGTAGCGATTAAGAAGGTAAGATTCTAGAAGTTTGTGTGTAACAATTGGTAGGTGATATTTTATTTTATATAAAAGACCCTCGTGCCATACTTTATCAAATGCCTGAGCGACATCCAGAAAAACGGCAGAGCAGTATTTTTTTTCTTCAAAGGCTTTCCTTATCTCGCAAGTTATGCGGTTCACTTGCTCTATTGTTCCATGCCTTTCACGAAAGCCGAACTGATGAGCTGGAATGATATTTGTGTTTTCCATAATAGGAAGAATCTTTTGAAGAAAAACCTTTTCAAATAGTTTTGATAGGCACGGAAGTAAACTTATAGGCCTGTATGACGAAGTTAGTGTTAAATCTTTTCCAGGCTTGGGAATCATCTTGATTTGAGAAATTTTCCACATGTCCGGGAAGTAACCTTTTTGCAAGATCGCATTAAATATTTTAGTCAGAACTTCAACCGCTATAAATGGTAGGTTTTTTATCATGTTTGGTGTGACCAAGTCATACCCAGGCGCTTTTTTTGGACTTAGCTGCGTTCGAATAATTTCATCAACGTCTTGGGCGTTAAATAGTATATTACCTGAGTTGTGATCCATATGCACAGGCAGATCCGGAAGTGTAAAATTATTCTCTGCCAAGTTTGGCTCAAAGACAGTCCTCAAATGTTCCGCAAATGAGTATGCTTTCTCCTCTTCACTGCGTGCCCAATTGCCACATTGCTTTCTCAGCGGTGGTTCGCCCTCTACCGGTGGTTTAATTTTAGTAGCTTTCCAAAGTGAATAGTTCGCTGAACTTTTATGCGATAAACTTTCCACATACACGCTATTAATGCGATCCTCTTCCAAATGAAGGGCTTTTCTAAGGTTTCTCGTAGCTTCAGACAGCCTCTGCTTCGCAGCAGGGGATCGACTGTTTTGCCATTCTCTTCTTAGCCTTCTTTTAATGGTTAGAAGTTGCTCGATTTCAGAGTTTGAAACATAAAAACTGCGATCTGAGGAAGCAACGGTTATGGGAGCCGAAGAGTGCTCTGCTGCTGATCTCAGAATGGACGTAAAGTCCTGGACACATTCACTTATATCCCCCTCACATTCCAAAGATGGACTAATGTGGATGTGGCTACTAATGTACTTTTTATATTTTAACCAATTCGTCTTTGACGAAGTGAGTCCACAGGGTGTCTTAACCGAAATTGGTTCATCGTAATATGTTAAAATTACTGGAGAATGGTCTGAATTGAGATCAAATGATGTTTCAGCAGATAACTTACTTCTGTCGATATGTTTCATTATTCCAAAATCGATAAGATCAGGAATTTTCCTTGGATCTGAAGGCCAATAAGTCGGCTGTCCAGACGATATAACGTCTAAATTATTCCTTCGATCAATAAGAGCACAGTAAAGCTGTCTTCCCCTAGGGTTCGCTAGACGTGAACCCCAATAGGTGTGTTTCGCATTGTAGTCTCCACAAGCTAGGAAGCGATTACCAAGAGTTTTGAAAAAATTTTCAAATTGTATCTTAGATACTGAAAACCGCGGAGGACAGTAAACTGATGTCAGAGTAAGTCCTCCTCCTACACAATCAAGATGTATTGAGGTAGCTTGAAGGTAGATTGTAGAATAAATTTCCATAGCATGGTGCTTAATTCTACTTCTTATCAAAATACCTGTTCCCCCGTGAGCCTTACCGTCAGGGTGATTTGTTTTGTGAAATGTATAACCTGGAATCTGAAAATTATATCTGTTCGTGAGGTGGGTTTCCGATAACAATAACACATCAATGTTATTGTTGTGCAAAAAATTAGATATCTCAGCCTTATGCTGGTTTACGCCGTTTGCATTCCAAAAACATATTTTAAACAAACGCATTATTTTTTTGATATGAGAGCCTGCAAAGTTTTATTTTGCGCTTTTAGCTCCTCTATTGTACCTTGCATGGATGTCATAAAAGCATTCATTGTGCTCTGCATTGTAGACATGAAATTAGTCATTGACTGCATTAGGGTGAAAAACATTGATTCCACTCCTCCCATATTAGGGGGATTGCAGGGTTGCTGAGAGCCCGTTATTAACGCATTAGCGTATGTGTTACCAGCACTACCTAAAGAAGTATGTGCCTCAGATGAAACTGGAGAATGAGCCGCGGGTGGTACTGAGCTCTGATTTATCAAACTTAAAGGTGGCGCACTAGGTACGGCCAGTGGATTTGCCGTATTTTGTGATGCATTCCTTGGTTCAAACGATAATATTTGGCCCCTTGACTGTTGTTGTTTTTGCCTAAGTTTTAATCTAAGTTCCTTATAAATTGGGCAGCCCCGATATTTTGCAGAGTGGTTATTTCCGCAGTTGCTACATTTCTTTACACCTTCACCATTTTTAATTACGGTACACTCTGATGAAGAGTGTAAATCACCACATACAGGACAAACTGTGCTTAAGGTACAATAGGATCTTGTGTGTCCATACTCTTGACAGTTTGAGCATTGAATTGGACCACTTCTTTTAAGCGGTTCTTCTACTGAAACTCTACGATGAAGAAGGTATCGTTCCGAGTAGATGGGATGAATTTCATTCCTTTTTAGCCTTTTGGCTTCAGGCTCCAGCTCAACTCGAAACATTGGTTGAGGAACTTTTGCCCTGTTAAAAATATTAACTACAACTTTAACTTTATAGCCCTTTGCTTCAAGGGCCTCCTTAATATCATTAGGTTCTACACTGGATTCTATACCCTTAAACACCACAATTAACCCTTTGCTACTTTTCAACTGGTATGTATAATAGCTTCTGTTACTATTGTGCAAGAACTTGGTTATTTCCCTATAGTTCTTCTCAGTGTAGACCTGTACTTTCGTCTCGTGTATGTTACCCTTTCTAATTGGAACAATATGGAATGTGTTATTTCCAATTAGTTTTGTAAAATCAGACACCAATTGGTTGGAGCTACGCTCACGAAGGAATATTGGTGGAGGTTTAGCCTCTTTACGGGTACTACTCGGATTTTGTAAGTCAGTATCTGGTTCATCCAGAACTGCAAAACGATTGTTATTTAAGGGATTAGTGTTATCATTATTATTGTTGCTATTATGAACTTTTTGTTTTTTTGTCTCACTATTATTATTTTTTTGTGGGCTACGGACTCTTTTGAATTTAAAGTAGCGGTCTATACCAGTCTGTATTGCCGCTTGTTTACTCGTTCCTGGCTTTTCAATTGTATTTGATGTACTTACATGTGTTTGTAACATACTTACAGTACTCTCATTAGACAAGATAAGAGAAGGAGAGTTTAAAATACCACCTATGTTGTTGTTGGGAGTATTATTCATTGCTGCATTATCGTTGAATATGCTTTTAGGTGTGGGTGATTGAATTTGACTCAAAGTTTTTAGTGTTGTATTGTTTTCAATAGTGTTTATTTCTGTTTCAGAATTTGGCGGGTTAGTTTTTTTGTCACTTAAGAGTAAGGCTGGTGAGCATGATCGAGCTCTTTCTATTGGTTTTGCTGTTAAAAAATTTTTATTATATTGCGGATTATAAATGTTTTTATTTTGTGCACTGCTCTCTTCATAAAATGAGATGTAGGAATTTCTTCCATTTAAACTGAGCCTTGACTCATTTATTTTCGTGTTAGAATCACTCATGCACTTTTTGCGAAAATTTAAAACAAAACAAAGAACAAGCCTTTGTAGTGTTGGATATTTTTTTTTTTTCCTTTTTTTAATTTATAATTTTAAAATATTTTTTGCCACTGTATTTAAATAAGAAAAGTATTTCTTTTAACACTGTTTAAGTTAATAATTAAAAGCGTCTATTCGCTGATATTTTTTAAAATTTATTTAATGCACTTTCACTGAAATTTATTAAATTCACGGAGCGAGTTAAAAATTAATGCGTCTGTCTCTCACGACGGTTGACAAGTTTATCGATGAGCATTTAACTCAAAAAAAAAAAAAAACTGGTAAAACGCCTGGTATAATGCCTTGTAATCCCGTTCTACCAATATTTAACAATTTTCCTTGTTTTTTAACAAAAAATCTTTGCTCAAACAAGAACTACAGTTTTATTGGTAATTTTACAAATTTATTTTCGTAATTGTATTCTACCATTTTGAAAGGTTATTTTACAAAAAAAAAAACTGTAATTTTACAACAAAGTTTTTATTACGAGGATTCTAGTTGATTTAAAAACAAAACTGTTATTTTACAAAAATTATGTTATTCGAGGATTTATGTTGTTTAACAAAAAAAAAAAACAATTTTTTTTTTGTAAGTTTTCTATTTAAAAAAAAAAAAATTTCCAGGTCCCGAACAATTTTTTTTTATACCCTCCACTTAGTGATAGAGGGTATGTATAAGTTTGTCATTCTGTTTGTAACTGATCGAAATATCGATCTGGGACCCCATAAAGTATATATATTCATGATGCCCGATCGATTTTAAGACATTCTAGCGATGTCCGTCTGTCTGTCTGTGGAAAATGCTGTCACGGACAAAATATTGCAGAGAGATGACTAAAACTTATCATATTTATTGGAAGTTCTCCCGAGAAGTTTGGTATTGCATTTGAGCGATATTGGTTTAGCGGTTCAAAAGTTATGAACGAAAATGTAAGCACACCTAAAAAATTTCAGTACATTCAACATAACCTAAAAATACAAAATGCTTTAATTCGGCTTCTGATTGACATATGTGAACATAATTGAACACCAAATGGTATTTAAACAAGTTCGAACATATTTTTTGACAAAAAAAGAAAAAAATCGCGGATTTTTTTACCAAAATTTATTTCGCGGAAATTTTTTTTTCAAAAAAACAAATTTTTTTTAAAAGTAATTTCCTTTAAAATAAAGTTTTTTGCAATAATCTTTTTGAAATTGTGGAGGGTATCACTACATTCGGCAAGGCCGAATTTAACTTTTTTACTTGTTTTTTATTAAAAAATATTTTAAAAAAAGTTGACAAAATTTTGAAAAATTTATTACTAGGATTCTAGTTAATTTGCAAAAAAACAAGTAGAAAAGTTAAATTCGACTTTGACGAATCTATGAATACCCTCCACAATGCATTTTTTTTAAAGTGTAGTACATTTTTTAACTTGAAAAAATTAACAATTTTGATTAGAAATATTTTTTTTGAGTAAAAAACTCTTTTTTTTTGTCATTTAAAAAAAAAAAAAATTACTATTTTTTTTTTTGGTGTAAAATTTTTTTCGAGTGTAATGTTTTTTACTGTAAAAATATTTCTGAGTGAATGCACGTCCGTATGTACACAAAATATTGTGTTTTTTGTAAAAAAAAAAAAAACTAAATTTTTTTTGTGTACATTTTTTTTGAGTGTAAAATTTTTTTTGAGTGTAAAATTTTTTTCGGGTGTGGTTTTTAAGTTACCAATGCTTTTAAAACTAAACAAGTTTAAAAAGCATTGCTTAAAATTTAAACAAGTTTGAAAAGCATTGTTTAGTTACCACCAATGCTTTTAAAACTTGTTAAAACACTTGGCATTTTAGATGAAACTAATTTGAAATTCAGGGTTTTGCTTATAACTTTTGAACCACTGGACCGATTGAGCTGAAATTTAAAACCAAACAGACCCGGGGAACGGCAAAGATACATGCCAAGCTTCAGTAGTCTCATTATTGTCTTTCGAAAGTTATCTTGTTTTTTATCTCGTAAATTCTCGAAACACACTTGCCGAAATTTACTCTTTTGCTCATAACTTTTGAACCACTGGACCGATTTGGCTGGATTGCAATACCAACCTGACCAGGTAAATGACAAACATATATGCCAAACTTCAGTAGCCTCTATAAAGTCTTTCAAAAGTTAGCGTGTTTTCTACGGACGGACAGACAGACGGACGGACGGACGGACGGACATCGCTAGATCGACTTAAAATCGATCGAGGATCATAAATATATATACTTTATGGGGTCCTAGACCAATATTTCGAGGTGTTACAAACGGAATGACAAACTTATATATACCCTCTATCACTAGAGTGGAGGGTATAAAAACAGTTATTTTACAAAAATTATTTTATTGCGAGGATTTATGTTGTTTAACAAAATTTTTTTTTTTGTAATTTACCATTTTAGTTTGTAAATTTACCATTTTTTTAAACATATTTACCATTTTTTCTTGCAAGTTTACCATTTTTTTTTATTTTTCCGGTTTTAAAACAATATTTTTACCAATAAAATTGGTTATTTTACAAATTTTTGGCGCTTTCAATATTACGAGGAAATCCTCGTAATTTTACAATAATTTAACCTACCTCCTATTTTACGAGAATAGCCTCGTAAAATCACGAGATTTTTTGGTAACTTTACAAGGTATTTTTTTTGAGTGTAGATCCTTTTGTAAACTAAATTGACAAATGTAGATGATATGGTCATATGATAAGAATTCCAGATTCCAGAATTCCCAAACAAGCTAAATGAGTTCAATTGGAACCAGTCCAAGAGGAAGAGGAAGAATGACCTGGTCGGACTCCATGGATAAATTTTCGAGAACAACGGTATAGATTCCAAAACATCTAGAACTGCAGCTCAAGATCTAAGCAATTGGCGATCCCTTTGTCATACATCTGCACTGTAAGGTAGAAGATGTCAGGAATAAGTAAAGAAAAGTTGTCACGCCAATTTTTGAACGCTTCCTCCTTGGATTTGATAGCATTGCTGCAAGTCTGGTACAACCAATAACTCATTGGTTCAGCCGAAATGAGCTTCGTTGGAATGAATGACTGCAATCCAAGCACTATAAGAAAAAATTTAAATTCGGCCTGGCCGAATGAAGTGATACCCCCCACAATGAAGTGATACCCCCCACAAAGATTATTGCAAAAAACATTATTTAAAAGGAATTTACTTTTGAAAAAAAAAAATTTTTTTGAGAAAAAAAATTTCCGCGAAAAAAAAATCCGCGATTTTTGTCTTTTTTTATCAAAAAATATGTTCGTACTTGTTTAAATACCATTTGGTGTTCAATTATGTTCACATATGTCAACCAGCATTTTGTATTTTTAGGTTATGTTGAATGTACCGAAATTTTTGAGGTGTCCTTACTAGGGTGGGGCGATTTGAACATCTTAATGGGCGCTTCGCGTTTCTGATTCTTGGGATTGTACTGAGCAAAAAAGTCAACTAGACCATACGTCTACGGTGAAAATCGAGCCTCCCGATTTTGACTTGAAGTTTTTTCTCAGACTTTATTTTTTTGAAAAATTTGCAAATATTCTTGGGCTCATATTTCGTAAACTATTTGAAATTTTGACTTATTTTCAAAAGTAAAATTGTAGCTATTGTCTCGGGCTACAATTTCTCTGAACATATTACTTAGAAAAAACTTCGTTTTCATGGTCAAAAAGTCGAAAATGTAGAAAATTCACCACTTTTTGTGATATTTTTTTTGATATTTTGGCCTATAACAGCCAAACTATTAAGATTTTCTATCCAATACTAAGACAAAAATTGTAGCCAAGGCAATAGTTAAGAACTCTCTTGTACATCGCAAAAGCATTGAATGCTCCTTAAGGCAGTTTTGGCCTTGTGAAAGTGCAAATTTTTTGTGAAAATATTGATAAATTACCATTTTCAGTTGTTCATAGCGCAAAATCATAAAAATGTTCTATTTCTTATTTTTTCCACTTTTTTTATCCAAAAATATAATGTTTTTTCTTTGTTTTGTTCAATATTTATTTTGAAAATTCATTTAAAGTACAAAGTAATTGTATTGGTAGAGACAAGGTATGAATCAAGAAGAATTCCAATTTAGTGTATTTTTCATTCAAAGATTGCCTTCCAAATCTTTTCGAGATTCCATACGAGGCGCTTTCTTTCGGCCTTCAGATACAGATGCCATTATACCTTCACGGTTTTTGTCGATTGAGCGCTTAGCGAAGCTCAGTTAAATCGCATACGTAGTAGTAGTAGTAGTAGTAGTAGTAGTAGTAGTAGTAGTAGTAGTAGTAGTAGTAGTAGTAGTAGTAGTAGTAGTAGTAGTAGTAGTAGTAGTAGTTATTCTTTATTTATAAAAATTTCAATTTAATATAAATCCCGAGTAAAAAAATTGATATGACACAATATATAATTTAATATGGGTTCGTGTCTATTTTGATATAATCTTATACGAAAAATGGTTTCATAAGATTTGATCGAATAATATCTAATAATATCAGTTTATATAACTTTATATCGACTTTGATACGAGTTTTGGTCTAATCCAATGATATAAAATTATATCCAATTATATTAAAATTTATACAATTTTATAAATCGGATGTTTTTTTTAGTTTTTAATAAAAAGTTAAAAAATTAAAATAATAAAAATAAGTTGTTCTTGAAAAAAACTTAGAAAAATTTCAAAAAATGGAGTCATGTTAAATTTTATATAAAACACTTAGAAAAATTAAAAAAATGGAGTCATATAAAATTTTATATAAAACACTTAGAAAATATTTGCGATAAAAAATGTTTCTTGAAAAAAACTTAGAAAAAATTAAAAAAATGGAGTCATATAAAATTTTATATAAAACACTTAGAAAATATTCGTGATAAAAAAGTGGTGCTTGGAAAAATCTTAGAAACTAAAAAAATATGAAGTCATATGAAATTTTATATAAAACACTTTGAAAATATTTGCGATAAAAATATGTTCTTGGAAAAAACTTAAAAAAATTAAAAAAATAATGGAGGCATATAAAATTTCATGTAAAACTTTTAGAAATTTAAAATGATGCATGGGACCAGATGTTACAACATATAGTTATGTATGGCGATATCTTAAAAAAATCCCACATCAAAATTTATTATATAAATTTATCTTGCAATACATAGTGTCACACATGATCATATATGAAATAATATGACTATATAAAATTATATAAGATCACATTAAATTATTTTTACTCGGGATTACAAAATTAATGTATATAAATTAAAGAATATAACATACGGCTTTGACTTTGTCGTTAGCCGGAAAAAAACTGGTTTAAAATATTAAAAAAAGAATACAATTATTTTTTTTTTTTTTTTTTAATTGTTGAACTCTGTTATTAAAATATTACGATATTGTAAAGTGTTGATAATGTATTTGACTAAGTTTTCCCAATTAAAAATTACAGAATATTCTCCATCCAAGATTTTAACTAAAAAGTCTTCTGATATTGTTATACAACCGAACTGTTGCATCCTAAAGCTGTTAAAGATTGGACATCTGCAAATGAAATGCTGAATTGTCTCGATTTGGTTTGTATTGCATAGCGAACATATTTGCGAGTTTCCATTTAAAAATCGTGAGCCATTGAGTTTAATTAAGTTGCAACGAGCTTTAAAAATCCACATAACTTGATTCTGATCATTCATATTCATGAAATAATGCTGTCCTCTTGTAAAGTTTAGTTTATTATAAAAATTTTGAGTTTGCGTAGCTCTTTGCCAACGTTCCGCATTATACTTAATCTTTAAAGTATTTAGTATCGCATACGTTGTCGCGAATGTACAATATTTTTTTGAGTGCCAATGTACGAATTTCTTTACAATCATTGTATAACATGCTCAACAAAACATTTTCACTGTGTGCGAAATAGGAATTATTCTGTATTACGGGATTTATGATGTTACGTAAGTTGTCTGGTAAATATTGCGTCCACTGGATGAATTTTCCAAGCAGAGCACTACCGTATACAGCCGAATTGTAGTATTTGACATTGAAATACATGGGAACATACACTTTCATGATGTACCTTGCCAAAATTTGTAAATTTTGTGATGGATTTTCTGTCGCAATATACACACGGAGCAATCTACTAGCTTTTGTTATCCATCTCGAATGTCTGTTCCAGGTTTGATGTTTGCAAGATTAATTGAGCAACTACCATTTGAAACGGCTTGGGCAATTTGGTATAGATATTTAACGTCCGTAGAAAGTTGATTTTCAGCATCTGTACTCATTGGAGGAATGTGTTCAAGTGGAATAAGTTGAAAATTTTCGATAACCTGAAAAATGTTTAGATTATTTAAATAAAAAAATTTCAAAACTATATCGTATGCGAAGGCTTATGTTCTAGATTTGATGATGACGCTGATGATTCTGGCTGCATCTCCATCTCCACATTCTCTGTATTATCAGAATCCACTGGATTATCCATATTTTTTATATCTTAAATTTTGTAGTAGCACTGCACAGTTTATACACGTAACAATTATTTCTAAAACTTACATTCAAAAACTATAATAAGTAAAGACTAATTATGGGACCGTTCCTTTTGACGTTTATAGGTGGGGTTAGTTGTTTATATGGTATCTGGGAAAGCTGGATGTTTTGTTTACCTTTTATTTTTCGCTATGAACAACTGTAAATGGTAATTTATCAATATTTTCACAAAAAATTTGCACTTTCACAAGGCCAAAACTGTCTGAAGGAGCCTTCCAATGCTTTTGCGATGTACTAGAGAGTTCTTAACTATTGTCTTAGCTACAATTTTTGTCTTAGTATTGGATCGAAAATCTCAAGGGTTTGGCTGTTATAGGCCAAAATATCAAAAAAAAATTACAAAAAGTGGTGAATTTTCTACATTTTCGACTTTTTGACCATGAAACCGAAGTTTTTTCTAAGTAATATGTTCAGAGAAATTGTAGCCCGAGACAATAGCTACAACTTTACTTTTGAAAATAAGTCAAAATTTCAAATAGTTTACGAAATATGAGCCCAAGAAAATTTGCAAATTTTCCAAAAAAAAAATAAAGTCTGAGAAAAAACTTCAAGTCAAAATCGGGAGGCTCGGTTTTCACCGTAGACGTATGGTCTAGTTGACTTTTTTGCTCAGTACAACCCCAAGAATCAGAAACGCGATGCGCCCATTAAGATTTTTTTCCTTCCTTACTAATCGCCCCACCCTAGTCCTTACATATTCGTTCATAACTTTTAAACCGCTGAACCGATATCGCTCAAATGCAATACCAAACTTCTCAGGAGAACTTCTAATAAATATGTTGAGTTTCAGTCATCTCTGTCCAATATTTTGTCCGTGGTCACCATTTCCACAGACAGACGGACAGACAGACTTCGCTAGAATGTCTTAGAATCGATCACTGATCAATAATATATATACTTTATGGGGTCATAGACCGATATTTCGATGAGTTACAAACGGAATGACAAACTTATACACCCTCTATCAAAAACACAACCCTGTGTATCGTTGCACTTGTTTTAAATCGAAATATCTGCTACATCATTGTCAATTGATTGTAGGGATGTCGCGAATAGTGTATTCGGCATTTTACCGAATATTTACTATTCGGTATTCGGTTGGAACCGAATACGAATATTTGCCGAATAATTTAATTATTCATATGCCTGTATTTTACCTATGTACAACATTAAAAAAAGTACCAGATTAAAAGACAACAACGCTGTTGTTGACACTATTTTTTCTGGTACCTTAACAAATCGAATTCTAATCAAGTGCTCAAGTTTTTTTGTATAAAAAACAAACTGAAATTACTACGAAAAAGAGTCAAACGTTAATGAAAAGTGTTTTTATACCCTCCACTTAGTGATAGAGGGTATATATAAGTTTGTCATTCTGTTTGTAACTTATCGAAATATCGGTCTGAGACCCCATAAAGTATATATATTCATGATGCCCGATCGATTCTAATACATTCTAGCGATGTCCGTCTGTCTGTCTGTCTGTGGAAAATGCTGTCACGGAAAAAATATTGCACAGAGATGACTGAAACTTAACATATTTATTGGAAGTTCTCCCGAGAAGTTTGGTATTGCATTTGAGAGATATCGGTTCAGCGGTTCAAAAGTTATGAACGAAAATGTAAGCACACCTCAAAAATTTCAGTACATTCAACATAACCTAAAAATACAAAATGCTTTAATTCGGCTTCTGGTTGACATATGTGAACATAATTGAACACCAAATGGTATTTAAACAAGTGCGAACATATTTTTTACAAAAAAAATAAAAAAATCGCGGATTTTTTTTACCAACATTTTTTTTCGCGGAAATTTTTTTTCAAAATTTTTTTTTTTTTTTCAAAAGTAATTACCTTTTAAATAAAGTTTTTTGCAATAATCTTTTTGAAATAGTGGAGGGTATCACTACATTCGGCAAGGCCGAATTTAACTTTTTTACTTGTTTTAGCTAATTTAAATTTTGCCGAATATTCGGCAAACTGTTAACGAATATTTATTTAACCGAATATTCAAAAAACATGCCGAATACCGAATAGTGACGAATATTCGCGACATCCCTAATTGATTGTAATGTAATTGAAATGCTTTTATTTTCCCCTTTTAAACTTAATTTTTTCTTTTCAAAGTCATTTGTGGTCAAAGCTAACACGTCAGTGAACGATCAACCCAACTAACAAGTTAAGTTAAAGTTTATTTAACTGCAGGTTTAAGCAAGAGCAAACAAAAAAACAAAAAACATAAAATGAAAACTATTATCAACAGCAATTGCAAGTAGTAACAGCAGCAATATAGTAATTTGTAACAAACACACGTTGCCAGTTAACATTTCATTGTTTCTTTGACTGACTGACCCTTTCATTGCAATAGCATTTTTTTGTTTTAGCTACCAATTTTATTTTATATTCGTTTTTTGGATACATTTTTTTTTTTTTGTAATTTAGTTCACCCTTTTAGTTTTTGTTATCCCATTCGAGTTTCAAATTTGTGGTAAATTCTTAACCAAAAAAAAATTGAAAACTGCTTCATTGGTTAACCAAAAAAAATATTGTTGTGACTTCTTTTTGTCTGGCCAATAAGGAATCGAACATGGGAATTCACGGGAAATTGACGCTAAACATTTTCCTGCAATTTTCCGGAAATTGAGCCAAATTTTTACTGGGACGTCCTCGAATTGATTGCAGACTTCTGATTGGAGTCATACCGCGCAGTAAACCTAGGAGTAGGAAGATAGTAGACACATTTTCATATCACAAAGAAGTTTCTGAACTCTGGACTGAGACTTCTGACATTGTCTTTCTTATGAACTATAAGTTAGAAAATTAAAGTCACCTGAGTTCGACCATATAATACTTTACACAGTGTTTTTTTACGTTGAATCTACACTAAGGGGATGCCCATACTGCTGCAGTGCATCGTGTTGATATCTGGAAAATACGTTATGAGGAGGAGGAAAGGGGGAGTAGTGTTTGTGAATATTTGACTTGAATTTATCTACATTAAAAGAAACTCGGAAGACTTCTGCGGAGAGTTTATTCCACATTCGACTAGTTCGACTGATAAACGAACCTTCTCTGTTATGCGACGTGAAACCAACTGGACAAACGACAACAAACGAATGTGATCTACTAGACAACCGAGTGCTGCGAACGAAATCTGGGGTTCTGGGGATAACTTCACTTATCTCAGCAGAACATTTTCCATGGTAATATCAGTAGAACAGAGTCACCCAACCCACATGCCGACGATGCTGCAATGTGTCAATAGAGTTGGATACTCTGTTTTCTGTGATCAACATCAACGCGCTTCTGTGGCTCTAAAATAGACTTCGAAGCCTCTGGAAGTTGTATTCCATCTCATCCGATAAGGAGATCGAATAAGGTAAAGTACTGCTTATACCGGTTTAAAAAACCGACACACTTGAATGGTTCTTTCGACAGACCTGTGAGTCAACATACAACATTTGGTCTGGCGTGTTTTGAACTTGAATCTATTCTCAACACCCCACTCAGAGATTGTCAATAGGTCTTGATGATTAAGTGTGTTATTCATAATCTGACTTTTGCCTTCAACCTCTTAGGCTTGGCCTATGATCAAAGGAAAATTAGTGGCAAATGTTGCTGTCATCTGCAAAAGAGTAGATAGGATTTGAAGTTTGACTTAGAAAAAGGAGGAGAAAGAACAGAACCTTGCGGCACCCCTGACTTTGAAAAGAACCCATCTAAAACAACAAGTATAGAATAAAGATGGGCATGTGAGCAGATTAGAGCGTGATTCACGCGTGAGTGTGGATGAATTTAATTTTACTCACGTGATTGTGAGTGAGTGTGAGTGGAGAAAAAAATTGCGTGAATGAGTGTGCGTGAGTAAGATTTTTGAGTGAGTGAGTGCGCGTGAGTCGATTTATTTGCGTGAGTTTGCGTGATTTATTTTCTCTTAATATTTCCTTTCGTACCAAAAAAAGCAACAAAAAAAATTCTAATTTTTGCTAAACTTAAGATTTTGTCCCGAAAAAAGCAACAAAAATTACGCTGAATTCTAAATTTTGCTGAAAACTTTGAAAGGTTTTTGAAATTTTGTTTTCGAAATTTTTTTTGTATAAATAAAAGTTTTGTTAGTGTGAGTGAAGCTTGCGTGAGTGTGAGTTGTATTAAAATTACTCACGTGATTGTGAGTGAGTGTGAGTAGAAAAAATATGCTCGTGAGTAAGTGTGCGTGATTCAAAAATTTATTTCGTGAGCGTGAGTGAGTGTGAGTCAAAATTCACTCACGCGCCCATCTATACTATAGAATGATGCCTGAGGAAGCTCGAAATAAATAGAGAGAAGTCATTATAGACACCAAAGGCATTAAGCTAAGATATGAGCGCCCCGTGCCACAAACAATCAAGCGCCAGAGCAACTATTTTACTTTCACCAAAATGTGGAATCAAACGATTTCAACGTTCTGAAAGGAACGCCAACAGGTCTTCTGTAGAAAGAGTTCTGCGAAAAACATAATGTCGATCGTTAAAAAGTAAATTAGCCTCCAGATACCTCGCAAGCTGGCAATTTACCATGCTCTTCATTACCTTCGAGAGTGAAGAGCAATTGCAATTTGCGGTAATTATCATCGGTAATTATCAGGCTTGTTAGCCGCACCCTTTTTGGCGATTAGCTGTACCCTGGCAACCTTCCAACATGAGGGTGTGACTCCCGCACGGTACGACAATATGAAAAGATAAGCCAGTGGACGTGCTAACGTTGAACAGCACTGTTTTAGCACCAGTTCCTTTTACTATCCGGCCCCGCTGACTTATTTACGTTCAGATCAGCCAGAACTGTACGATCTCGAACAAATATTTTGGGCATAGCATGGAATACCCTCTCGAGTTCGGGTAGTGGTTGGTTGCTTTCTGGCAAGAAAGATTTCTGGCAAAGTGGTCAGCCAACTTGTTAGCTTTATCAACCGGTTCAGTGAACAATTGGTCGTCTTTTGAAAGAGTCGGGGTAAATGAACCAACATTTTACTTGACTCTTAACAAACGGTCAAAAGCTGATCCGAGGAGCCGAAAGATCTTTAGCACAAAGACGACGTTCGTAAAGAAGTTTTTCGCGACTAACAAGGGAAGTATCTCAACCCTTATGAACCGATTTGCCTGAAACTTAAAGTATATATCAAGGAGACAATTCTAAGGTTGGGGTGTCTCGGCTTATCGGCCATATCGGGGATTTAGGGGTTCAAAACATGGGTCAAAAAATGGCGAAAAAATCGTTTTTTGGATTTTCAGCCATTTCTTTTTAAGAAACTATATGATGTTTTCATATGAGAAGAAAGGTTTTTTTAATGGCTATCCAATGGTGGCATAACCTTTTAAAAATTCGGTTTCTTTAAATATTTTTTTCAGGAAAATGTGTAAATTTGGGGGGGTACTTATGTGAAGACATAAACCTACGATATCCATATGGATAAGAAATAATATTTATTAAATTTAAGTCGACCCGTATTTTTGCCCTAGATGATATTCCTGTTAGTTCGGAAGTTATCAAAATTTTCCCGAAGGTCCACATGGTTTCAAAAGGGGAAAACGAAATTTTTAAACACCGATACGGCCGATAAGCCGAGACACCCCAACCTTAAAATCGTCTCTTTAATATATATTTTAAGTTTCAGGCAAATCGGTTCATAAGGGTTGAGATACTTCCCTTGTAAGTACTCTTGCACACTAATATCTCGCTATAGCAGATCAGTATTAAAGTTTTTTTTGTCACGTCAATTTCTGAATGAATGACTTTATTCCATAACAATATTATATTTTCAACCAAGTTCGTCGCGGCGTCAACGTTGTTGTCTAGGAAATAAAGTTTCCACTTAAAAAGCCGAAAAAAGTCGTTAAGCTCTTGTGTAGAGCTTCTCGTATATCAAAACAGAAAGCTTCGTAGCTGTCGTTGTAACGTTACGAAGTTTGGAGTATGAGAAACATGCAAAAATCGTGCAGTGATGCGAATTACCAACAGGTACAAATGTTCTTACTTTATATTTTTCAGGTTGTGAAGTAAGAAAACGGTCGTGAATAGTCTGGTGTTCATTCCCAACGCCAGTTAAGCGCGTTTTCTAATTGTGACAGGTAAATAGCTCAACGTAATCGTCAACGGAAGTCTAATGGTTACATTGGAGGATCCAGGAATAGTTATGAGCATTGAAATCTCCTGCCACGAAATTGAACTAAACGTAATGTTATTTACGCTGCAAAACATCAGAAAAAATTAGCGAAATTCAGAAAAATTCTGCTAAAATCAGAAAAATTCTAAAAAAATTGGAAAATTTTGGAAATTTTAGAAAAAATTTAAAACTAAAACTCAACTCATATAAGGTACAAATTAGAAATACGAAATAAAAATTCAAATCGTACGTACATTTTTCAAGACTTGAAAGTCCTACTTTGGGTTGCAACTAGAGTTTTTCACGGGAATTCCCGGGACGGGAATTCCCGTAAATTTTCGATCCCGAAATCCCGGGAAATAGAGCGGGAATTCCCGGGAATTTTCATTTCTTTGAAATTGCTGATTTTTCGACTTCTATTGATTATTTTGTATGTAATTTCTTAGAGATTTTATTAAAATTCTTGATAATTGATGGCAGAAACGTACAAAGGGACCAGGAGGGCTTAAAAAGTATTCCAAGGGAGACCTTCTAACTAAAAAATGTCATAAAATCTAAAACTTACGAAATGAAAAAGTCTCACACTATCTAAATCTTCGATAGGATATAATAACCAGATACTTTTTTTCGGAAGCTGAAAAATTTTCTTTCTAAGACTAGAAAAATTTGTAGTATGATTATTTGTTTCTATAGAAAATATTTACGTCTCTGGACATGATTCTTTTTAAATCAATAAGTTGATATAAAATCTGTGTAAGGAATGACTCTGAAATTAACAGGTTTTTCTTTTAGAAACCAGAATTTTAAAATTTTTAAAATTTTTTGTAATATTTTTTTTTTCCCAAATTTTCCTATAATTGCATTTCTCTGAAACACTTACATTCAGATTCAGAGACAAAATGAAGAAATTTCTCTGAATCTGTTTCATTGTGTTTTAGAGGCAAAGCGCTGAGAACCAATTGTAAAAATCAACTGAGGCGAATTAGAATAAATGATGAATTTTTATTATTAAAACAGATAAAGCCATGTAAAATAATATATTTCCTTAAAAATACTTTTAAAAGACTTCTAAATATTTGGGCCGTTTTTTTTTATAAAAACTGTGTAACTAAAATTGTTAATTTTTCTCGAAACTTATTTTTTTTGTTTGTTTTAAAGGTACTAAATAAGATTTTTATGGTGTAAATAAACATTAAACATAGTGTAATCGCATTCATTAGGTTTTTATATATTTTTTTTTTACAACAAATTTGGGTTTTTAGTTTTTGCGGGAATTCCCGGGATCCCGGGAAATTTAAAAATGAATCCCGCTTTCCCGGGAAATGAAAAAGTCCGGGAAAAGAAAAACTCTAGTTGCAACACTAAGAAAATTTACAACTGTTGCAAATAAGTTAAAAATAGATTAAGTTCGGCAAAACAATAACATCTGGGTAATGTAAAACGATTCTCATTTTCTTTTTCATTAAAAATTTTTTCAAACAGCTGCTTTTAATCTGACACACTTACAGTGACAATCGAAGAGTGCTGACGAAGGAATTGTTGTCAATTGATTTTTTTTTTTTCAAATTTTCTCATCATATCATTATTGTGTATTCAAACTAAAATAAATAAAAATTCTGGTAAATTATAGAAAACTAAGAAAATTTAGAAAAATTGGGAAAAAAATAGAAAAACTCAGAAAAGTACCGAAAAAATTAAAAACAAGTAAAAAAGTTAAATTCGGCCTTGCCGAATGTAGTGATACCCTCCACAATTTTAAAAAGGTTATTGCCAAAAACTTTATTTAAAAGGAAATTACTTTTTAAAACAACAAAATTTCCGCCAAAAAAATTTTGGTAAAAAAAAATCCGCGATTTTTTTACTTTTTTGTCAAAAAATAACTTTTGAACCCCTGAACCGATATCGCTCAAATGCAATACCAAACTTCTCGGGAGAACTTCCAATAAATATGCTACGTTTCAGTCATCCCCGTGTAATATTTTGGCCGTGATCACCATTTCCACAGACAGAGAGACGGACATCGCTGGAATGTCTTAAAATCGATCGGGGATTATGAATATATATACTTTATGGGGTCCCAGACCGATATTTCGATAAGTTACTAACAGAACGAAAAACTTTTATATACCCTCTATCACTAATTGTAAGTGGTATAAAATAAGTATAACAAGTAAAAAAGTTAAATTCGGCCTTGCCGAATGTAGTGATACCCTCCACAATTTCAAAAAGATTATTGCAAAAAACTTTATTTAAAAGGAAATTACTTTTGAAAAAAAAAATTTTTTGAAAAAAAAATTTCCGCGAAAAAAAATTTTGGTAAAAAAAATCCGCGATTTTTTTCTTTTTTGTCAAAAAATATGTTCGTACTTGTTTAAATACCATTTGGTGTTCAATTATGTTCACATATGCCAACCAGAAGCCGAATTAAAGAATTTTGTATTTTTAGGTTATGTTGAATTTACTGAAATTTTTGAGGTGTGCCTACATTTTCGTTCATAAATTTTGAACCGCTGAACCGATATCGCTCAAATGCAACACCAAACTTCTCGGGAGAACTTCCAATAAATATGTTAAGTTTCAGTCATCTCTGTGCAATATTTTGTCCGCGACAGCATTTTCCACAGACAGACAAGCGGACAGACGGACATCGCTAGAATGTCTTAAAATCGATCCGGCATCATGAATATATGGGGCATTCCATGTGAAATCGGACACTTTGAAAAACTTTTTTTTTAGATTTTCCCAATTTGTTTACAGTTTTTAGTACCCTTCGAAAACTCCTTCGTGGTAAATTTTCAGATTTTTTTGATGACCCGTTCAAAAGATATCGAATTTTTAAAAATTGGTAATTTGTTCCTTTACTCAAACTTCTTTTAATCATAACTTCTTCAATAATGGTCCAAATTTCATTTTTTTTTTTCAAAATTTTTGTTTTTTTACGTGCTTTAAAAAAAAAATCCCAAAAAATTCTTAAAAGCGCTCTAGTATGCGATTTTTAAGTTTCAAAATTTAAATCTCATTTTTGAAAATGTTTGTACTCTTCGATTTTTTTGAAATTTTTTTGTGTAAAACTTCTATCAATTCTACAAATTTTTTGCCCAAGAGGATCGTGGGATAACGATTATTACTATTTTTTAAAATTTTTTGAAAAAATTTTATTGCAATTTTCCAATCTTAAAATTATTTCTACTGCTCCAATGGTGCGTCATAGAGGGGTCCTTTATAAGACCGACCCCCATTAATTTTTACGTCTTAACATTTCTTTGGAACAAACTAATACCCTATCTCCAATTTCTAAGGGGGCTCCCACACAAAACGACATTTTTTAAAATTTGTTCCAACCGCTCTAACTGCCCTAATAGTGCCCTTAGAGCAACAAAATGTATGACCGACCCACAATATTTTTTTAGTCCAAACATTTTTACTGAACACACCTACCCTCTTTAACTGTTAAGGTGGTCCCCATACAATTATTTTTATTTTTTGTAAATTTGTTTTATTTCATCAGCTTCTACTGGTTCAATGGTGCGTCCAAGAGGGGTCATTAGTGAGACCGACCCCCACTTATTTTTACCCTTCAACATTTTTTCAAAATATACCTACGCCCTATCTCATCTCCCTAAATAGGCTCCCATACAAAATTACATTTTTATAAAATTTGCTCCAACTGTTATTTGTATGGGAGCCTACTTAGGGAGTGGAGATAGGGCATAGGTATGTTTTGAAAAAATGTTGTAGGGTAAAAATAAATGCGGGTCGGTCTCTATAATGACCCCTCTCGGACGCACCATTGGGCCGGTAGAAGCTGATGAAATAAAACATATTTACAAAAAATAAAAAAAATAATGTATGGGGACCACCTTAACAGTTAAAGATAGAGGATAGGTGTGTTCAGAAAAAATTTTTGGACTAAAAAAATATTGTGGGTCGGTCATACATTTTGTTGCTCTAAGGGCACTATTAGGGCAGTTAGAGCGGTTGGAACAAATTTTAAAAAACGTCGTTTTGTGTGGGAGCCCCCTTAGAAATTGGAGATAGGGTATAAGTTTGTTCCAAAGAAATGTTAAGATGTTAAAATTAATGGGGGTCGGTCTTATAAAGGACCCCTCTATGACCCACGATTGGAGCAGTAGAAATGAGTTTAAGATTGGAAAATTACAATAAATTTTTTTCAAAAAATTTTAAAAAATAGTAATAATCGTTATCCCATGATCCTCCTGGGCAAAAAATTTGTAGAATTGATAGAAGTTTTACACAAAAAAATTTCAAAAAAATCGAAGAGTACAAACATTTTCAAAAATAAGATTTAAATTTTAAAACTTAAAAATCGCATACTAGAGCGCTTTTAAGAATTTTTTGGGATTTTTTTTTAAAAAGTACGTAAAAAAACAAAAATTTTGAAAAAAAAAATTTGAAATTTGGACCATTATTGAAGAAGTTATGATTAAAAGAAATTTGAGTGAAGTAACAAACTACCAATTTTTAAAAATTCGATATCTTTTGAACGGGTCATCAAAAAAATCTGAAAATTTACCACGAAGGAGTTTTCGACGGGTACTAAAAACTGTAAACAAATTGGGAAAATCTAAAAAAAAAGTTTTTCAAAGTGTCCGATTTCACATGGAATGCCCCATATATACTTTATGGGGTCCCAGACCGATATTTCGATGAGTTACAAACAGAATGACAAACTTATATATACCCTCTATCACTAAGTGGAGGGTATAAAAATACAGAAAAGTTAAAAAAAAATTTTAGAAAAAAAAAATTTAGAAATTTTTTTAAAAATTAAAAAATAATCAGGAGTTCAAAAATATTTTAAAAAACTCGAAGGGATTGGAAAAATATTAATAAAATAAAAAAGTTTAAGAAAAAATTTTAAAAAACTTAGGAAAATTTTGAATAAAATCAGAAAAATTCAAGAAAAATTGGAAAGTTTCAGAATTTTTTTTTAAAGTTTTTAAAGATCAATTGTAATTTGAAGATTTTACTTGTAATTGTTAATAGTGTAGAAAACTAAGAAAAATTCATAAAACTCATAAAAAATTATAAAATTTTAGTAAAATTTATAAACATTCGGTAAAAAAGAATAATTCCAACAATTTTATATCATATGAGTTAAGTTCTCTAAATGAAATTAAAAGCGGTGTTCTTACATTAAGACCACTTGTGAGATGGAAAATAAAATTTGAAATTCAATATATTTTCATAAGTATTCTACAAATAGAATGTATATTAAAATGAATACCTATTAAAAACAAGTTCTTAAAATAGTTTTCTATTTTCCTTAGAATTCCCAAAAGAAACTATTTGAAGTAGACACTTCAAAGTGATGACATAACTTAAGTGCAGTGAAAAGAACATCATAAAATTTTAGGAAATTAAACATAAAAATAAAAAAGAGTATTATATTCGGCAGTAGCGAATATTATACACCCTACATTATATTTTTTAGACTCTTTTTAGAAAAAGTTTTAAAGAAAAATCCAAAAAATATTTGCCCTGTTTTGTTTTTTGAATGGTGTAACTTTTTTAAGTTAGAAAAGTTTTGTTTCTTCGGACTGATATAGTAAGACTACGAACTTAGCCCGCTTCAAGCTAAACTACATATTCCTTCCTAATTCCCACCATCCATTTTATATTGGTTTGGAGTCTATGGCAGGATCGCCACGAACTTTTGATTTTTTAGTCCTTGATGCATATTTCGAAATGTTACAACCGTCACGACAAAGTGAGCATACCCGCAAATTTCATTTTGGAAGGGTATAAAAGATCTTCAACCTCAAAATATGCTACTTATCATTTGAAAATGATAATTTTATAGTTTAAATTTGAATTTTTGGCTCACACACACAAAAAATAATACCAACAATTCTAAGTGATAATTTTTGTTAGTTTGATGAGCCCGAGCAGTGATAAAATTGTTGTATTGCACTTGTAAGAAAAAAAAATGTATTAATAATTTTAGAAAGAAGCACAAGTAGGAGGACTCACACCAGTAGTTATTTTTATAAGGGTGACATTTATTTATTGTAAATAAAGAAATGAAAACCCAATCAAATAATCCGCATTTTCCCATTACAGTTGGTCATAACCCCAACAATTACATAAATAATACTGTGCAACAGTGAAAAACTCAAGAACTGTACTATTAAGGTTCGTTTCTATTACTTAAAGGTACATAAAAAAAAAGTAGAAAAAGTCTCGTAATCCCATTTTACCAATATTTTACTGTTTTTTTTTGGTTTTTAACAAAATATTTTCGATCGATATTTACAATTTCTTTTTGAAATTTTTGAAATTTTTCGTAAATGTCCAAATTTTCTAGGTAATTTTACAAAAAAAATCTAGTAAAGCTACGAGAATTCCTTGTAAGTTTTATCGCATGAAAAAAACATTATTAGTTTAAAATTTTTTGGTAAAAACTTGTAAAATAACCAAAAAGCTCGTACGTTTACTAGAAATTCTAGTAAATAGGAGGTAGCACAAAATATAGTAAAGTCACGAGAAGTACTTGTAATTTTTATCGCGTCAAAAAAAAGTTGTAAATTTACAACTTTATTGGTGACAAATAAAAAAGTAAAATTCGGGTTTGCAAATAACCGTAGTTTTCTTTAACCGCGGTTACGGTTAAAATTCAAGCGATTAACCGCGGTTATTAACCGCACTCTTTTAAAATAATTTTAAATTAATTATTTTTTTGATCAATAAAAATGTAAAAATTATTTTTAAACAGTCTTAAATATCCGTATTTTCTCAAGAAAATGGTTCTGTTGCTAAAAAATTTTTTCTATAGCAAAAGTCTCATATCCTAAGATTTTTTTTTGTAGAAAAACAGAATTTTGTTCTGTAGAAGAAGTCCCAGATTCTGAAATATTTTTGCAAAAAACTTTATTTAAACGGAAATTAGTTTTGAGAAAAAATTTTTTTTTTTGAAAAAATTCCGCGAAAAAAATTGTTAAAAAAATTCGCTAATTTTTTATATTTTGTTGTCAAAAAATATGTTCGTACACTCAAAAAAAAAAAAAATAAAAATACCTTGTAAAATTACAAGAAAAACTTCTAACTTTTTTTTGTTTGCTACCTCCTATTTAACAAAAATTCCTTGTAATTTTACAAGATTTTTATAATTTTATAAGGTTCTTACCAATAAAATTGTAATTTTACAAATTTTTTGACACGATAAAATTTACAAAGAAGTTTCGTAATCTTACTAGGGTTTTTGCTACACTCAAAAAAAAAAGTTTGTAAAATTACAAGCAAAAGGTCTTGCAATTCTATTTTACTAATATTTTTGTCTATTTACAAAAATTCTTGTATTTTTAATAAAACAAAAACTACCATGCGCTTTGTAATTTTACTATAATATGTTGGTAAATTTATTTAACAATTTTTTTAGGTAAATTAACAAAAAAAATAATTATTTTACAAATTAAAAAAAAATTACAAGGTGTTTAGTTGTTTTACACAAGAAAATTGTAATTGTACAACAACATTTTATTTGATAGTATTTAGTCTTTCTACCAAAAAATGTTTTATTACAAACAATTTTTTTTTCAAGATTTTTTAGTTTACAAGGTTTTCAGTATTTTGACACAAAAAATGTAATTAAACAAAAATTTGTATTGAAAAATAATTATGCAACAATAGGAGACGCAAAAATTTTCTAAGTCCATATTTTGTTAAAAATTATTTTTTATAAATAAAAAATTTCATAAAAAAATTTTGAAAATTTTTTAAGTTCCGGATACAAACATTTTTCAATTAGTTGTAAGCTTTATCAAAAAAATTGAATATCAAGACAATTTTTTGGTAACTTGCTTTAAGTAAAATACCACAATTTTTATATGTTTTTACTATATTATTGTTCTAGTTTTTTTGTTTGTATTTTTACCATTTTTTGGTAAAATTTTTTTGGTACTTTTTTTTAAATCTGGCACTAAAATGTCAATCAAAAGCTGTCAATTATGAAAAATTAAGTTTTTTCTTATTTTATCAGGTACTTAAACGTCCAATCTACAATATCCAAAGTTTTTTTTTATAATTTTTTAAAAATACTTGCTAAAATAATTAAAAATTCGAAAAAAAGGTAATTTTTTTGACTAGTTTTTCTTGAAAATATAAGAAATTTCTTGTGTAGCCTCCTTCGCAATTTTCATATGTTCTACTTAAGAAAAAGGAAATTCCGAAAAAAAAAATAAAAAAGTGCAGTGTTATACTCTAAAAAGTTTGTTAAAAGTGTTCAAGTGAAAAAAAAAATCATTTCAGGTTGTTAAAGTGCTACTCCAGCTGCCGAAGAAGGAAAAATAAGACGCACCAATGGAAAAAACCTTTAAATTTACAAAACCAATATGTAAATATAACAAATTTTTTGTAAATTTACAAAACAAATATGAAAGTTTAGAAAACAAAATTGTATACTTACAGAAAAAGTTGTAATTTTACAAAAATGAAGTAGAAAATACAAAAACAATATTGTAAATTTACAAATTATTTGGTTAAACTACTGTTTTTACGGCAAAAAAATAAGAAAAAATGGTATATTTACAATAAAAATTGTAAATTTACAAATTTTTACTGTAAATATACAAGTTTTTTGCCATAAAAAACTGTAGTTAAACCAAACAATTTGTAAATCTACAATTTTATTTTTTGATTTTCTACTTTATTTCGTAAATTTACAACTTTTTTTGTAAGTCTACAATAATATTTTAAAAAAAAAATTGTAAATTTACACTTTCTCCCCGTAATTTTTTTGTTAAATCAATTTACAAATTATCCCCGTAACATTACGGGGATTCTAGTACATATTTTACAAAACCTGCCCCGTAAAATCACGGGGATTTTATGTCATTTTACAAACTTTTTTTTTGAGTGTACTTCCTATTTTACGAGAATTCCTAGAAATTTTACAAGCTTTTTACCAATAATTTTGTAATTTTACGAGCTTTTTACCAATTAAATTGTAAATTTAAAGTTTTTTGGCGCAATTAAAATTACAAGGAATTCTTGTGAATTTACAAGATTTTTTTGTAAAATTATCTTAAAAATTTGTAAAATTACCAAAAAAAATTGTAAAATTACAAAAAATGTAAATTTCGATTTTTTATAAATGAAAACTGTCAAATATTGGTAAAATGGGATTACGAGACTTTTCCTAGTAATATGACAAAGTTTTTTTTTTGTGTACATTTATAAATACACTAAAAAAAAACTTTGTAAAGTTACCAAAAAATCTCGTAATTTTACGAGGCTATTCTCGTAAAATTGGAGGTAGGTAAAATTCTCGTAAAATTACAAGGATTTCCTCGTAATTTTAAATGCGCCAAAAATTGGTCAAATAACCAATTTTATTGGTAAAAATATTGTTTAAAAACCGGGGAAAATGCACTCAAAAAAAACTGTAAAGTTAGCAAAAAATTTAGTTAAATTTAACTAAAAAAAACCTGATTTTGAACCTACTAAATTTCTAGTTAATATAACTAAAAATATTTAGTTAACTTCTCGTAGAATGAATGTAGCAAAAAAAACGTAACTTTAACTAAAAATTCAGCTGAAAATTTCGTAACATTTTTATGTACGTATTAAAAAAATTTTTTTATTAAATTCAGCTAAACTTTTTGTAAAAAATTGTAAGTTTGTTAAATATTGATTTTATACACTCAAAAAAAAAAAACTGTAAAGTTAGCAAAAAATTTAGTTAAATTTAACTAAAAAAGCACCTGATTTTGGGCCTACTAAATTTTTAGTTAATTTAACTAAAAATATTTAGCTAACTTTTTGTAGAATGAATGTAGCAAAAAAAACCGTAACTTTAACTAAAAATTTTGCTGAAATTTCGTAACGTTTTTATGTACATATATTAACAAACAAATTTGTTGAATTCAGCTAAACTTTTTGTTACTTTTCGTAAATTAAAATTTACAAAATATTTCGTAAAAAATTATAAGTTTATTTTTTCTGTTTTTTCATCAGCTTAAGTAGAACTTATGAGATTTGCATAGGAGGCTACACAAGAAATTTCACTTAACAAATTTGATACGAAAAATCAGCAAATTAATTAGTAAAAATTCTTAAACTCAGTTTTGAAGTCAACAAAAAAAATTAATTCAAAATTTGTTCAAAACTAGTATTTTCGTAAATTGAACTTAACTAAAAAAAGTAGTTAAAACGCTGATTTTAACTAAAAATTTGCTAAAAAGCCAGTAAACTCGAGTTAACAAAAAAAAATTGTTAACTTTACAGTTTTATTTTTTTGAGTGTGATAAGATTACAAGAAAAAATGGTAAATATGTTTAAAAATATTGTTTTTTGTTAAACAATATCAATCCTCGTAATAAAATCATTTTTGTAAAATAACTGTTTTTATTTTTGTAAATTAACTAGAATCCTCGAAATAAATTTTTCAAACTTTTTTCAACTTTTTTTAAAATATTTTTCAATAAAAAAAAAATTGTCCGGGACTTGGAAGATTAAAAAAATAGAAAATTTACAAAAAAAAAGAGAAATGTTTTTTTTTTTGTTAAACAACATAAATCCTCGTATAACATAATTTTTGTGAAATAACAGTTTTTTTTTTTTGTAAATCAACTAGAATCCTCGTAATTAAAACTTTGTTATAAAACTAGGTTTTTTTTTTTTTTTGTAAAATAACCAGGGTTGGCAACCGAAACGAATAACGGTATCGGTAACGGTATTGGTATTACATATTTTTTATATCGGTAACGGTAAAGGTAACAGTATTTTCGATTATTTCGGTAACGGTGAACCGTAACCGAAACATCAATACCGGTACGGACCGGTATTATAAATAAAATGTTAACAAGTCACAAATTTGTTAAAAATGCGAAAAAAATGTTTAAAAGAATTAAAAAACTGTTAAATTCTGTACCTTTTCTATACATAATTATTAGGCTGGGTCGTATTCCAACAAAGTGCTCAGATCAACTATTAATAGTGAAAAAAAGTTGGTACAAGTAAATACAAGCAATTTAAAACCAAAATGAACAAAATCGGTCCATGGCTTCCGTTCTCGCATCGCGGGTCAAAATTGCGGTTTTTGAAAAAATGGACAAAATTTAAAAAAATAATTAAATATTTAAAAAAAAATTTATAAAAAAAAAAAAAATTTTTTTTGTATCGCATTAATTCAAAGATATTTAGAAAAATTTTGTTTGTTTTTTTCGGATATCGATAACCCACCCAAACATGAGGCCAAAAAAAACTCACTTTTTTAACATGGAGCTCAAAACTACTTTTTCACTATTTTAAAAATTTAGTGAAACAAAATTTTTAAATATATTAGTTTATCCACTTGATATCATTGAATACATCTCAGGGATTGTAGAAAAAAATTCTTAGTTAAATTCCTTCGTCCAGTTGGTGTGTGGAGCGATTTGAATTTAGCGGATTTCCAGAACATGTGTTTTTATCGACATTTTTGACTAATTTGTAGTTGTTAGCAACATTTTACTTGAATTAACCAACTTTTTTTGTTCAAATGGTTGTTTTGGACCATAACAACTCTGCTTTGAAATAATAGGCTTTTTGGACAACGTTAACCCTTGCCGGCACGGGGTTAAAAATTCCTCCAATGAAATTTTTGAAAATTCCTCACTCTAAAATCGTGTATGTGTTTAAATAATGAACAATTACAAATTTATACAAAGTTTTTTTGAAGGACATCTTTAACCCTTGTTGAACAAACGCCCAAAAAATTTGAAACAGCTGTTTTTTTGCTCATAGTCAAATGGACTTTTTTGACATATTAAATAATATGTTTTTACTTTTAGCTTTACACATTAAAAACGAAGACGTAAAGATATTTCGGATGCCATTTTTTTATTTTATTTAGTTTTAAGCATTTTCCGCTTAAGTGCGCTTACTTTAAAACGTTAATTTAAATGCGATCGTTTAAATGCATTCCCCGCTTAAACAATTCACTCGCAGATGTTCATATCTTTAATTTAATTAGATGTGAAGTTTTAATTAACGTTTTGAAGTAAGCATTTAAATTAACGTTTTAAAGTAAGCGCACTTAAGCGGAAAGTGTTTAAAACTAAAAAAAAAAAACTGGCATCCGAAATTTCATTACGTCTTCGTCGTTTTTTCTGTGCAAAGCTAAAAGTGAAAAACATATTATTTAATATGTCAAAAAAGTCCATTTTGACTATGAGCAAAAAAACAGCTGTTTTTTGGGCGTTCGTTAAACAAGGGTTAAAGATGTCCTTCAAGAAAACTTTGTATAAATTTGTAATTGTTGATTATTTAAACACATACACGAGTTTAGAGTGAGGAATTTTCAAAAATGTCATTGGAGGAATTTTTTAACCCCGTGCCGGCAAGGGTTAACGTTGTCCAAAAAGCCTATTATTTTAAAGCAGAGTTAGTATGGTCCAAAACAACCATTTGAACAAAAAAAGTTGGTTAATTTAGGTATAATGTTGCTAACAACTACAAATAAGTCAAAAATGTCGATAAAAACACATGTTCTGGAAATCCGCTAAATTTAAATCGCTCTACACACCAACTGGACGAAGGAATTTAACTAAGAATTTTTTTCTACAATCCCTGAGATGTATTCAATGATATAAAGTGGATAAACTAATATATTTAAAAATTTTGTTTCACTAAATTTTTAAAATAGTGAAAAAGTAGTTTTGAGCTCCATGTTAAAAATGTGAGTTTTTTTTGGCCTCACGTTTGGGTGGGTTATCGATATCCGAAAAAAACAAACAAAATTTTTCTAAATATCTTTGAATTAATGCAATACAAAAAAATTATTTTTTTTTTAATATTTTTTTTTTTTAAATATTTAATTTTTTTTTAAATTATGTCCATTTTTTCAAAAACCGCAATTTTGACCCGCGATGCGAGAACGGAAGCCATGGACCGATTTTGTTCATTTTGGTTTTAAATTGCTTGTATTTACTTGTACCAACTTTTTTTCACTATTAATAGTTGATCTGAGCACTTTGTTGGAATACGACCCAGCCTAATAATTATATTTGTACTAATATTAAATACTATGAATTAACTCAGAATTAAATTAAAACATTCACGCAATATTATAATTCAATAAATACGAACTCATGTTCGTAGAAACACCTTTGTCAAATAAGCAAAAAAATCTGCCATATGAGAAATCTGCATTTTGAGCCATTTAAGAAATCTGCTGATTATAGCTGACGCGGTCTGCTAAATTTCTATCTGGATAATCCAGGTAGAATCTGCTAAAAAAAACGTCAAGACAGCAGACAAATCTGCTGATTTTAATAGAGAAATCTGCTGATTTCAAATAAACAGTTCAGGATGTGATCAAAATTGTTTGTCCTGTTGTTTAAAAAAATAGGCAGGGATAAAAAAAATTGCAAGGATGTTACAGGGGATGTTTTTTAACGAGGAGGGTGGGCGGTATCGGAGGGACACCTTTCCTCTCGCCATAGATGTTAAGAAATTAATTTTATTTATAATTAATATAAAAAATTTAATTTTATATATAATAATACCACATTAGGGTTATTCATCACTAGGGATGAGATTTCCATGCACATGCATGTTTTTTGTCGATAGTCTAAAAACAATATCGACCAATTATCTTTCCGAATCTAGAAATTTGCGTTAAAATGGCATCGATTTGTTTTTGCATATTTTTGCATATTTTGGTGAAAATGCATATTTTTGCATATTTTGGTTTTAAATGCATATTTTATGCATTATTTTAACTTTTAAGTGCATATTTTTGCATATTTTGGCATAAATTATCAAAAACACAAATTGAAATTTATTTGTTTCAAAAACTACTTAAATTTTAAAAAATAATTTTGAAAATAAGAAAAATTATTTTTTTTTTCTTTCAATTTTTTTTTTATAAATTGTCTTTATTTTTAAAAAATCTTGCTTATAAAAAGTTTTAAATGTTAGTATTTAAACCCGGCGTTACTTTTTTGCCTTTTAAAAAGTTTTTTCCTATGAAAGCAATATTTTTATTGCACACATTTTATTTTTTTAGTGCATATTTTTAGGTTTTTTACTGCATATTTTAAATTTTTTAGTGCATATTTTAAGCGCATATTTTCAATTTTTTAGTGCATATTTTAAGCGCATATTTTCGATTTTTTAGTGCATGAAAATCTCATCCCTATTCATCACTATGGCGTGCCAACCATTATGTTCAAATTCTGATTAATTTTTATTAAACAATAAAAATTGTTTTATTCGACCTTTAAAATATTATATTTTGAGGATGGTTATTCTGGCTCGAGGTCATTATTTTCTTTACTAATTAAAACCATGATATTCTCATAGCATTATTTTCAAGAAAATTGTTTTTTAGTTTTAAATTTATTTATGTTGGTCATTTTTGCAAGACTTAATCGACACGTGTTTCGGAATTTGTCAGATTCCATTGTCAAGATTATTTAGCAAAAATAGAAACGATTTACTACAAAGTCACAAACGAGTCTAATGACAAATCGTTTGTGCACAAACTAAAATATTAATACATATTCGACTCTATCCACAATTGGAATTAGAAAGACGAAGAAATTGTACTATACTAGTAAGGCAACGATTGTCAATAACCATCAAAAATATTTAAAACATTTTTATATTATATTAAAAATATTTTAATGTTTTTAATTCACAAAAAAATTAAAATAAGTAATATTAATGCAACCGAAACAAAACCGTTATAATACCGGTAAAAATCCGAATAAAGGTAACGGTGTTTTATCGGTAACGGTATTTAAAATTTTTTATTTCGGTATTGGTAACGGTAACGGTAGTCAATATTAAAGGGTTTCTAATCGGTAACGGTATTGAAAGGGTAACGGTAGCCAACACTGAAAATAAACTTTCAAAATGATAGAATACAATTACGACAATAAATTTGCAAAATTAAGGATACTTTCCACTATCACACTTTTCCATTATACACATCAAAATTTACCAACTTCCTAAAGATTTTTGGATTCTTTTTTGATTGAAACCTAGTCGTATCTAATAAGTGAACAATTTCTGGCCAAATTTTTTAAAAAAATATTTCGCTAACATGGTGAAATTACGCTTGTATAATGGAAATGTGTGATAGTGAAAAGTACCCTTTACCAATAAAACTGTAGTTCTCGTTTGAGCAAAGTACAAGATTTTTTGTTAAAAAACAAGGAAAATTGTTTAATATTGGTAGAACCTGATTACAAGGCATTCTACCAGGCGTTTTACCAGTTTTTTTTTTGAGTGTAGACAATTTTTTCAGGAGATAGAAAAAGTAACAAAATTATGTACGACCCTATTGAACGGTACGAGGGATCGATATTATGCGTGGTGGTTATTTTTGTTTCATTATTGTTGCTATTTGTTGATATTTTCTAAGAGATGATCTTTATTAAAACAACAAATGTAAAAACAAAAAAAAAAACTAAGAAAATGTTTTAAATGTCTGGCTTTTCAACACTTGAGGTTATCATAGGGAAATCATTAAATACACAACAAAAAATAAAGCAATAAAACATCATCATACACAGCTGATAACACAATGATAGTGTTTCAAAGTGTACGTAGGGTTTCTTAAAAAAAACACGATCAGTGTTGTTGTTTGTATTTTTATGGTTTATAGTGTTTGTTGCATAGATGGATTTAGTTGTTGTTTAACAAAATTCTAAATCTTCTATATATAAATAAAAATCAATTGTCGTTCGTTGGTAACCGCATCAGTTGAGAACGGCTGGACCGATTTGCACAATTTTTTTTTTGAAATGTTCGTCATAGTCCAACTTAGGTTTTTACGTAAAGAAAAATTGACCACGCCCACTTTTACGCCCACTTTTTCAATTTATCTAAAATCGGAAAACGGCTGCACCGATTTGGTTAATTTTTTATTTAAATGTTCGTAGTAACCCAATTTGAGTTTTTACTTAAAGAAAAATGGACCACGCCCACTTCTACGCCCACTTTTTCAATTTATCTAAAATCTGAGAATGGATCGACAGATTTGACTAAATTTTTTTAAATGAATTTTCATCATATTCCAACTTTGGTTTTAACGAAAAATGAAAGTAACACCGCCCACTTTGGCTAATTTTTGTTGAAAATGTTCGTCATAATTCAACTAAGGATAGTAAAATTTCTCACGCCCACTTTTTACTATGTATCGAAAGAACTATAACGGCTAGACCGATTTGGTTATAGTCCGCAAAAGATTTTTAAGGACAGAAAAATTGTCCACGCCTACTTTTATGTTCACTTTTCCCGATATATAAATTTTAAATCATGGAATGGCTGGACCAATTTGTCTAATTCTGTTTTTAATGTTCGTCATAGCCCAACTAAGGTTTTCCGGAAAGAACAATTTTCCAATCTACGCCCACTTTTGAATGGATGGACCGAGTTGGTTAGATTCAAATAAGATTTTTACGGTAAGAAAAGCTGTCCACTGACTCTGTTTTCGATATATATAAAATTTGTCCCATAGAAAAAAAATATAGAATAATTAAGTATAAATAAAACTCAAATGTAGTTCGTTGTTATCGCAACACTTCGATTTGGCTAATTTTTTTGTTCGGAAAGAAAAATTGTCTCGCCACTTTTTTCGATATATCTAAAACTAATTTTTACTCTAATTCGATCTATTAAAAATATTTCTTAAAAGATACCACTTCAACTTGGTAAAAATGATATTAAATCCTTGGGTATTGTTAACATATGCACAAGTTTAACTTACCATACAAATTTTAACGCCCACTTTTGTCTAAATAAGTCGACTACACTCAAAAAAAAAGTTTGTAAAATTACAAGTAAAAGGTCTTGTAATTCTATTTTACTAATATTTTTGTCTTTTTACAAAAATGGTTGTATATTTAATAAAACGAAAACTACAGTTTGCTTTGTAATTTTACTATTATATGTTGGTAAATTTATTTTACAAATTTTTTAGGTAAATTTACAAAAAAGTGAATTATTTTACAAATTAAAAAAATATTACAAGGTGTTTAGTTTTTTTACACAAGAAAACTGTTATTGTACAACAAAATTTTACTTGATGTTATTTAGTCTTTCTACCAAAAAATTTGATATTACAAACATTTTTTTTTTTAACATCGTTCACAAGCAGCCTTACCACAAGAAAATAAAATAAATTTAAAATGAACTTTTAATTTTATTTCCATACAAATTGTTTTTGTTTTTAAGATCGACTTTCAAAAAATGTATTGAAAATTTGAAATTTTAAATAAAACTTTTGTTAAAATAGACTTTTTGTTTTCTTGTGGTAAGGGCCAAGGGTTTCAGTTTAAAATGTATGTTTTGAAAAGTACAAAATTCCAATGTAATTTCACAAAACTTATTTTATTACTAGAATTAGTGTTGTTTTACAAAAAAAAAAATAATTATTCAACAATAGGACACGCAAAAATTTCTAAGTTCACATTTTTTTGCGTTTTGAAGTAAAAAAATTTAGTTAAAAAAAAATTTTTATAAATAAAAAATTTCATGAAAAAAAAGTTTGGAAATTTTTGAAGTTCCGGACACAACATTTTTTTAACTAATTGTAAGCTTTAGCAAAAAAATTGAATTTTTACACCATTTTTTGGTAATTTGCGTTAGGTAAAATACCTCAATTTTTGATTCTACTATATAATTGTTCTAGTTTTGTTTTGTATTTTTACCATTTTTTTTTGGTAATTTTACCATATTTTTTTTGGTATTTTTTTTTTTAAATTTGGCACCTAAAATGTCAATAAAAAGCTACCAATTATGAAAAATTAAGTTTTTCTTATTTTAACAGGTACTTAAACAACCAATCTACAATATCAAAAAAAAAAAAATTTAAGATTTTTTAAAAATACTTGTGAAAATAATTAAGAATTCAAAAAAATTGTTATTTTTTGACTAATTTTTTCTGAAAATATAAAAAATTTCTTGTGAAGCCTCCTTCGCTATTCTCACACACAGAAAAATAAGTTTCCAATTGAATTTTTTAGTTGCATCAACACATAATTCGGTTGTCGCTACCAATTTTTTGGTGTGACAACCGAATTTTGTTGTTATTTCAACTAAATGTCTGCTGTATCAACCGAATTTTAGTTGATACTACCAAAATTCAATTGAGACGACCTTTATAAAAATGTATCAACCCATTTTTAGTTGTATTAACTGAATTTCAGTTGGATATTTGGAACATTTTTTTCTGGGTGCATATGTTCTACTTAAGAAAAACGAAATGTCGAAAAAAATAAAAAAAGTGCAGTGTTATACATTAAAAAGTTTGTTAAAAGTGTTCAAGTGAAAAAAAAAATCATTTCAGGTTGTTGAAGTGCTACTCCAGCTGCCGAAGAAGAAAAAATAAGATGCACCAATGGAAAAAAACCTTTAAATTTACAAAACAATTATGTAAATAAACCAAATTTTTTGTAAATTTACAAAACAAATATGAAAATTAAAAAAGAAAATTGTATACTTACGAAAAAAGTTGTGATTTTACAAAAATGAAGTAGAAAATACAAAAACAATATTGTAAATTTACAAATTTTTTGGTTAAACTACTGTTTTTACGGCAAAAGAAAAAAAAAAAAATAGAAAAAATGGTATATATACAATAAAAATTGTAAATTTACCACTTTTTATTGTAAATATACAAGTTTTTTGCCATAAAAAACAGTAGTTTAAACAAACAATTTTTAAATTTACAATTTTGGTTTTTGATTTTCTACTTTATTTTGTAAATTTACAACTTTTTTTGTAAGTTTAAAATTTTTGTTTGTAAATTTTAATTTTTTTTTTGCAAATTTACAAATTTTATTGTAAATATACGTGTTTTTCAATATTTTTTTAAAAACAGTAGTTTAACCAAATAATTTGTTAATCTACAATTTATTTTTTTCATTTTCTATTTTTTCTTTGTAAAATAACAACCTTTTTCTGTAAGTTTACAATTTTGTTTTGTAAATTTACCAAATTTTTTGTAAAAAAAATGTTCACCTCGAAGTTAATATTTTACAAAAAAAATTGTAAATTTACATTTTCTTTTGTTAAATCAATTTACAAATTATCCCCGTAACATTACGGGGATTCTTGCTAGTACATATTTTATGAAACCTGCCCCGTAAAATCACGGGGATTTTATGTCATTTTACAAAATTATAAAATAACCTACACTCAAAAAAAAAAGTTTGTAAAATTACAAGTCAAAGGTCTTGTAATTCTATTTTACTAATATTTTTGTCTTTTTACAAAAATTGTTGTATATTTAATAAAACGAAAACTACAGTTTGCTTTGTAATTTTACTATTATATGTTGGTTAATTTATTTTACAAATTTTTTAGGTAAATTTACAAAAAAGTGAATTACTTTACAAAGTAAAAAAATATTACAAGGTGTTTTGTTTTTTTACAGAAGAAAACTGTTATTGTACATCAAAATTTTACTTGATGTTATTTAGTCTTTCTACCAAGAAATGTGTTATTACAAACATTTTTTTTAAGATCGTTTACAAGGTTTTCAGTTTGAAATGTATGTATTAAAAAGTACAAAATTCCAATGTAATTTTACAAAACTTATTTTATTACTAGAATTAATGTTTTTACAAAAAAAAAATTAATTATTCAACAATAGGACACGCAAAAATTTTCTAAGTTCAATTTTTTTTTTGCGTTTGGGAGTAAAAATTTAGTTAAAAATAATTTTTTATAAATAAAAAATTTCATGAAAAAAAATTTTGGAAATTTTTTAAGTTCCAGACACAAACATTTTTCAACTAATTGTAAGCTTTAGCAAAAAAATTTAATTTTTACACCATTTTTTGGTAATTTGCGTTAAGTAAAATACCACAATTTTTATGTGTTTCTACTATATAATTGTTTAAGTTTTTTTTTTTGTATTTTTACCATTTTTTGGGTAATTTTACCACATTTTTTTTTTAAATTTGGCACCTAAAATGTCAATAAAAAGTTGCCAATTATGAAAAATTAAGTTTTTCTTATTTTAACAGGTACTAAAACATCCAATCTACAATATCCAAAAAAAAATTTTTCGATTTTTTAAAAATACTAGTGAAAAGAATTAAAAATTAAAAAAAAAATTGCAATTTTTTGACTAATTTTTCCTGAAAATATAAGAAATTTCTTATGTAGCCTCCTTCGCAATTCTCATATGTTCTACTTAAGAAAAACGAAATGTCGAAAAAAATAAAAAAGTGCAGTGTTATACATTAAAAAGTTTGTTAAAAGTGTTCAAGTGAAAAAAAATCATTTCAGGTTTCAGCTACTCCAGCTGCCGAAGTAGGAAAAATAAGATGCACCAATGGAAAAAAAACTTTAAATTTACAAAACAAATATGTAAATAAACCAAATTTTTTGTAAATTTACAAAACAAATATGAAAATTTAAAAAAACAAAATTGTATACTTACGAACAAAGTTGTAATTTTACAAAAATGAAGTAGAAAATACAAGAAAAATATTGTAAATTTACAAATTATTTGGTTAAACTACTGTTTTTACGGCAAAAATATAAGAAAAAATGGTATATATACAATAAAAATTGTAAATTTACCACTTTTTATTGTAAATGTACAAATATTTTTGCCATAAAAACAGTAGTTTAACCAAACAATGTGTAAATTTACAATTTTATTTTTTGAGTTTCTACTTTAATTTGTAAATTTACAACTTTTTTTGTAAGTCTACAATTTATTTTGTAAATTTAAATATTTTTTTTTTTGCAAATTTACAATTTTTATTGTAAATATACGAGTTTTTTAAATATTTTTTTGCGGTAAAAACAGTAGTTTAACCAAATAATTTGTTAATCTACAATTTATTTTTTTCATTTTCTACCTTTTCGTTGTAAAATAACAACCTTTTTCTGTAAGTTTACAATTTTGTTTTGTAAATTTACCAAATTTTTTTGTAAATTTACAAAAAAAATGTTCACCTCGAAGTTATTATTTTACAAAAAAAAATGTAAATTTACATTTTCTTTTGTTAAATCAATTTACAAATTATCCCCGTAACATTACGGGGATTCTTGCTAGTACATATTTTACAAAACCTGCCCCGTAAAATCACGGGGATTTTATGTCATTTTACAAACTTTTTTTTTTGAGTGTACGAAATCATTAATTTTTAATGTTTTGGTAGGTTATTTTTTTGGAATTTGTTGGTAAAAATAACAGAACTATCATTAATTTTTAAAAAAGAATGAAAAAACAGTAATTTTTTAATGTTTAGTGTTATTTATTTTAGAAAATTTTGCCAACAGTAAAAAATAAATGTTGATGTTTTTAAAACAAATGAATAATTACTGGGATGGTTTTCAATTGTTTATTCACTGCTTTTAAGTGTGTTTTTCTTTTGTTTTTGCCTACAAAATATTTTGAGTGTATATTTGAAGCGAGACAAAATATAACACTGATCTAATATTTGGGCCAGCAACGCGGACCGGGCCAGCTAATCTTTAATAAATATGATCAATTTTGAATTTTGCTCTTATTATACACTCCACTCTAGTGATAGAGGTGTATTTCTCTCCATTCCGTTTGCAACATTTCGAAATGTTGGTCTAGGACCCCAAAATGTATGTATATTCATGATCCTCGATCGATTTTATGTCGAACTAGCGATGTCCGTCCGTCCGTCTATCCTGTTGAAAACACGCTAACTTTTTTAAGACTACACAGAGACTATTGAAGCTTGGAATATATATTTGTCATTCTTCTGGTCAGGTTGGCATTGCATTTCAGCAAAATCGGCCCAGTGTTTCAAAAGTTATAAGCAAAAGAGTAATTTTCATCAAGGAATTTTCGAGTTAAGAATTTATTTAGAAAATTTACTATCCCTTAGAAAGGGAATTGTGAAGGGTATTTATAAATTCGGCCAAGTCGAATTTGAATTTTCTACTTGTTTTATATTAAAATATTATAAAAAAAATGTCTTTTAAAAAAATGTTTGTTAATTTTGTAAGATTTATTTGTTTGTTCTATTGATTGAATTTCAGTTGAGGATTAACAAAAATTAAAAAAAAAAAATAAAAAAAAAAAATATTTGCTCAAGTTGTTTTAGTTTTACTTATCAAACTGTGTGAGATCCTCTTGGGTTTTTATACCCTCCACCTACAGTATGGGGGTATACTCACTTTGTCATTCCGTGTGTAACGCATCGAAATATCGGTCTAGGACCCTATAAAGTATATATATTATTGATCAGTGATCGATTCTAAGACATTCTAGCGATGTCCGTCTGTCCGTCCGTCCGTCCGTCTGTCCGTCCGTCTGTGGAAGACACGATACAGTCCAAAATAAAAGTGCTAGACTCCTGACATTTGGCACATATATGTCTTATGTTCATGGGCTGGTTAAGTTCGGAGATGGGCAAAATCGGACCAGGGGGGAAAAAGTTCCCCCTTGACGCAGTAAACCAACCAATGAAAAAAGGTAACTTTTTATAGGTTTTTTGTATTTTTGTTAAACAAATTAAACATTTTTATGCTTGAAAAAGCATTTTTTACCAGAGAGAAGGTGTCCCCAAGGACCCCCGATAATCCCCCCCCCCCCCCCCAAAAAAAAATTAAAACGCCCCTGCAATTTTTTTTTTATTTTTTTATTTTTAAACATTGGAGGGTATACAAGATTCGGCACAGCAGAATTTAACACTCTCACTTGTTTTTTATATTTTCGTTTTTCTAATCTCTCAAGTGTGTGACCTTTTTTTTTTTGGTATCTTTTCTAATTTTTTTTTTTCAAAATTATGTTGCATTGGATTGCGCATTAGTAGTACTTACTTGTACTATTAGAAGTTATTACACTAAAAAAACAAGTAGAAAAGTTAAATTCGACTTGGCCGAATCTATGAATACCCTTCTCAATGCCCTTTAAAAGTGATAGTAAATTTTCTATCGTGCAAAAAATAACATTTTAGATTAAAAATATTTTATTTTATGTAAAAAAAAACTTTTTTTTAAGTAATTTTTGAAAAAAAAAAAATAATTTACTAAATTTTTTTTTGAGTGTAAAATTTTTTTTCGAGTGTAATATTTTTTTCGAGTGTATTTTTTTTTAGTGTAAAAGATTTTTTAATGACAAAAATACGTTGTAAAATATTTTTGTGACTTACCGATGTTTTTAAAACATGTTTACCGGGTTTTCAACACGTGAATTTAAGGTGAAACTAATCTGAAATTGACGGTTTTGCTAATAACTTTTGAACCACTGGACCGATTTGGCTGAAATTTAATACGAAACAGGTCAGGGGTACGAAAAGTATAAGTGCCAAGCATCCGCATCGCGTAAAATTCACGAAAAACCCTTGCCGAAATTCATAACTTTGGCTCATAACTTTTAAACCACTGGACTGATTTCGCTGAATTGCAATACCAACCTGACCTGGTAAATGCCCAACATATATGCCAAACTTCAGGAGCCTCCGTAAAGTTTTTCAAAAGTTAGCGTGTTTTCAACAGACAGACAGAAAGATAGACGGGCAGACGGACATCGCTCGATCGTCTTAAAATCGAACGAGGATCATGAATATATATACTTTATGGGGTCCTAGACCCATATTTCGAGGCGTTACAAACGGAATGACAAACTTATATATACCCTCTATCACTAGAGTGGAGGGTATAACAAGTAGGAACGTTTTTAAAAAAAAAGTAGGAAAGTTAAATTTGGCTGTGCCGAATTTTTGTACCCTCCAATATGTAGTTAAATAAAAAATAAATAGTCTTGTTAAGATTTCAGATTCTGACACATTTTTCCTATAGGAAAAGTTTCAGATTCTAAGACATTTTTCCTATAGAAAATGTCTCAGATTCTGAGAAATTTTTCCCATAGAAAAAGTCTCAGATTCTGAGACATTTTTCCTATAGAAAAAGTCTCAGATTCTGAGACATTTTTCCTATAGAAAAAGTCTCAGATTCTGAGACATTTTTCATATAGAAAAAGTCTCAGATTCTGAGACATTTTTCCTATAGAAAAAGTCTCAGATTCTGAGACATTTTTCCTATAGAAAAAGTCTCAGATTCTCAGACATTTTTCCTATAGAAAAAGTCTCAGATTCTGAGACATTTTTCCTATAGAAAAAGTCTCAGATTCTGAGACACTTTTCCTATAGAAAAAGTCTCAGATTCTGAGACATTTTTCCTATAGAAAAAGTCTCAGATTCTGAGACATTTTTCCTATAGAAAAAGTCTTAAATGTCTCAGAATCTGAGACATTTTTCCTATAGAAAAAGTCTCAGATTCTGAGACATTTTTCCTATAGAAAAAGTCTCAGATTCTGAGACATTTTTCCTATAGAAAAAGTCTCAGATTCTGAGACATTTTTCCTATAGAAAAAGTCTCAGATTCTGAGACATTTTTCCTATAGAAAAAGTCTCAGATTCTGAGACATTTTTCCTATAGAAAAAGTCTCAGATTCTGAGATATTTTTCCTATAGAAAAAGTCTCAGATTCTGAGACATTTTTCCTATAGAAAAAGTCTCAGATTCTGAGACATTTTTCCTATAGAAAAAGTCTCAGATTCTGAGACATTTTTCCTATAGAAAAAGTCTCAGATTCTGAGACATTTTTCCTATAGAAAAAGTCTCAGATTCTGAGACATTTTTCCTATAGAAAAAGTCTCAGATTCTGGGACATTTTTCCTATAGAAAAAGTCTCAGATTCTGAGACATTTTTCCTATAGAAAAAGTCTCAGATTCTGAGACATTTTTCCTATAGAAAAAGTCTCAGATTCTGAGACATTTTTCCTATAGAAAAAGTCTCAGATTCTGAGACATTTTTCCTATAGAAAAAGTCTAAGATTCTGAGACATTTTTTCTATAGAAAAAGTCTCAGATTCTGAGACATTTTTCCTATAGAAAAAGTCTCAGATTCTGAGACATTTTTCCTATAGAAAAAGTCTCAGATTCTGAGACATTTTTCCTATAGAAAAAGTCTCAGATTCTGAGACATTTTTCCTATAGAAAAAGTCTCAGATTCTGAGACATTTTTCCTATAGAAAAAGTCTCAGATTCTGAGACATTTTTCCTATAGAAAAAGTCTCAGATTCTGAGACATTTTTCCTATAGAAAAAGTCTCAGATTCTGAGACATTTTTCCTATAGAAAAAGTCTCAGATTCTGAGACATTTTTCCTATAGAAAAAGTCTCAGATTCTGAGACATTTTTCCTATAGAAAAAGTCTCAGATTCTGAGACATTTTTCCTATAGAAAAAGTCTAAGATTCAGAGACATTTTTCCTATAGAAAAAGTCTCAGATTCTGAGACATTTTTCCTATAGAAAAAGTCTCAGATTCTGAGACATTTTTCCTATAGAAAAAGTCTCAGATTCTGAGACATTTTTCCTATAGAAAAAGTCTCAGATTCTGAGACATTTTTCCTATAGAAAAAGTCTCAGATTCTGAGACATTTTTCCTATAGAAAAAGTCTCAGATTCTGAGACATTTTTCCTATAGAAAAAGTCTCAGATTCTGAGACATTTTTCCTATAGAAAAAGTCTCAGATTCTGAGACATTTTTCCTATAGAAAAAGTCTCAGATTCTGAGACATTTTTCCTATAGAAAAAGTCTCAGATTCTGAGACATTTTTCCTATAGAAAAAGTCTCAAATTCTGAGACATTTTTCCTATAGAAAAAGTCTCAGATTCTGAGACATTTTTCCTATAGAAAAAGTCTCAGATTCTGAGACATTTTTCCTATAGAAAAAGTCTCAGATTCTGAGACATTTTTCCTATAGAAAAAGTCTCAGATTCTGAGACATTTTTCCTATAGAAAAATTTTCAGATTCTGAAACATTTTTTTATATGAAAAAGAAATTTTTCTTATAGACATTTTTCCGATAGAAAAGTCTCCGATTCTGAGATATTTTTCCTATAGCAAAAGTCTCAGATTCTGATACATTTTTCCTTAAGAAAAAGTCTTAGATTCTTAGATTTCATATTCTGTAGCATTTTTCCCATAGAAAAAGTCTCGGAATCTGAGACATTTTTCTAATAGAAAAAGTCTCAGATTCTGAGACATTTTTCGTATCGATAATGATAAAACCCGTCTATGTGGTCTTACCAGTTTCATTAATATTATCAATTAAAATATTTTATACATTCAATTAACAATTATTTATTTTTTAACAATTTAAAACAATATTTTAGCACTCAATATATAAACATTAATAAAACAATAAAAAAAAATAAACAAATTAAAAAACATCTCACGCCCATAAGCGAAATTGAAATTCATTCAGAATTTAAGAAAATAAATTTACAACAAACCAGATTTTTTTTTTTTTTTATAATTTTAAATCTAAAAATTGATCGCACATTATAAATTTTTGGATTATAAGGCGAATGTACAATCAAAACAAAAGATTTAAACAAAAACAAAATAAAACAAAAATATTACAATTTTATTTTTGTATTATTGACCGTGAACTTTCATTAAATTTTCAGACACCACAAAATATATTTTTTAGAGAAAGAAAAAAAAAAACATCATAATCATCATTTAAACAAAAAAAAATATATTCAAACAAAAATCTCGTAATGCTTAAAATCTTGCTCATAATTCTTTAACTACAACAAAAATAATTTTGAATTTTCAAAATTACACAGTCCAGCAAATCCGAAACTGACCTCAGAGTTTGGATATCAAATCAGGACTTTCGAGATATCTTAGCTTAAAAAATAAAAACAACCTCATATTTCGCCATTTTCGAGACGTTATATCTGCAAGAACTAAACTTTATTTTGAAAAAATCTTTTGTCATTTGAAAGTCCTTTCAATTAACTTTAAAGTGAACGTTCAAACTTTGTAATATCTTGTTCCTTCTCTGAGATATATATTAATCTGAAGTTTGACAAAACCAGGTTTTCGCTATATTCGTGGTATTTTCGCTAAGACTTCAAATTCAATCGAATATCGCTACATTTAGCTTTTATTTTACCGTAAAAAAATTATTTTTTGCATTCATAGCGAAAATATCTGGAATGTAGCAAAAAATCGATTTACGCGTGTCTTCGCATTTGGTCTGATCTGTTCTTATTAGACCAATTGAATTTGATAAGATCTATTCGATACGAGATTTATTCCCATTTTCGAGAGCTAGTTAGATCTGATCCGAATTTGTATCTGATCAGATCCCGAAATCGGTGAAAAATCTCGTATCAAATAGATCTGATTAGATTTTTAGATCCAAATTGATTATAACAGATCTGATCGCTTTTTTGACGGGAATGCAATAAATTTGATTTTTGCAGTAAAAATAAAGAGGAAATTGTAAAAAAAAACTACAGAATTTGCATTGATGGCTAAACACTCATGAATATTGCAAAAACCCACATTCGTCAAACTTCAGGTTAAGATATCTCAGAGAAGGTACAAGGCATTACAAAGTTTAAACATTTATTTTAAAGGGAATTGTTAGGACTTTTAAACGACATAAAAAGTTTTATAAATAAAAGTTAATTCTCGCAGTTATAACGTCTCAAAAATGGCGAAAAACGGTATTGTTTTTAACATTAAGATATCTCGAAAACCTCATGAGATAAAACAATTATGAGATCAGATTCGGATTCAGAGCAGCTTAAACTTTTCTTAAAGACTACCTTAGTCCCGGGGTTTCCAAATTTTTCCAAATTTTGTCGCTCTGTGTTATTCTCTTACACAAAAAAAAAAAAAAAAATTCAAAAAAAAACAAAAGGCGTGTTTTTTTCGAGTTTGTTATAAACTTTCCATACAAATTTAAGTAGATATACACTTGGTAAGTAGGGATATTTATATATTCTAAAAAGTTAAGTATTTATAAAAAGTGGTGCCAAATCTTAAAATTTTCGTTTTTGTCAATTACCAACACTGTTCTTTATGTCGAAAAGTCAAAAAAATAAATAAATAAAATTTCAAAAATTAGTTTGATTATTTTAAATTATTTACAAAAAAATTGGAAAACTATTACAATAATTTTATTAATTCTATAAATTCAATAAAAAGAAATATTTATACATTAAAATGAAGTGATACCAAGTACATTTTAGAAATTAAAAGTGTTGCCAGAATTTTTGTGTTAAGTAGTGATACGGTTTTTTTACTAGTAGTTATAGTTATACATAAAAAACTCGAAAAAAACACGCCTAAAGTCGCAAAAATTATTTTGATTTGTTTTTTTTTTTTTATTATTCTGGGTTTTTGAATACAATTCATTATTGTATAATAATGATTATTTCATTTATTTAATTAATAAAGAAGAAACAAATAATAACAGAAATATAGCTTAAAGCAATTTACAACATTCCTTTCTATTTAACACATCCCAGAAGAATTTTAAGTTAAAAAAAAAAAAAAACAGAAAAATAATAATTAGAAATGTGAACAGGGTTAATACTGACCATATGGTACCCTACATTAAGGTCTAATGGATACTAAGAATTTTTGAATAGGCCCAATTTACAGGGGATATTTCTTAAATGCGCAAAGTTTTAGTGTCCAAAAAAAAAAAGTAAGAAAGTTCTAGTCGGTCAAGACCTATCATATGATACCCTCTACACTGATAGAAAAACGCTTCATATCGCTAATGAATGGAATTCATTAACGTTGTTTCATTACAACAATGAAATATTTCATATGCTGAATGAAATTTCATACATATAGTGCAAGATTTTCATTAATTTTGATTCATTAGATTTCGTAGATTCATTAAAAAATTTCATTAAGTTTTATTTACAAAATGTTGTTTTTTGACACCTGTCGTGTCGCGTCTGTTAGTTTACGCGCGCAAAAACAGCTGATCACAGCGTGATTTTTTTTTTTGTTTTACATCGTGGTTTTACTTATGTATTAAAAGTAAATGTTATAGTAAAATGTTGTGTGAGAAAACTAAGTGAAATCTATAGATAAAATAAAAAATATGTGTAAGAATTTTTTAACTTGGTTATTTTGTGATTTTTTCAGCCTTTTTTTTATAAAAATTTAAATAAAAAGTAAATTATTAATTTTATATTTACTAAATTCGTGCTGTTTTATATTGGTTCGTGGTTTTAATTATGTATTACAAATTAAGTTTGGTGTAAAGTTTTTTGCGAGAAAACTAAGTGAAAACCATTTTTTATTATTTTTAATTTTATAAAAAGATCTTTACAATTTCTTACATATATTTCATTTTAAAAAAAAAGTAGCATTTATTCATTGAAAGTATTTCATTTCAAAAATAAAAAGTAGGATTTATTCAATGAATATATTTCATAAGAATTAAATACTTGTTTCATTAAAGTAATGAACAATTTTCATAAAATACAATTTTTATTTTGTATGAACAATTTTCATTAATTTAATGAAACTTGTTCTTGCAATTAAATTTTATGATACCTATTTCGTTAATTCAATTAAACCCTACATAGGTTCCTTTTTAACGTCATTTTTCATAACATTAATGTAGATTTTCATTATTGTCATGTACAAATTTCTATCAGTGTATACTACACACAAAAAAAAAAACCTTGTCAAATTACTACACTCAAAAAAAAAAAACCTTGTAAAGTTACAAAAAAATCTTGTTATTTTACGAGGCTATTCTTGTAAAATAGGAGGTAGGCAAAATTCTCGTGAAATTACGAGGATTTCCTCGTAATTTTGAATGCGCCAAAAATTGGTAAAATAACAAATTTTATTAGTAAAAATATTGTTTTAAAACCGGAAAAATAAAAAAAATGGTAAAATTACAAGAAAAAATGGTAAATATGTTTTAAAAAATGGTAAATTTACAAACCAAAATGGTAAATTTACAAAAAAAAAGATTTTTTTTTTTTTTTTAAACAACATAAATCCTCGTAATAAAATCATTTTTGTAATATAACTGTTCTTTTTGTAAATTAACTAGAATCATATTAATAAGTTTTTCAAAATTTTGTCAACTTTTTTTTTTAAATATTTTTCAATAAAAAATTTTGTCCGGGACATGCAAAATTTTTTTTAAAAATAGAAAATTTACACAAAAAACTATTTTGTTTTTGTTAAACAAAATAAATCCTCGTATAACATAATTTTTGTAAAAAAAAATCAACTAGAATCCTCGTAATAAAAACTTTGTTGTAAAATTACAGTTTTTTTTTGAAAAATAACCTTTCAAAATGGTAGAATACAATTACGAATATAAATTTGTAAAATTACCAATAAAACTGTAGTTCTCGTTTGAGCAAAGTACAAGATTTTTTGTTAAAAAACAAGGAAAATTGTTAAATACTGGTAGAACGGGATTACACTAAAAAAAAAAAAAAGTTTGTAAAATGACATAAAATCCCCGTGATTTTACGGGGCAGGTTTTGTAAAATATGTACTAGCAAGAATCCCCCTAATGTTACGGGGATAATTTGTAAATAGATTTAACAAAAGAAAATGTAAATTTACAATTTTTTTTTTTATTAATTGTGTTTATATATTGTTGGACTGTATATTTTATAACTGAATTTTTTTATTTAGTTCGGTTTGAGTCCATATTAATTATTTCTGAGAAATAATAATTGTTGTACAATGAGAAAATCTGAAAAAAATCAAGTGACAACACAGGCTAAGTGGAGATGTCGACAGCTTTCGGAAGATGCCACCCTTCCATCATCAGCACTCCTTCGATTGCCACACACTTAATGTGTGTCAGATTAAAATTAGCCATTTAAATGAAACTTTTGAAGAAATTAAGAATTGGAATTACTCCTCTTTGTGTTGAATAACCCCTATTCACCATTAATTCGTGTTGTATTCATTTGGCAGAAACTTAATCCATCTTAACTTTTAACAGAGTTGTATTTTTCCCATTGTTAACCCTTAGTAGGACTTTTCAAATCTTGAAAAATGTCCGTTAGGTTTGAATTTTTGTTTCATATTTCTAATTCTTAGAAATATTACTAAATTGCAATGTACCTTATGAGTTGTGTATTAATTGTGTTTATATATTGTTGGACTGTATATTTTATAACTGAATTTTTTATTTAGTTCGGTTTGAGTCCATATTAATTATTTCTGAGAAATAATAATTGTTGTACAATGAGAAAATCTGAAAAAAATCAAGTGACAACACAGGCTAAGTGGAGATGTCGACAGCTTTCGGAAGATGCCACCCTTCCATCATCAGCACTCCTTCGATTGCCACACACTTAATGTGTGTCAGATTAAAATTAGCCATTTAAATGAAACTTTTGAAGAAATTAAGAATTGGAATTACTCCTCTTTGTGTTGAATAACCCCTATTCACCATTAATTCGTGTTGTATTCATTTGGCAGAAACTTAATCCATCTTAACTTTTAACAGAGTTGTATTTTTCCCATTGTTAACCCTTAGTAGGACTTTTCAAATCTTGAAAAATGTCCGTTAGGTTTGAATTTTTGTTTCATATTTCTAATTCTTAGAAATATTACTAAATTGCAATGTACCTTATGAGTTGTGTATTAATTGTGTTTATATATTGTTGGACTGTATATTTTATAACTGAATTTTTTATTTAGTTTAGTTTTTTTTGTAAAATATTAACTTCGAGGTGAAAATTTTTTTTGTAAATTTACAAAAAATTTGGTAAATTTACAAAACAAAATTGTAAACTTACAGAAAAAGGTTGTTATTTTACAAAGAAAAAATAGAAAATGAAAAAAATAAATTGTAGATTAACAAATTATTTGGTTAAACTACTGTTTTTACCCCAAAAAAAATATTGAAAAACTCGTATATTTACAATAAAAATTGTAAATTTGCAAAAACAAAATAATATTTACAAAACAAATTGTAAACTTACAAAAAAAAATTGTAAATTTACAAAATAAAGTGGAAAATCAAAAACCAAAATAGTAAATTTACAAATTGTTTGGTTAAACTACTGTTTTTTATGGCAAAAACTTGTATATTTACACTAAAAAGTGGTAAATTTACAATTTTTATTGTATATATACCATTTTTTCTAATTTTTTTGCCGTAAAAACAGTAGTTTAACCAAAAAATTTGTAAGTTTACAATATTGTTTTTTGATTTTCTACTTCATTTTTGTAAAATTATAACTTTTTTCGTAAGTTTCCAATTTTGTTTTTTAAATTTTCATATTTGTTTTGTAAATTTACAAAAAATTTGGTTTATTAACATATTTGTTTTGTAAATTTAAAGGTTTTTTCCATTGATGCATCTTATTTTTCCTTCTTCGGCAGCTGGAGTAGCACTTCAACAACCTGAAATGATTTTTTTTTTCACTTGAACACTTTTAACAAACTTTTTAATGTATAACACTGCACTTTCTTATTATTTTCGCATTTCGTTTTTCTTAAGTAGAACATATGAGAATTGTAAAGGAGGCTACACAAGAAATTTCTTATATTTTCAGGAAAAATTAGTCAAAAAATAACAATTTTTTTTTTGAATTTTTAATTATTTTCACAAGTTTTTTTTTAAAAAATCGGATTTTTTTTTTTGGATATTGTAGATTGGATGTTTAAGTACCTGTTAAAATAAGAAAAAACTTAATTTTTAATAATTGGCAGCTTTTTATTGACATTTTAGGTGCCAAATTTAAAAAAAAAAATACTAAAAAAATATGTTAAAATTGCAAAAAAAAAAATGGTAAAAATACAAAAAAAAACAAAAACAATTATGGGTAATTCCAAAAATTTTCGCCCACTGTTCGGAAACATGCCTTTGGACGCCACTGAGAATTTAGCTCATAGATATCCACGTTTATATGAGATATGTTGCATTTTTGGATTTTCAAAATTTGCTATAGTTTTCAAATTATCGCGGGTCAAAGTTCGACTTTTTTAGCAAAAGTCGGAAAAATACATGACGTTTAACGTGCTCTAACTTTTTAACTAGTAATCCGATTATCACAAGTAATGGCTCATATAAAAGCTTAATTCTTCTTCTTTTAGGAAATATTTTCAAAAGCATATGGTCTTTTTTCAGAAGTGTTGCAAAAATTCAAAAACATTTATTTTTTGCGAATATTTAAAAAAACACATCTTCGATTTTTTTAAAAAAAAGTTTGGTGATAAACAATACTGTTTTGTACAACATATCCAAAATTCAGAGTGGGATCCCAATGGGATCAAAAAATATTCTGGTTTTAGTACGAAGTTATTAAATTTTACCTTAGAAAATTAAAATTTTATGTTTCTACAATATAATAATTTAAATTTTCAAAGAAAATTATACTATTAAAATTTTGAAAAACATTCAAAACATTAGAAATTTAAATTTTCTAAGGGAAAAATATGAGAACCTCGTACTTAAAACAGAATATTTTTTGATCCCATGGAGATCCCACTCTGAATTTTGAATATGTTATACAAAACATTGTTATTTTTCACTAGAATTTTTTAAAAAAAAATCGAAGATGTGTTTTTTTAAATATTCGAAAAGAAAAATGTTTTTGCAATTTTGAATCATTTCTGTAAAAAAAACTGCGTTATTTTAAAAATATAAAGTAAAAAGAAGAACCCCAGCTTTCACATGAGCCTAAATTTGTGAAAATCGGGTCATTGGTTAAGAAGTTACAGCTCTTTAAACGTGATGTATTTTTCTTACTTTTGCTTAAAAAGTCAATCTTTGACCCACCATAATTCGTTAAATTCACCAAATGTAAAAAAACGATATATGGTACATATATCGTATTTATGAGGGCTATCTATGTGTCAAGGTTCAAATTTATCTGAGACACCATTTCCAAAAATGACTAAAATTTGAGCTAAATTTTCTGGAATGGCCCTTATATAGTAGAAACACATAAAAATTGTGGTATTTTAATTAACGCAAATTACCAAAAAATGGTGTAAAAATTAAATTTTTTTGCTAAAGCTCACAATTAGTTGAACAATTTTTGTGTCCGGAACTTAAAAAATTTCCAAACATTTTTTTCATGAAATTTTTTATTTATAAAAAATGATTTTTAGCTAAATTTTTTCTCCAAAACGCAAAACAAATCTAAACTTAGAAAATTTTTGCGTGAATAATCAAATTTTTTTTTGTAAAACAACATTAATTCTAGTAATAAAATAAGTTTTGTAATATTACATTGGAATTTTGTACTTTTCAATACATACATTTCAAACTGAAAACCTTGTAAACGATCTTTAAAAAAAATGTTTGTAATAACTGAAAAAAATGCTTGTAATAAAACATTTTTTTGGTAGAAAATATAGAACAATTTTTGTAAAAAGACAAAAATATTAGTAAAATAGAATTACAAGACCTTTTACTTGTAATTTTACAAACTTTTTTTTGAGTGTACAATTCATTTTAGTAGGCGTTTTACCAGTTTTTTTTTGAGTGTGCGAAAAGTCTCGTAATCCCATTTTACCAATATTTGACAGTTTTTTAAGAAACAAATTTGGATCGAAATTTAAATTTGTTTGTAATTTTACATTTTTTTGTAATTTTACAAATTTTCAAGATAATTTTACAAAAAAAATCTGGTAAGTTCACGAGAATTCCTTGTAATTTCAATAGCGCCAAAAAACTGTAAATTTACAATTTTAATGGTAAAAAACTTGTAAAATTACAAAATTATTGGTAAAATGCTTGTAAAATTACTAGGAATTCTCGTAAAATAGGAGGTAGCAAAAACGAAACCTCCTTGTAAATTTTATCGTGTCAAAAAATGAGTAAATTTACAATTTTATTGGTAAAAACCTTGTAAAACTACAAAATAAATGGTAAAAAGTTTGTAAAATTATTAGGAATTTTTGTCAAATAGGAGTAGCAAACAAAAAAAAGTTACAAGTTTTTCTTGTAATTTTACAAGGTTTTTTTTGAGTGTAGGTCTAAACATGGATTGAATTGTTTTCTAATTTCAATAGGATTCTACCTTGGGCCAAAAGAAGGCTCATTTTAAAATTTTAGCCAAATCGGTTGATAAGTGCGACCTGTTTCGTGTGCAGAAATTTACATGGACAGACGGACGGACGGACAGACATAGCTTAATCGACTCAAAAAGTGACTCTGAGTTGATCGGTATACTTGAGGGTAGGTCTAGGACATATCGTTTGGGTATACTTAAAAAAAAACTTGTAAAATGACAAGAAAAGTTTTTTTTTTTTGGTACCTCCTATTTGACGAAAATTCCAGGTAATCTTACAGGCCTTTTACTAATAATTTTGTAATTTTACAAGATTTTTACCAATAAAATTGTAAATTTATCACTTTTTTGTCGCTATAAAACTTACAAGAAATTCTCGTAACTTTATTAGATTTTTTTGCTACCTCCTATTTTACGAGAATTCTTTGTAAAAATTACGAGCTTTTTTGTATTTTTACAATCTTTTTACCAAATAAAATTGTAAATTTACAACTTTTTTGGCGCAATAAAATTTACAAGGAATTCTTGTGAATTTAATAGATTTATTTGTAAAAAACCTTGGAAATTTGTAAAATTACCAAAAAAATTGTAAAATTACAAAAAAAAAAATGTAAATTTCGATATAATTTTTTTTTGTTAAAAAACAAGGAAAACTGTCAAATATTGATAAAATAGAATTACGAGCCTTTTTCCAGAAATTTGACAAAGCTTTTTTATTTTTTTTTTAAATTAGACCTTGTACACTCAAAAAAAAAAAGTTTGTAAATTTACAAGTAAAAGATCTTGTAATTCTATTTTACTAATATTTTTGTCTTTTTACAAAAATTGTTGTATATTTAATAAAACGAAAACTACAGTTTGCTTTGTAATTTTACTATTATATGTTGGTAAATTTATTTTACAAATTTTTTAGGTAAATTTACAAAAAAGTGAATTATTTTACAAATTAAAAAAATATTACAAGGTGTTTAGTTTTTTTACACAAGAAAACTGTAATTGTACAACATAATTTTACTTGATGTTATTTAGTCTTTTTACCAAAAAAATGTTTTATTACAAACATTTTTTTTTTAAGATCGTTTACAAGGTTTTCAGTTTGAAATGTATTTATTGAAAAGTACAAAATTACAATGTAATTTTACAAAACTTAGTTTATTACTAGAATTAATGTTGTTTTACAAAAAAAAATTAATTATTCAACAACAGGACACGCAAAAATTTTCTAAGTTCAGATTTTTTTTTGCGTTTTGAAGTAAAAAATTTAGGTAAAAATAGTTTTTTATAAATAAAAAATTTTATGAAAAAAAATTTTGGAAATTTTTTAAGTTTCGGACACAAAAATTTTTCAATTAATTGTAAGCTTTAGCAAAAAAATTAAATTTTTACACCATTTTTTGGTAATTTGCGTTAAGTAAAATACCAAAATTTTTATGTGTTTCTACTTTATAATTGTTCATAGTTTATTTTTTTTTTTTGTATTTTTACCATTTTTTTGGTAATTTTACCATATTTTTTGGTAATTTTTTTTTTAATTTGGCACCTAAAATGTCAGTAAAAAGCTGCCAATTACGAAAAATTAAGTTTTTCTTGTTTTAACAGGAACTTAAACATCTAATCTACAATTCCAAAAAAAAAAATTTCCGATTTTTTAAAAATACTAGTGAAATTAATAAAAATTCAAATTTTTTTTTTTTATTTTTTGACTAATTTTTCCTGAAAATATAAGAAATTTCTTGTGTAGCCTCCTTCGCAATTCTCATATGTTCTACTTAAGAAAAACGAAATGTCGAAAAAAATAAAAAAAGTGCAGTGTTATACATTAAAAAGTTTGTTAAAAGTGTTCAAGTGAAAAATAAAAAAACATTTCAGGTTGTTGAAGTGCTACTCCAGCTGCCGAAGAAGGAAAAATAAGATGCACCAATGGAAAAAAACCTTTAAATTTACAAAACAAATATGTAAATAAACCAAATTTTTTGTAAATTTAGAAAACAGATATGAAAATTTAAAAAACAAAATTGTATACTTACGAAAAAAGTTGTAATTTTACAAAAATTAAGTAGAAAATACAAAAACAATATTGTAAATTTACAAATTTTTTGGTTAAACTACTGTTTTACGGCAAAAAAATAAGAAAAAATGGCATATATACAAAAAAATTGTAAATTACCACTTTTTATTGTAAATATACAAGTTTTTGCCATAAAAAACAGTAGTTTAACCAAACAATTTGTAAATTTACAATTTTGGTTTTTGATTTTCTACTTTATTTTGTAAATTTACAACTTTTTTTTGTAAGTTTACAATTTTTTTGTAAATTTAAAATTAAGAAAAAAAAATGTTAATTTCTATCCAAATTTGTTTGTTAAAAAACAAGGAAAACTGTCAAATAATATTGGTAAAATGGGATTACGAGACTTTTCCTAGTAATTTAAAAAAGTTTTTTTTTTGTGTGTAGTAAACTTTCTAAGGTGAATATAATAACAATTTTGATTAGAAATATTTTAATTTGACTAAAAAACTTTTTTTTTTAGTTTTTGTAAAAAAAGTGTAATTTTTTTTGAGTGTAAATTTTTTTTCGAGTGTAAATTTTTTTATTTTTTGTATAAAAATATTTTTGACTGAAAAAAATACTTTCTAAAATATTTTTGTGACTTACGAATGTTTTAAAAGTTTGCTGCCTCCTATTTGACATGAATTCCTTGTAATTTTTTTTACAAGCTTTTTACCAATAATTTTGTAATTTCACAAGCTTTTTATCAAAAAAAATTGTAAATTTACATTTTTTGTTGACGCGATAAAACTTACAAGGGGGATTCGTAACTTCACTAGATTTTTGTTACTTCCTATTTTACGAGAATTCCTAGTAAAAATTACGAGCTTTTTAGTAATTTTACAAGTTTTATACCAATAAAATTGTAAATTTACAACTTTTTTGAAGAAATAAAACTTACAAGAAATTCTAGTAAATTTACTAGAATTTTTTTTTTTAACATTGTACATTTGTACTTTTACTTGTAATTTTACAAACTTTTTTTTTTGAGTGTACAGTAAAGGTGTCCTAACGACTAAGGTAATTTTTCAAAATCACTTTTTAATACGTGGTAGGGTCCTAAATTGTAGTTTTGTATCTAAAAATGAGTGAGCCAAAATTTGGAGACAATCGGATAAAAATAACTCGTGCCGAAAATGGATTGAAGTTTTGGGACACTCTTAACTGATGAAAAAACACGTTTTTTCTAGTTTTTTGAAAAATATTGGTATATGCTATTTTTTGTTAATTTTTTTGTTAAGTAATATGAAAATGGTAATAAATTACCTTTCCAAAAAGCTTAAAGAAATTCAAATCGGATGAAAAATAAGCATTCTACGCATACATGCCCCAGGCCATTGCATGGTTTTTAAAGCCAAAATTTGAAAATTTTCAAAATTTTTAGGCAAAAAAATGAAAAAAATTTAATTTTACTTTATAATTATATTAAATACATGTTATAGATAAAAACTAACAGATATGGTAGTCTAACTTTTTTTTCATTTGGCGTGGGTAGTGATATAATTTCCGCGGATTCCAAAGAAAATGAGTTTTTCTAAAATAATTTAGCAAATATGGGAAACAATTTTCTGTATTGAATTATACGAAGTGAAATACATAAATTCTGTAAATTTTTTGAGAATTCGGGCATCTTTAACCCCTTTTCGTCGAGGTGAAATGACAAATTTGAGACGTTATACATTTCTATAATACAAAATATCTGCATATATCCGATTTCTCAAAAGTTACAGAATTTACGTTTTACACTTCGATCCGCACAATAGAGCACAAATTTTCAAAAATTTGCTTAATTATTGTAGAAAAACGCATTTTATTTGGAATCCGCGGAAATTTGATCACTACCCGCGCCAAATAAAAAAAAAGCTTGACTACCATATCTGATATTTTTAATCTTAAACATGTTTTCAATTTGATCATAAAGTAAAATTAAATTTTTACTATATTTTTGCCTAAAAATTTTGAAAATTTGGAAATTCTGGCTCTAAAATCCATACAATGGTGTGGGGCATGTATGCGTAAAATGCTTATATTTCATCCGATTTTAATTTTATTAGTCGTTTTGAAAAGGTAATTTAGTACCATTTTCATATTATTTCACAAAAAAATTTAACAAAAAATATCAAATACCAATGTTTTTCCAAAAACTAGAAAAAACGAGTTTTTCGTTCTTATAAGAATGTCCCAAAACTTCAATCCATTTTCGGCACGAGTTATTTTTAGCCGATTGTCCCCAAATTTTGGCTCACTCATTTTTAGATACTAAAGAACAATATAGGACCCTACCAGGTATAAAAAGGTGATTTTCGTTTTTAAGGACACCTCTAGTGTACAGTTATATATAATTTTATACAATTATATATAATTTTATTAATTTTTAAAAAAAATTTAATTTTATCAAATTATATACAGTTATATATAATTATATATAAACGTTTTTACCCGGAAACTCATTATCTTAAGGAAGCAACAAAAAAAAAATACAAGTAATATTGATTTTTTTTTCATAATTATTGTGCGTATTGTAATTTATAATTTTTGCCATTAAACATTGTATTTATAAACATTTAAACAACAACTAAACGGCAAATTAACTTAATTAGTTGATGTGATTTATTATTTTCATACATATTTCTTTTTTTTTTCAAACAAAAAAAAACTTAAAAACTTTTAGTCTAATTAAGTAATGATGAGAAAAAAAATATGTTTAGTTTTTTTTGCGAAAAAAAAATAGTTTTGCCTAAAAAAAAAAATTATTTGTATTTTTTTTTGTTGTTATAATGTTTGGCAAAATAAAAAAACAACACACAAATCTTATCATGGGAATTTTAAGTTTTTTCAATTGCGTTGTTATAGTTTTTTTGTTAAAACTTTTCCATTTCATGCGAATTTATAATTATTTCTACAATCACTTTCTTCTTCGCACTTTTATTTTTAAACAACAACGAAAAACGATTTTCGTCATGCGGTTTTATGGTCGATGTGGTGACCTTCCAATGGCTAAAATAGTTTTTAATTTTTGTACCCTACATTGGGTAATTTAGTATAAGAATTTTTCTTTGAAGAAAAATGTCAAAGTATCTGAAATTTTTTTTTATACAGAAAAATGTGTTAAAATCTGAGGTTAAAGACAGAATCTGAGATTTTTTTCTATACACAAAAATGTCTCAGAATCTCAAACTTTTTGCTATACAGAAAAATATTTCAGAACCTGAGATTTTTTTCTATACAGAAAAATGTCTCAGAATCTGAGACTTTTTTCTTTACGGAAAAATGGCTCAGAATCTGAGCTTTTTTTTATACAGATGTCTCAGAATCTAAGAATTTTTTCTATACGGAAACTGCCTCAGAATCTGAGACTTTTTTCTAAACAGAAAAATGTTTCAGAATCTAAGATATTTTTCTATGCAGAAAAATGTCTCCGAATCTGAGATTTTTGTTTTATTCAAAAAAATAATATCTCAGAAACTGAGAATTTTTTCTATATGAAAAAACTGGCTCAGAATTGAAGATTTTTTGTATATGGAAAATTTTTCTCAATATGAGACTTTTTTCGATACGTAAAGATGTTTCAGAATCTTAGACTTTTTCTATATGGGAAAATGTCTCAAAATCAGAGACTAGAAAAAGTCTTGTAATCCCATTCTACCAATATTTGAAAGTTTTCCTTTTTTAATAAAAAAACTTTCGATCGAAATTAAATTTTTATACCCTACAACACACAGTGGTACAGGGTATAATGATCCTAGACCTACCTTCAAGTATACCAATCGACTCAGAATTACTTTTTGAGTCGATATAGCGATCCGTGCGTCTGTCCATCTATCGATTTAAGCACAATACAGGTCGCAATTTTCAGTCAATTGACTTGAAATTTGAAACTTAAGCATCGTTAAGGACGAAGCCTATTGAAATTGAAGAAAATCGGTCCAAGTTAAGACCTAGCCCCCATACAAACTGCCCCTCTGGATTCGGCTTGAATGACTATAATAACCGTATTATAATATCAGTCCTTCTGGTAGTCCCCATACAAACCACACTCCCGATATTCACATAATTCCCACAAAATTTATAAAAATGGAAATATTTGATACAAATTTTATTTTTAGGTGTTAAACGTTTACTTTAGTAACCTAATCAAATCGGAATATAATTGGAACATTTTTGGACTTAGTCCCCCATATACAAATTTCGACCAATATTCAGTTAAATCGGTCCATTGACAAAAAAATAAACCAATTTCACTAAAATTTTATCTGTGTGTGATTTCTACACTAAATAGAGATCTAATAAAAGACAGATCCAATTGGTCCATGTTTGAACTTGAGACCCATTTTCCGGGAAAAAAACTGGTATCATATGGTCGGTCTTGACCGACTATAACTTTCTTACTTGTTTTTTTTTGTAATTTTACAGTTTTTCTTGTAATTTTACAAATTTCCAAGTTTTTTTCCAAAAAAATCTAGTAAATTCACGAGAAGTCCTTGTAAGCTTTACTCCACCAAAAAAGTTGTAAATTTACAATTTTATTGCTAAAAATCTTGTAAAATAACAAAAAAGCTAGTCATTTTTACTAGGATAGGAATTCTCGTAAAATAGGAGGTAGTAAAAAATCTGGTAAAGTTACTAAAACTACTTGCAAGTTTTATCGCATCAAAAAAAAATGTAAATTTACAATTTTATTGGTAAAAAGCTTGTAAAATTACAAAATTATTGGTAAAAAGCTAGCAAAAAAAAGTTACAAACTTTTCTTGTCATTTTACAAGGTTTTTTTTGAGTTTATATGAGAAAAGGGGCTCAAAATTGAAGATTTTTTTCTATACGGGAAAATGTCTCAGAATCTTTTTTTTTCTATACGGGAAAAATATCTCAGAGACTGAAACTTTTTTCTATACGGGAAAAAATTTTGGGAATCTGAGACTTTTTTTCTATACGGAAAAATGTCTCAGAATCTAAAAGTTTTTTCAATACTGAAAAATGTCTATGACATATGGTGTAGGGCAGCGGTTACCAACCTATGGTACGCGTACCACTAGGGGGTACGCGAAACTGTCCGCGGGGGTACGCAAAATTTTAGTAATTTGGACAATCGTTTTAGATTAACCTTTCAATGCTTCAATGCAAAGTTTTCCATAACGTCAGGTTTTTAAGAAAGTTGTGGTCAAAGTTCACAAAAAACGTATTTTTGTGCAATTTAGAGAACATTTTTTTGCGATATTTTGAGATCTGACCACTTGTTTTCGATTAAACTTTCGATGCTGATTCCGAATATGGCTCTCAATTTTTCTATGATTTTTCTATGTTTTTGAGAAAATTTAGTCAAAGTTCTCAAAAAACGTGTTTTTGGGCATTTTTGAGACGGGTTGTGATATAGTGAAAATTTGGGTACCATTTTGTTAAGCTCAAAATGTCCTTTCATTGTATATACCAGGAGTTTCATTCAAAAAATGACGGAATTGTCGATCTGCCCTTGTATTAAAAAAAAAACATTTAAAAAAAAATTAAAAAACATTATATTTCCGCCCTCTGTGATGTGTTTTTGGAACTTTTTTTAAGAGTTCAAAAAACGTCCGTTGTTTAAATTTTTGGTGTAGAAACGACTGGTGAAATCAGATTTGCAATATTTTCAGCTGTTTTTGCTCTGCAGAAAAATCGGCTCAAATTCCGCGTTTTCAGATGCATTGAGCAACCCCAAGGAGCGAAAATTTTTCAAAAAAAAAAACACCATTGTTTTGATCTCCCCTAAATCCTTCAAAAAAATGATAATACCCGTAGATCAAAAATTTCAAAATTAACTCTAGTATTTATGTGAGAAGTTTTTTGAACGAAAACAAAAAACTCGTTAGGGGTACGCGGCTGACAACATTTAAAATTAGGGGTACGCGAGCCAAAAAGGTTGGTAACAGCTGGTGTAGGGTATCATTTTATCAGCCTCTACTGACTATAAATTTTATATTATATTTTTTTTTTGTGATTTTAGTGGTGATCGTACCACCAACATAGTGCGTATTTTTAGAAAAAAAAAATTATCAAAAAACACGTGTTTGCAAAAAAAAAAAAATTTTTTGAAGGTCTGTAGTTTAAAATTTATTTGATTAAATTTATATTTAAAATTTATTTAAATAGCAATTTGTTGTTGTCTATTAAATACACACTTATATGTCAAATATTTAAAGTGGGAGGGTGAAGAAAAGGAGGTTAATTATTTTAAATATATATTTAATCAGCAAATTTTTGATGTCTCCACTGTTTGGTAATTTTGGAGGGAATGTTTTTTTCTTTTTGGTCATTCCATTTGTAACACCTATAAATATCGGTCTTGAAACCCATTAAATATAAGATACAGTGGCTTAAGACGGTTCCCATACAATTTTTTTTATTTTTTGAAAATTTCTTTTATTTAATCAGCTTGTACCGGTCTAATGGTGCGTCCTACACACAAAAAAAAAACTTTGTCAAATTACTAGGAAAAGTCTCGTAATCCCATTTTACTAATATTTGACAGTTTTCCTTATTTGTAATTTTACATTTTTTTTTTAATTTTACAAATTTCCAAGATAATCTTTCAAAAAAATCTAGTAAATTGACGAGAATTCCTTGTAATTTTTATTGTGCTAAAAAAACTGTAAATTTACAATTTTATTGGTAAAAAGCTTGTAAAATTACAAAATTATTGGTAAAAAGCTTATAAAATTACAAGCAATTTTCTTAAAATAGGTGGTAGCAAAAAATCTAGTAAAGTTACGAAACCTCCTTGTAAATTCTACAATTATTAGTAAAAAGCTTGTAAAATTACTAGGAATTTTTGTCAAAGGACAAAACTTTGTAATTTTACAAGGTTTTTTTGAGTGTAGAGGAGTTAATATACAGACCGACTCCACATTAATTTTTACCCCCAATTTTTTTTTTCAAAACATACTTACCCCCTATCTCCATTCCCATACAAATTTTATGTTTAGGGGTACAAATTAATGGGAATTGGCCTAGGTATTGAACCATCTAGGACGCATCATCAGTAAATCTGATATAAAGATTTAAATACCGCAATAATTTTTTTTTTTCAAAAAAAAAAAAAAAAAATTGCTGGGCAAAAAATTTGTAGAATCGATAGAATTCTTCCACAAAAAAATTTCTAAAAAATAAAAGCGTACAAACATTTTCAAAAATGATATTTGATAACTTAAAAATCGCATAATGGAGCACTTTTAAAAATTTGTGTAGTAGTTTTTTCTAAAAAGTATTAAAAAAAAAATAATGAATTGATAACCTACTGGGTAATTCCAAAATTTTTCGCCCCACTGTTCGGAAACATGCCTTTGGACGCCACTGAGAATTTAGCTCATAGATATCCCCGCTTATATGAGATATGTTGCATTTTTGGATTTTCAAAATTTGCTGTAGTTTTCAAATTATCGCGGGTCAAAGTTCGACTTTTTTAGCAAAAGTCGGAAAAATACATGACGTTTAACTTGCTCTAACTTTTTAACTAGTAATCCGATTATCACAAGTAATGGCTCATATGAAAGCTTAATTCTTCTTCTTTTAGGAAATATTTTCAAAGGCATATGGTCTTTTTTCCGAAGTGTTGCAAAAATTCAAAAACATTTTTTTTTTGCGAATATTTAAAAAAACACATCTTCGATTTTTTTAAAAAAAAGTTTGGTGATAAACAATACTGTTTTGTACAACATATCCAAAATTCAGAGTGGGATCCCAATGGGATCAAAAAATATTCTGGTTTTAGTACGAAGTTCTTAAATTTTACCTTAGAAAATTAAAATTTTATGTTTCTTCAATATAAAAATTTAAATTTTCAAAGAAAATTATACTATTAAAATTTTGAAAACATTCAGAACATTAGAAATTTAAATTTTCTAAGGGAAAAATATGAGAACCTCGTACTTAAAACAGAATATTTTTTGATCCCATGGAGATCCCACTCTGAATTTTGAATATGTTATACAAAACATTGTTATTTTTCACCAGAATTTTTTTAAAAAAAATCGAAGATGTGTTTTTTTAAATATTCGAAAAGAAAAAATGTTTTTGCATTTTTGCATCATTTCTGTAAAAAAACTGCGTTATTTTAAAAATATTTTCTAAAAGAAGAACCCCAGCTTTCACATGAGCCTAAATTTGTGAAAATCGGGTCATTGGTTAAGAAGTTACAGCTCTTTAAACGTAATGTATTTTTCTTACTTTTGCTTAAAAAGTCAATCTTTGACCCGCCATAATTCGTTAAATACACCAAATGTAAAAAAACGATATATGGTACATATATCGTATTTATGAGGGCTATCTATGTGTCAAGGTTCAAATTAATCTGAGGCACCATTTCCAAAAATGACTAAAATTTGAGCTAAATTTTCTGGAATGGCCCTACTTTATTTAAAAGAAAATCACTTTAAAAAAAAAAAAAATTTAAAAAAATTTCCGCGAAAAAAAAAATCCGCAATTTTTTTTATTTTTTTGTCAAAAAATATGTTCGAACTTGTTTAAATACCATTTGGTGTTCAATTATGTTCACATATGTCAACCAGCAGCCGAATTAAAGCATTTTTTATTTTTAGGTTATGTTGAATGTACTAAAAATTTTTGAGGTGTCCTTAAATTTTTGTTCAAAATTTTGAACCGCTGAACCGATATCGCTCAAATGCAATACAAAACTGCTCGGGACAACTTCCAATAAATATGTTAAGTTTCAGACATTTCTGTGTAATATATTGGCCGTGATCACCAGCGACGTATCCAGGAATTTGAAAACGGGGGGGGCACAACTTTCAATTTTTTTTTTGTCATCGCCGATTTAACTATGACTACACCCCCTATTAAACCCCTATTATTTGTGCAATTTTAACCCAGAAAAAGTGCTAGATTGAAAATTTTAGATTTATATCCAAAAATTGTTGTTAGATATTCCAAATTCATATTCAGTAAAAAGTCTGGTGATCGCGCTGTTTTAGATTTTAGCTTGTTCCGTGGTACCATGTGATGATATTGCTATAAAAAAGATTCAAAATTTAAGATTTTTTTGATAGAAAAAGAATCAGCATCTAAAAAGATTTTATATAAAATTTCTTTCAGAATCTAATATATTTTTGTATAAAAATATTTGAGAATATGAAAATTTTACTATGGAAAATATAGTTTGGAATCTGATAGTTTGTCTATAAAAAAAATACTTAAGAATTTTAAAATTTTGTATAGATAAAATGTTTCAGAATCTAACAATTTTTCAACAAGAAAAAAAAATTTCCCAAAATATAACAATTTTCCTGACGAAACTACACTCAAAATATTTTGTAAGTAAATTCAACTGAAAAAACGTTTAAAACAATCGTTTTTCCTTTTAAAAAACGGACTACTTATATTTCAGTTGAAACAACATACTTTTTCAGTTATTTTTAAACGTTAATAAATGACTAGACATTCCGTAAAAACAAACGATATTTCAGTTATTTTAACTGTTTAAAATTTTATATTTTGTGAATTAAAAATAACATTTTTTGAATAACAAACTACAAAAACCGTACTTTTGTAAAATTATACGGTATAATCAGTCACAAATAATTTAACTGATAAAAATATTTTTCCGTAACTTTTGTAGTTTATTATTTTAACAACTGTATAAATCGTTCAATATTTTATTTTCATTGAAAAACAATCGATAAAACGTTTAAAATAACTTTAACTAAAAACTTTTTGAATAACCGTAAATAGTTACTGTAAAACTTTTCTAGGTGTATGTATTAGAATCTGAAAATGTTTCTAAAAAAATGTTTTCAGAATCTGAGAATCTCCTTTAGATATAATATTTCAGAATCTCACAAATTAATCTTAGAATCTTGTAGTTTTAAGTTTTTTTTAGACACTTTTTTAGAAATTTTTTTATTCTTCTCATGCATAATTTTTATTGGATAAACCCATTTTTTGTGTTTCTTAAACATATTTTACAGATATTTCGATATAAATGGCTTTTTAGAAATGAAATTAGATTACGCTCTTGAGCTTTTATAAAAAAACTAATATCTTCTCTTTAAAAACCAAAATATTTTGATTCCTGTGTATTTTTTTGTACAATGCGTTGCAGTGTATTAATTTTTAAAAATTTTCAAATCGAAAAGGGGGGGGGGGGGGCACGTGCCCCCTGTGCCCACCCCCTGTATACGTCCATGGTGATCACCATTGCCACAGACAGACAGACGGACTGGCTAGAATGTCTTAAAATCGATCGAGGATCATGAATATACTATATACTTTATGGGGTCCAAGACCGATATTTCGATGAGTTACAAACGCAATGGTAAACTTATATATACCCTCACTAGAGTGGAAGGTATAAAAATAAAAGAAAAAGTTATAAGTTTGGATCATTTTTCAAGAAGTTATGACTAAAAGAAGTTTGAGTAAACAAACAAGCTCGGTATTTTTGAAAATACCATTGTAATTGTGAACGAGCCATAAAAAATACACGCGGAAGTGTTCCAAGGGTACTTAAAACTGTTCAAAAATTATGAAAATCTAAAAAAAAAAAAATTCAGTGTGCGATTTGAAATCAATCATAATTTAAATCGATCTAGACAGTCTATCCATCTAATCTAACCAATCATCTATCATATTTTCAACATTAAATACATTTTGCGGTAAACTCTTCAATTAACCTATAAAATTTATTTTGAAATATATTTTTTTATCAACAGGCCATGACTGCAGTGCCACACCAAAGTACTACTGCATTATTGTCGTCTTAAGTGCATAAAGGATTTTTTTTTTCAAGCAATAAAAATAAAAACTGAACCCAAATTCCATTTTATGTGAATAATTTGTGATTGTATTTTAAAAAGCAAAAAAAAAAAACCAATAACGGAAACAAGGTCAATTATTTCTTGGAGAGAGAGTCTGGAAAGTTCAAAAACTGATAGTGGAACATAAAAAAATATAAAACAAAAAACCAAACGAATAAAATTGCAATTGCTAAAATAAAAATATCTTCAAACATGAATAAAATGCCAAGTGATTGGAAAATATATTATAAAATTGATACGCTACATAGAAACTCATATTAGGAAGGCCAGATAAATTGAAAAAAATTTCAGGTATAATTCTACACTCAAAAAAAAACTTGTAAAATTACTATAAAAAGTCTCGTAATCCCATTTTACCAATGTTTGACAGGTTTCCTTGTTTTTTAATAAATAATTTTCGATCGAAATTCAAATTTTTTTTGGGTAATTTTACAAATTTCCCAGGTTTTCTACAAATAAAAATAAATCTAGTAAATTTACGAGAATTTCTTGTAAGTTTTATTTTGCCAAAAAAGTTGTAAATTTACAATTTTATTGGTAAAAATCTTGTAAAATTACAAAAAGCTGGTCATTTTAACTAGGAATTCTCGTAAACTAGCAAAAAATCTAGTAAAAACACGAAACCTCCTTGTAAGTTTTATCGCGTCAAAAAAATTTTAAATTTACAATTTGTTTTGGTAAAAAGCTTGTAAAATTACAAAATTAAATAATAAACAAATATTAAAGCTCGAGGTCCACTTTAAAAAAATTATTTATTTTATTTCACCAATATTTCGTTATATCTCGAATAACATCATCAGGGACAGTAAATTACAATTTACGCACATAAAATTCTTATAAGCTACTGTGTTGTTTTATCCGTCGCCATTATTATACTCGGATAAAACAACACATTAGCTTATAAGAATTTTATGTGCGTTAATTATTATTTACTGTCCCTGATGATGTTATTCGAGGAATCACAAAATATTGGTGAAATAAAATAAATAATAGCCTTGTTTTTTGCAGATCAGATTAAGATTAGGATTAACTCGATTAAGTTAAAAAATGTTTAAAATCAAGTTCAGATTTTTTTATAATTTTTGTCCAAATCTACATACAATTAGTAAATATAAACAGAAAAAAATAAGGAGTTGTCTAACACGGTGAGCCTCAGCGATGTTCAGGTTGAACTTTAGTGTCGACGAAAAGTGGAAGCGCAGTTCGATTTCTACAAGATTAAATGTCACAAAACTGTTAACAGCGAAATCGTAGCTGCTCGCATTCGCGAGATAACGCGAAATTAGTGTTTTTGTATTTTTTAAAATATTGACATTGAAGTTTTTTAAATATTTTAAAAAAATGAATATACAGTTTTATTTGCACTTATTTAAATATCACAAAACAGTAAACATCAAAATCCTATCTTCTTTAGTTCGCGAGAAATCGCGAAATTATTTTTTTGCTGTTTTTGTTTTTTATCTTTAGATAGGTTTCTTTAAAATTTCGTAAAAACATGGTATGCAGTTTTACTTGTGCTTGATCAAAGGTCACACAGCTGTTGACATCGAAATTGTATGTGTTAAATTTCGCGAGATATCGCGTAATTATATATTTTTTTTTATTATTTATTTATATTTTAAAACCAGTTCTTTAGAAATGATAAAAAAAGTTGTATGCAGTTTGATTTGAGCATGTTGGAAGAAATTAAAACTGCCCACAAAAAATTTATAGCTGCTCACTTTCGCGAGAAATAGCGAAAAACAGCTTTTTGGAGGTATTTTTTGTTTTGATTTATAAAAGAAGTTTTTTTAACATTGTTGAAAAACACGAAATGCAGTTTGATTTGCTATTGATTCAAGGTGATAAGGCTGTTAACATTTAAATTCTAGCTGCTCAAGTCACCGAGATATCGCTAAAAAACTCGCCAAACTACTATTAATTCATTACTTTGTGTTATTTTTGGTCTGTAAAAATATTTACTTCAATTAACGACAAAAATGTGGTATGCAGTTTGAATTCGAGATTATTTAAGTTGACAAAACTGCAAGCATAAAAATTATAGATGATCAATTTCCCGAGAAATTGCAAAATTTCTGTTCAAGTTTTTATATTAATTAATTAATTTTTCTTTATTGTCTAAAATAAAGGAGTATAATCAAGAAACGACAAATATATTGTATGCAGTTTAAATTTTATGTGGTTAAAGGTGGTAAAACTGCTTAAATCAATATCTTGACTTATAGTTTTCGCGAAAAACAAAATTTTTTGCAATTTTTTTTTTAATTTTGCGATTTCTCGCGATATTGAGAAGATATGATTTTGATGTTAACTGTTTTGTGATCTGTAGATAAATACAATTAAAACTGCATACTCAGTTTTTGAAGACATTTAAAAAACTTCATTGTCAAAATTTTAGAAAATACAAAAACATTAATTTCGCGATATCTCGCGAATGCGAGCAGGTACGATGTTCAAACAGTTTTGTGACATTTAATCAAGTAGAAATCGAACTGCGTTTACACTTTTCGTCGACACTAAAGTCGAACCTAAACATCGCTGAGGCTCACCGTGCTAAAATGTAAAATGGTATAAATAATTATGAGTTAACCCTAGGATTTAACTAAATTTATTTTTCATTCTTTACATTTTGGACAAAGTTTAATTGGTTTTTCTGTTTATGTTTACTAATTGTATACAATTTCAAAAAAAAAATTATAAAAAAATTTCTGGACTTGATTTCACCCATTTTTTAACTAAATAAAGTTTATCCTTAATCTTAATCCGGTCTGCAAAAAACAAGGCTAATATTTTTAAACTGGACCTCGAGCTTGAATATTTGTTTATTGTTTAATTTTGTTATTTTACAAGCTTTTACCAATAAAATTGTAAATTTACAATTTTTTGGTAGAGTACCATTTTGGTACCATAGAGTAAATAGAATATTTGCTATTATTTAAAATTTAAGTCTTTAAAAATTTCAGAATCGCTGTTTTATTATTTTACATTTCCGAATTAAGCGCCACTAGATTGGGTACTTCGGCCACTGTGCGCTGCACAGTGATAGAAACAGCTTACTTCTTGGAAATAATTCAGCCGTTCAGTAGGTACTTGACCGATAGCCATGAAATTTGAAATTGTCATAGCTAACTTTTGTTTGTTATCAAATTTTCTTAAAAATTATATGTGGACAATGTGCTAGTAGAGGCCTAAAAAAACGTGCTAAGTGGGTGTGGTTTCCGAGATAGAGCCATCCCAGTTGGTAACGTCCTCGAGCCATTCTCAGTGACGGCGCGGTGACATGTCAGAGTCACTGCTGACATCCACAAGACATCTCTATGTACTGAGTTGAGGACAGCTTTATACAAATTTTCTAAATGTCCTCACTCAAAGTCAGCAGTAGTCAGGGCATGCTGTCCTTCTGGGGACATGTCACCTAAGACTTTTTTTTGGGAAATGTCTGACGTAGGTCTTACAAAAATACAAAAAATTTTCGCATTTTCTTGAGTTTTTACTTTTATCCTTTATAAGTTATCTTTCCTTTATAAATTATCTTTCTCATATTTAGAAAAAACTTTTTGCCTTTTTTAGTCCCAACTGGATTTGAACCTGGAACCTCCAGTTTATTAGTCCCACACTTAACTACTTGTTCCAAACTTTATTTTGAAAATTGTATGTCTATTTATTACTTTTATACAACTTGTTAGGTTTTGATTTTATTTTAAATAAATCGATAATATTGCCATCTTTTTCTTGGAAATTGAAGAGTTGCCCAGATTTAAAATTCTAATTTAATATACTGCTATTCTGAAGACATTTCCTTTTCGATGTCTGAGAGGAATTGTCCACACTCTTAAGGCAAACATTCAGTGCTGACAATGTAAGGACATGTCATCAAGGATTATCTAAGGGTTGTCAGAACCTGAGGACATTTCCCCAAGGAATCACTGTGTAAATTACCTCAGTAACACATTTTCCAACTGGGATTTTAAAAAGTGAATTTTAAAATTTTGACCGATTCGGCTCTAATATTAGTTTTCAACTGTTTCCTGCGTTTTTATCGTCATTTGTAAAATTATACACATGGTCTATTTGTCCTTATTCGCATGTACTGTTCAAATATTCATAAAACGCACCTATTGCAATAAATTCTACTCAGGTTGACCATCAACGTGCTAAATAGAAAACTATAAAATATTTAAAATTAGATTTTTCATAACCTACACACTTTAAATATATCTACTCAATTAAGAATCCCCCAAAAAAAATTTTCAAAATTATTTGATAGGCAGCCAAAAATTTTCCACTTTATACTTTGAAATTTAAAAAAAAAAAACTGAATAAAAACGAGTAACATAAAAAATACATAAAAATTTAAAAATAATTTCAGGAACAAGTTTTACATAAAAGTTAAAAATGTCAGGTGTACAAAAATCAAAGAAAATAAAATTACTTGTGGCGCACTATGGGCCATAACATAATAGACAAGTAAATACAAAACATATGATTTTTAGTGATTAAAATTGTTTATCTCTTTCAAGCGAAAATTGTTCGTATGTGGGCCAAACATGGAACCATAATTGCATGCGGATTCATAAAACATGTTCTATGAATTTCATATATCACTCATTTACTGCAAGAGTGTCATAATTAAAAGATTTTGATTTATAAGCTTTGATGTTCATATACAAAATTATTGATAAATGGTTTGTATTGTAACCATTTGCACTAACAATAAGTTTTTGATCAACGTTTTCTGTCCCATTGTTCATTAAACTTATTTAAAAAAAAGTGACTGACTGACATGTTCATCTGATTTTGTTTCTTCTGCTTAACATTTCATAATTTAAATATCAAATACTAAAATATTAAAATTAATGTGAGATTTTTGGCAAGATGTCACATAATTTTACCCACCACATTTATCATGGAAAACTAAAAACCGGAATTTATGGGATTTTGTTTAAATTATGACTACAAAAAGGGCCCGACATTTGGAAATCAATTTTTTATGATTTTTTTTTTTTTTTAATTTCTTATATTTTCTCTTAATATTAATTGTGAATAATATTTGAAATTACATGTGCTATTGACGCACAGCTAAATTTATACTTACAAAAAGTTGAAGTTTTATTGTTAAAATTCAATAAAGTCACTAACCTGAAAAGAAACAAATTTTTTTTTTTTTTTTAAATTTATAAATTCAAATTTTGACAAGAATAAAAATTAGTCCTAACAATTCTAAATTTATAAACTTTTTTAATTATAAAAAAATCAAAGTCGGTCAAGACTGACCATTTAATACCCCACACCAGGGATTTCCGGAAAATAAGTCTCAAGTCCAAACATTAACCGATTGGATCTATCTTTTGTTAAATCTTTAGTTAGTGTAGAAATCACATTCAAACCAAATTTGAGCGAAATTTACTTATTTTTGTTGTTATATACCGATTTTAACTGAATATATGGTTCAGGGTATTATGAGTTTGTGCTGATTTTTGTAACTATGCGAAATATTGGCATTATATACCCACCTTCAAATATAACGATCGACTCAGAATCACTTTCTGAGACGATTTAGCCCCTTCATAATTTGGCTCAAATGACTCTAATACCTCTATTTTAATAGGTTCAAAACTTGGCAGGTAAACAAATTTTGAATTCACAAATCGTTATTCCAAATTTCGAAGGAATCGGACCAGTTCTCCTTGTAGTCTATACAAAAATCTCTCATCATTCATGAAAATTGAAAATATTTGGGGCATTCCATGTCAAATCGGACACTTTGAAAATTTTTTTTTTAGATTTTCCTAATTTGTTAACAGTTTTTAGTACCCTTCGAAAACTCCTTTGTGGTAAATTTTCAGTTTTTTTTGATGACCTGTTTAAAAGATATCGAATTTTTAAAAATTGGTAGTTTGTTCCTTTACTCAAACTTCTTTTAATCATAACTTCTTCAATAATGGTCCAAATTTAAATTTTTTTTTTTAATTTTTTTGTTTTTTTACGTAATTTGTAAAAAAAAATCCCAAAAAATTCTTAAAAGCGCTCTAGTATGCAATTTTTAAGTTTTAAAATTTAAATCTCATTTTTGAAAATGTTTGTACTCTTCGATTTTTTTGAAATGTTTTTGTGTAAAACTTCTATCAATTCTACAAATTTTTTGCCCATGACGATCGTGGGATAACGATTATTACTATTTTTTAAAATTTTTTTAAAAAATTTTATTGTAATTTTTCAATCTTAAAATCATTTCTACTGCTCCAATGGTGCGTTATAGAGGGGTCCTTTATAAGACCGACCCCCATTAATTTTTACGTCTTAACATTTCTTTGGAAAAAACTAATACCCTATCTCCAATTTCTAAGGGGGCTCCCACACAAAACGACATTTTTTAAAATTTGTTCCAACCGCTCTAACTGCCCTAATAGTGCCCTTAGAGCAACAAAATGTATGACCGACCCACAATATTTTTTTAGTCCAAACATTTTCTCTGAACACCTACCCTCTATCTTTAACTGTTAAGGCGGTCCCCATACAATTCTTTTTATTTTTTGTACCCGAGTGAAAATAATCATATGTAACAACAATAAACTTGATGCAAACATATTAAATCATATATGATTATACATCGCGTGAGATATTTTCTAAATTTTTTAAATGCAGTCATATGTAGTTATATATAATTTAATCATGATTCGGATTAAAAGGTGTACGGTTGATATAATTATATAAAATTATATGACGGTCAATACAAAATTTTATTTTCTGTATAATTTAACATATAATTAAATATAGTTTCCAATTTTCTGTATAATTTAACATAAAATTATATATGTTTCCAATTAACCAAAAATTTTCTAAGTTTTTTAGGCAAAGTATAAGAAACTTTTTAAAATGTTCCTAAACATTTCCTTGTTGGGGTTATGTATTAGAGATGGGCGCTGGTCACGTGATTTGCGTGATTCACGTGAATCACGCGTGAGTGTGAGTGATTTTCATTTCAATCACGTGATTGTGAGTGAGTGTGAGTTGAAAAAAAATCTGCGTGAGTGATTAGTGAGTGAGTCATTTATTTTTTGCGTGAGTTTGCGTGATTAGATTTTCTGATTTGTCCAATTTTTTTTAATTTTTTGTTAAAAATTTTTTTTTGGAATTTTTTTCTTATTTTTTGTAAGAAATTTTATTGCGTGAGTAGATTTTGCGTGACTCACGCGTGAGCGTGATTGAATCTTGCGTGAGTCACGCGTGAGCGTGAGTAACTTTTTTATTACTCACGTGAATAGTGAGTGAGCGTGAGTAACAAAAAAAAACTGCGTGAGTGATTAGTGAGTGATTCGATTATTTTTTGCGTGAGCGTGAGTGAGTGTGAGTCAAAATCCACTCACGCGCCCATCTCTATTATGTATATCACCTATCTGGTTCGAAGCGTACCCAAACATTTTTTTGTTTTAGAAAATTATACGTTTGGTGAATGTATCGTTGACCTGTGGTGTATCTCAACCCAAACCAATAAACACCAGGATTTTATATGTTTTTATGTGGATCTAATTAGATCCACTAATATATGGCAATGTCTGGTCAAAACTCGGATGAAATCAAATCATATTTTATACAAGTTGATCTTTTTTAATGCAAAAACATCCACCATTATTCGGATCAAATTGCGTATAAATATATATTGTGTTACATATCATTATATATTGCATCATATAAAAATTTGTACTCGGGTAAATTTGTTTTATTTAATCAGCTTCTACCGGTCCAATGGTGCGTCCGAGAGGGGCCATTTACTTTTACCCTACAACATTTTTTCAAAATATACCTACGCCCTATCTCAAATCCCTAAGTAGGCTCCCATACAAAATTACATTTTTATAAAATTTGCTCCAACTGTTTTTTGCATGGGAGCCTACTTAGGGAGTGGGATAGGGCGTAGGTATGTTTTAAAAAAATGTTGTAGGGTAAAAATAAATGGGGGTCGGTCTCACTAATGACCCCTCTCGGACGCACTATTGGACCGGTAGAAGCTGATTAAATAAAACAAATTTACAAAAAATAAAAAAAATTGTATGGGGACCGCCCTAACAGTTAAAGATAGAGGGTAGGTGTGTTCAGAGAAAATGTTTGGACTAAAAAAATATTGTGGGTCGGTCATACATTTTGTTGCTCTAAGGGCACTATTAGGGCAGTTAGAGCGGTTGGAACAAATTTTAAAAAATGTCGTTTTGTGTGGGAGCCTTATAAAGGACCCCTCTATGACGCACCATTGGAACAGTAGAAATGATATTAAGATTGGAAAATTACAATAAAATTTTTTCAAAAAATTTAAAAAAATATTTATAATCGTTATCCCACGATCTTCCTGGGCAAAAAATTTTTAGAATTGATAGAAGTTTTACACAAAAAAATTTAAAAAAAATCGAAAAGTGCAAACATTTTCAAAAATGAGATTTAAATTTTAAAACTTAAAAATTGCGTACTACAGCGCTTTTAAGAATTTTTTGGGATTTTTTTTAGAAAGTACGTAAAAAAACAAAAATTTAAAAAAAAAAAAAAATTAAATTTGGACCATTATTGAAGAAGTTGTGATTAAAAGAAACTACCAGTTTTTAAAAATTCGATATCTTTTGAACGGGTCATCAAAAAAATCTGAAAATTTACCACGAAGGAGTTTTCGATGGGTACTAAAAACTGTAAACAAATTGGGAAAATCTAAAAAAAAACGTTTTTCAAAGTGTCCGATTTCACATGGAATGCCCCATTTGCACTTAGGTGTAATTAAATTAATAAATAATAAAATCTTTTCTTTTGGTGGTCAAAAGAATTGTAGGTCAAAAAAATGAGAATTTTTTTTACTGTATTTAAAAAATTCATTTTTTGTTTGGGTTGTTTATAGGATCATTATTTAAATTTTTAATGTTTTAACTTGGAAAAATCGACTTATCAAGCTTAAATCAAAGCTTGGAAATTTCCTATATAGCATTTCTTCCACTGTACATCGGCGGGACTCTAAAAATTAAATTGCAATTTTATTAAAATCATGAATTATTTTTATTTTTTATACCCTCCACTCTAGTGATAGAGGGTATATATAAGTTTGTCATTCCGTTTGTAACACATCGAAATATTGGTCTAGGACCCCATAAAGTATATATATTCATGATCCTTGATCGATTTTAAGTCGATCTAGCGATATCCGTCCGTCCGTCCGTCCGTCCGTCCGTCCGTCCGTCTGTCTGTCTGTCCGTTGAAAACACGCTAACTTTTGAAAGACTTTACGGAGGCTCCTGAAGTTTGACATATATGTTCTCCATTTACCGGGTCAGGTTGGTATTGCAATCCAGCAAAATCGGTCAAGTGGTTCAAAAGTTATGAGCAAAAGAGTAAATTTCGGCAAGGGTATTTTGCGAATTTACAAGATTAAAACCACTCTAACTTTCGACAGACAATTCTGAAGGGGCTGAAGCTTCAAAACCAATTCTGAAGCTTCAAAACCAAACAGACTTGTCGTTCCCCAAGTCTGTTTGGTTTTGAATTTCAGAAAAATCGATTCAGTGGTTCAAAAGTTATAAGCACAGCACTGAATTTCAGATTTGTTTCACCTTAAACTGTTGAAAACTCGTTAAACAAGTTTTAAAAGCATGGTGAAATACCAGTTTTTTAAAACTTGTTGTTGTTTGTTTTCTTGTCGTGGGGTGCAGTGTAGTTGTTAGACAAGTAAACGTTTGTTATTGTTTTTGTAACTGTATGTAACGGTGTATAATAAGAATTTTTGGAAAAAAATCAAATGAAGAGGTATTTATATGATACAATGTTAGTTTATTTTTGGTTTTTAAAGAAGAGGATGGTAAAATAAAAAGAGAGAAATATGTGAAATAGTTTTTTTTTTTTGTATTGCATATAGTATACATAGGTATAAAACAACAAAAATATTTTACAAAGTAATTTTGTTACTCAAAGAAATACACTAAAAAAAATATTTACACTAAAAAAAAATGTTACACTCAAAAAAAAATGTATACATAATTTTTTTTAATGAAATGTCACACTCAAAAAAATGCTGACAGTCAAAAAAATGTTACACTCAAAAAATTTGATTGATTAAAAAAAAGTTTTACTCAAAATAATATATTTCTAATTAAAAATTTGTGATGCAATTTTTTTAAATTTTTTTAGAAAATTACTATCAGATGACATTGTGGAGGGTATTCATAGATTCGACCAAGTCGAACTTAATTTTTCTACTTGTTTTTATTGGAAAGCCCCATAACATATTTAAGATATTATTTAGCAAGCAATTATGACTCGTGCTACAAAATTTAAACTTTATACAAATAAATTGTCAAGAAATTAGATCATTTAAGATAAGTAGTTTAATATCTACCCACAAGTTTATACGTTATTTATAAATAATATTTAAAAACATCATCTTTGTGTTGAAAATGGATTTTTTTTTTCAAGAAAAAACGCTTTTTAAAATAGTAAGTAAATATTATAATATTGCTTAGGAAGTAAGTAACAGTTAAAAGTTTTGACTTCAGAGGAGGGATACATTGGGCACGATGGCACATTTTTCGTATAGAAAAAGTCTCCGATTCTGAGAAATTTTTCGTATAGAAAAAGTCTCAGATTCTTAGACATTTTTCAAATAGAGAAATTTTTTCTATAGAAAAAGTTTCAGATTCTTAGACATTTTTCGTATAGAAAGATTCTGAAACATTTTTCGTATAAAAATTTTTCCTATATAAAAAGGGTCAGATTCTTAGACATTTTTCGCATAGAAAGTCTCTGATTCTGAGACATTTTCGTATAGAAAAAGTATCAGATTCTGAGACATTTTTCTTGTTGAAAAAGTCTCAGACTCTTAGACATTTTTCATACAGAAAAAGTGTCAGTTTCTGAGGCATTTTTCGTATAGAAAAAGTTTCAGATTATGAGACATATTTTGTATAGAAGTCTCAGATTCTGAGACATTTTTCGTATAGAAAAACTCTTAGATTCTGAGATATGTTGAGTATAGAAAAAGCATCAGATTCTGAGACATTTTTTCATATACACTCAGAAAAAAATGAACTAAAAAATGGGAAATCTAACTAAATTCAAGGAAAATTTATAATGATTTAGCTCCATTGCCATGTTTTCCTTCTTTTAAGTTCATATTTTTAATATTATGCAAACTTGAACTAAAAAATGAGGATCAGATTGGGTGAAGATAGGTTCATACCCCGATGGGCCCACCCTGGTTGGGTTCCTTAAGAATCGTCATAGTTTTTGATCTAAAATTTTTGTCCGTTTCGCTCTACCTTGCTTACCCGAGTAAAAATAAACATATATTACAATATATAACTTGATACAAACATAATAAATTATATATGATTATTAGAGTGTCCCTTATTTTGGAAATGTTGGAAATCTTGAGACGGTACCCGCTCATTTTTTTCCTTTTGACTTAAAAATAACTCAGGAAAAATTTTACGCCCCTAGGACCACGCCTTCCCTACGCGACGGGGCCTTAAAGAGCGGGGCCTAAAAAATCATTTTTCCATACAAACCAAAAAAATTTTTTTTTTATTTTTAATTTTTTTTGTTATTAATTATTATATTACTTGGTTTGCTTATTCACGACAAAAAATTTGATTTTGGAGGGATAAGTCTTTCAGCGCTAAAAAATTTTTCGCAAAAAAAAAATTTGGGCGGCCGGGGTCCTACAGTAAAAAATTTTTAAAAAATATTTTTTTTTAGTTTTGACCAGCAACGGTTTTAGTTGCTATGTTGCTTTAAATGATATATATTCCAAAAAAAAAATTATTCATATCTGTGACATCTTTATCTTTTTCGAAAAAAAAAATTTTGAGCCGTAGGAATCCTACGGTAAAAAATTTTTAAAAAATATTTTTTTTTAGTTTTGAAAAGCAATGGTTTTAGTTTTTATGTTGTTTTTAATGATATATATTCCAAAAAAAATATTATTCATATTTGTGACATTTTTATCGTGTATCGAAAAAAATCATCAATGCATTTTTTACCCTTTTTTAGAACACGATTAAGATGTCACAGATACAAAAAATATTTTTTTATGAATATATATCATTTAAAGCAACATAGCAGCTAAAACCGTTGCTGGTCAAAACAAAAAAAAAATATTTTTTAAAAATTTTTTACTGTAGGACCCCGGCGGCTCAAAATTTTTTTTTGCGAAAAATTTTTTAGCGCTGAAAGACTTATCCCACCAAAATCAAATTTTTTGTTGTGAATAAGCAAACCAAGTAATATAATAAATAATAACAAAAAAATTAAAAATCAAAAAAAAAATTTTTTGGTTTGTATGGAAAAATTATTTTTTAGGCCCCGCTCTTTAAGGGCCCGTCGCGTAGGGAAGGCGTGGTCCTAGGGGCGTAAAATTTTTCCTGAGTTATTTTTAAGTCAAAAGAAAAAAAATGAGCGGGTACCGTCTCAAGATTTCCAACATTTCCAAAATAAGGGACACTCTAATGATTATACATCCCTGAGATATTTTCTAAATTTTTTTAATGCAGTCATATGTAGTAATATATAATTAAATCATGATTCGGGTTAAAAAGTGTACGGTTGATATAATTTTATAAAATTATATGAGGGTCAATACAAAATTTGTTTTTCTGTATAATTTAACATAACATTATATACCCGACTAAAAAAGTTTAGATATAGTAACATATTATATAATATATTTATATACGGCCATACACAGTACTTTACATAATTATATGTGAATGTATCTTGTATTAAGTTTTACACCCAAAATTTAATATGGTGCCATATAAAAGGATATCGAATCATGTGTTGCTCCACATACAATATATAAAGCTTTATTAAATTAGATGTTGCATATAATATTTTATATGACTCCATGAATGACCTCATACAATATTAGATAAATAAATATATGATATACAACTCCATGTCTGACCTCATACAAGATGAGATACACATATATATATGGTTCCGAATTGGGGGAAAAAAGTTTTCTAAGTCCCGAGAATTTTTTTTTTAAATTTCCAGACACAAATAATTTTTGCGTTTTGGAGTTCAGAGTTTCATTAAAAATGATTTAAACAAAAAAAAAAATTTTGCCAAATTTTGAAAAATTTTACAAGTCCTGAAAAAGTTTTGTAATATTTTCTAAGTCCTGGATTAAAAATATTTTTGGTACATTTTTTGCGTTTTGAAGTAAAAATTTATTAACAAAGTTTAGGATTTTTTTTTAAATTTTGTTTTTTTTTTTTTTAATTTCTAAGTCCCGGACACAATTTTTTTTTTTTTTTCAATTTTTTTTTTTATTTCCCGAAAAAACTTAGGATAAATTTGAAAATTATGAGATAAAAAAATATTTTATGCAAAATTCTACATATTTTATCTTATGATATAAAATTATATACAATTATATCAAATTAGATAAACCCAATATTCGGATCAAAAACGATCATATTTAATCTAATATAACAAATTTTAAGCTATTTTGATCCCCCAATTTCATCATCTTATTTTATCCAAATACGTGTTGTGCCATATTAAATTATATATGGCTCAATTTCAAATTATATATGGACCTGTATATTTATTTTTATTCGGGTATAGCTTATTCTGTTCCATATAAAACTATATGATTCCAATTAACAAAAAAAATCTAAGTTTTTTAGGCAACCCGACTAAAAATAAATACACAGGTCCATATATAATTTGAAATTGAGTATGGCCATATATAAATATATTACTGTGTATGGCCATATATAAATATATTAAATAATATGTTGCTATATCTAAACTTTTTTAGTCGGGAAAGTATAAGAAACTTCTTAAAATGTTCCTAAACATTTCCTTGTTAGGGTTATGTACATATATCACCCATCTGGTTCGAAGCTTACCCAAACATTTTTTTTGTGTTTGAAAATTTGAATTTTGGTGAATGTATCGTTGACCTGTGGTGTATCTCAACCCAAACCAAAAAACACCAGGATTTTATATGTTTTTGTGCAATTAGATCTAATTAGATCCACCAATATAAGGCAATGTCTGGTCAAAACTCGGATGAAATCAAATCATATTTTATACAAGTAGATCTTTTTTAATGCAAAAACATCCACCATTATTCGGATCAAATTGCGTATTAATATATATTGTGTCATATATCATTATATATTGCATCATATAAAAATTTTTACTCGGGTAGTTTTTGAGAAACATAAATTTAGGGGACTACTGGGGTCTTGAGAATTTTAAAAACTCGATAAATTTATTACTATTACTCGGAGAGCTTTTGGGTATTTGGCGGTCTTGTTATCTGTGTTAAGAGCTACAAAAATGCTCTTGAAATTTTTGTTGTGTTCACAGAAAAAATTCGAAACGAATTTCAATCAACAAAAACGCGGATTCAATCAATTTTTTGATTGAAATTCCTCCAATTAAAAAAATTGTTGTACCAATCATCTGGACCCGCACCATCTGGATGACTTGTGCAGATGGTGCGGGGACGAAGAGACAGTGGAAGATTCACTCCATTATCTTTGTCAGTGCCCTGCACTATCTCGCACTCGATTTAATTGTTTTGGCTCTTATTTCTTTCAGAATGTGGAGGAACTAAGAGAGATCAGCCCGTGGAAGATGTTAAAATATATCAAGATGAGTAAATTTGATGAGACGCATGTGTGGACTTAAATAGTCATGCTATGGGACAGGAAGACGGAAGAACGTGAACACACAGAAAACAAATTTGCTAATTTCCAACTGAAATTCAGTTTTTGCAACAAAAAATCGGTGGATGCATTTGTATTATGGTTGAAACAACTAAATATCGGTAGTTACAACTAAATTTTGTTAATACAAATGTATTTTAATTGAAACAACTATAAAATTCGTTATCCACATCAAAATGTAGTAGCTGCAACCGAATTTTGAGATAACACAACAGAAAAATTCAGTTGGAAATTTATTTTTCTCTGTGAATTAATGTGTAGAGAAGCCCAACACCACACCACAACTCCCCCCCGCCCCCTTCAACACCCCCCCCCCCCCCCTTTTCATGAGGTATCACTATGGATCAGGATCTGGTCTTGTGGACATTACGTCAACCTCTCAACCTAACCTAACCTGTACCAATCATCAAATTGTAGGTGATTGATTGAAATTTTTTCCAATCAAACATTTTTTCTATTTTGATCAAAAGATTGATAATTTTTTCATTTAAAGTCAATCAAAATAATGATTTATGTAACAAATGAATTGTAAGCTTATGACAAAATTATCAAAAATTATTATTATTAAGGTAATCTTTTCAAATAAATTAAAGCGAAAAAAAATCTGGTATGTTGAAAATTTGTAATCCGACAGTTAAAGAAAATAAAAAAAATTTAATCAAAACACTGATTGACTTATTTCAGTTTTGTTGATCAATAGATTTAATTGCAAATTTTTAGCCAATAATTTTTTGTGTGTTGCCAAAATTTACCGAGATATGAGCATTTTAAAAATTTCGTAAATGCCAAACTTTTTTAAATCCAAAGTTAGGACCCATTATGATCCACACATGTGAAGACGACCGGCGATACTATGGAGATGCAAAGCACCAATAATGGCCTCCATTTTGCTTATCGGGCTTAGTTCTCGAGATATCGTTATTTTAAGTTTTTTTGAAAAAAAAAAAAATCACCAATTTATAAAAAATTTTACTAAAATGGTGGAACAAACTTCCTCAAATCTAAGAAGATGAACTAATTTGTAGAAAATTTCGTCCTAAATCTAAATATGATGAAAATGTCTTAAAATAAAGATTTTTTTCATATATTTAGGGAAAATTTCTTTGGCGGTAAGAATTTCTGCCGTGTACTAGGAAATTCTATTTAAGGAAAATAATGGACTATTTAATAGTACATTAACTAAAACTTTTTCCTAACACTTAATAAAATTTCCCAACTTTTAGTTAAATTTAACTTTATTGGAAAATTTATTAACTATTTTGACGAAAATTTTTCCAAAGTTTAAGGTAAGGGTTTTTTTGAGTGTAGAAAAAGTCTCAGATTCTAAGACATTTTTATATAGAAAAAGTCTCAGATTCTGAGACATTTTTCGTCAAGACAAAGTTTCAGGTTCTGACACATTTTTTGTATAGAAAAAATATCAGATTCCGAAACATTTTTCGAATAGAAAAAGTATCAGGTTCTGAAAAATTTTTTCGTATAGAAAAGCTTTGCCAAAATATAAACAAGTAAGAAAGTTATAGTCGGTCAAGACCGACCATATGATACCCTACACCAGTGTTTCCCGGAAAATGAGTCCCAAGTCCAAACATGGAACGATTTGATCTGTCGTTGTTAGATCTTTATTTAGTGTAGAAAACACATACAGGTCAAATTTTAGTGGAATTATTTTTTTGTCAATTGACCGATTTAACTGAATATCGGTCCAAATTTGTATATGGGGGACTAAGTCCAAAAATGGTCCAATCATATTCCGATTTGATAAGGTTACTAAAGTACACGTTTAAAACCTAAAAATAAAATGTTTATAAAATATTTCCATTTTTATGAATTTTGAGGAAATTATGTGAATATCGGGAGGGTGGTTTGTATGGGAACTACCAGAAGGACTGACCCGATTCCTTTGAAATTTGGTATGATGGTTTGCGCATACAAAATATTATTACCTGTTAAATTTCAAAACGATATCTATTATAAAACGGTTATTAGAGGCTCTTAAGCGAAATTCAAAGGGGGGCGTTTGTATGGGAGCTAGGTCTTAACATGGACCGATTTTTTCAATTTCAATAGGCTTCGTCCTTGGGCCACAAGAAGCTTAAGTTTAAAAATTCAAGTCAATTGATAGAAAATTGCGACCTGTATCGTGCTTAAACCGATAGATGGACAGACGGACGGACGGACATCGCTAAATCGACTCAAAACGTGTCTAGGACCAATATTTCGGGTGGTTACAAACATCAGCACTAACTCATTATACCCTGTACCACAGATTGGTGTAGGGTATAAAAAATATGCGCTTATAAGTTGGAAATATGCACAAAATATACATTATCACCAAAATATGCATTGTCACCAAAATATGCATAATGTATCACCAAAATATGTATTATGTATTACCAAAATATCCACAAATATTCAAAAACAAATCGATGCCTTTTTAACGCAAATTTATTGATTCAGAAAGATAATTCTTCAACATAGTTTTAAATATTATCGACAAAAAACGTGCATTTGCATGAAAATCGCAGCCCTAATCATAAATATAATTTTTCGGCCTCGACCTAAAGAAATACTCTAATCTTAATAACAAAAAAATGATTGTATTGAAATTTTTAATTTTCTTTTAACAACAGAATTTGTTAATACAATTAAATTAAATTGATTAATTTAAAAATTAATCAACAAAATAAAAAAATTTTTTACTTCGGTGTTATCACTTCAAGATACACCAAAGACACAGACTAATACAGACAGACTCGACAAATATGACAGGTGTCAAAAAAGTATTTTTTAACCATATGGTTAATATTTTCAAATTATTCTACGAATTAGGTTAGAAAGAGAAAACTGATATAACGCGCTATAAGAAAAATGGATGCCAGATCGGTTTTTGTTGTCTCACTCACTCCTAAGTCGTAGAAAGTGTTGCCATGTTAGCGTAAAACGGACTAAAAACCGCTGTGTTTTCTCCTAAAATCGCTTAGTTTTTCCCCATTTTTTCTTGTAAAACTCTACTGTCGAGTCTGTATTTAGTCTGTGCCAAAGATTTATCCATCTCTGAAATTGTTTAAATGCAGTGTTGGATATGAAAAAATTTCCGTTTCAAAAAGGTCTATGAAATTTAAAAACTATTTGTTTATCAAATGCTTGAATAAAGATAGTGAGTGATATAGTACTACGAAAAAATGTATCATTGCTTTAGTAAATATTACAAAAGATTTTTTTTTAGAGTAGATTTTTCAGTTTGACATGACGTGAGAATTTCAAAAGTAAATAGATTTTGTTAAAATAAAAAAATAAAGTAAATAAATTGAGTAAATATGTATAAAACTGGCAACAAACAGGTAGTAGTAATACAAAAATTAATAGTAGAGTTCATTATGGTAAAAGTACACATACCAAAAGTGATAATGATACATTTTATAATTATCATCACACGCACACACTTACATACAGGGGTCTCTTATATTAAAGGGACGCGCAGCAACGCATGCGCAAATAACCAAACAAAAATTTAAAGATATTTTTCTTTATCTTTTTATTGTACAATTTTTTTTTTATTTGGTTTTTTAATATTTGTTTAAATGAAACAGCTGATGATAAGTTAATGGTTTAAAAAAAATACAGTCGGAGACGGATAACTGATAAACAATAAGTGTGATAATAAAAAAGCGCTGATGATGGAAGGATGGCAACTTTGGAAAGCTGTCAAAATACTTTTTTTTTTAATTGTTCAACAGAATCTGAGACTTTTTCTATATAGGAAAAATTTCACAGAATCTGAGACATTTTCTAAAAGAAAAATGTCTCAGAATCTGAGACTTTTTCTATAAGAAAAATGTCTCAGAATCTGAGACTTTTTCTATAAGAAAAATGTCTCAGAATCTGAGACTTTGTCTCTAAGAAAAATGTCTCAGAATCTGAGACTTTGTCTCAGAATCTGAGACTTTTTCTATAAGAAAAATGTCTCAGAATCTGAGACTTTTTCTATAAGAAAAATGTCTCAGAATCTGAGACTTTTTCTATAAGAAAAATGTCTCAGAATCTGAGACTTTTTCTATAAGAAAAATGTCTCAGAATCTGAGACTTTTTCTATAAAAAAAATGTCTCAGAATCTGAGACTTTTTCTATAAGAAAAATGTCTCAGAATCTGAGACTTTTTCTATAAGAAAAATGTCTCAGAATCTGAGACTTTTTCTATAAGAAAAATGTCTCAGAATCTGAGACTTTTTCTATAAGAAAAATGTCTCAGAATCTGAGACTTTTTCTATAAGAAAAATGTCTCAGAATCTGAGACTTTTTCTATAAGAAAAATGTCTCAGAATCTGAGACTTTTTCTATAAGAAAAATGTCTCAGAATCTGAGACTTTTTCTATAAGAAAAATGTCTCAGAATCTGAGACTTTTTCTATAAGAAAAATGTCTCAGAATCTGAGACTTTTTCTATAAGAAAAATGTCTCAGAATCTGAGACTTTTTCTATAAGAAAAATGTCTCAGAATCTGAGACTTTTTCTATAGGAAAAATGTCTCAGAATCTGAGACTTTTTCTATAAGAAAAATGTCTCAGAATCTGAGACTTTTTCTATAAGAAATATGTCTCAGAATCTGAGACTTTTTCTATAAGAAAAATCTGAGACTGTTTCTATAAGAAAAATTTCTCAGAATCTGAGACTTTTTCTATAGGAAAAATGTCTCAGAATCTGAAACTTTTTCTATAAGAAAAATGTCTCAGAATCTGAGACTTTTTCTATAAGAAAAATGTCTCAGAATCTGAAACTTTTTCTATAAGAAAAATGTCTCAGAATCTGAGACTTTTTCTATAAGAAAAATGTCTCAGAATCTGAGACTTTTTCTATAAGAAAAATTTCTCAGAATCTGAGACTTTTTCTATAAGAAAAATGTCTCAGAATCTGAGACTTTTTCTATAAGAAAAATGTCTCAGAATCTGAGACTTTTTCTATAAGAAAAATGTCTCAGAATCTGAGACTTTTTCTATAAGAAAAATGTCTCAGAATCTGAGACTTTTTCTATAAGAAAAATGTCTCAGAATCTGAGACTTTTTCTATAAGAAAAATGTCTCAGAATCTGAGACTTTTTCTATAAGAAAAATGTCTCAGAATCTGAGACTTTTTCTATAAGAAAAATGTCTCAGAATCTGAGACTTTTTCTATAAGAAAAATGTCTCAGAATCTGAGACTTTTTCTATAAGAAAAATGTCTCAGAATCTGAGACTTTTTCTATAAGAAAAATGTCTCAGAATCTGAGACTTTTTCTATAAGAAAAATGTCTCAGAATCTGAGACTTTTTCTATAAGAAAAACGTCTCAGAATCTGAGACTTTTTCTATAAGAAAAATGTCTCAGAATCTGAGACTTTTTCTATAAGAAAAATGTCTCAGAATCTGAGACTTTTTCTATAAGAAAAATGTCTCAGAATCTGAGACTTTTTCTATAAGAAAAATGTCTCAGAATCTGAGACTTTTTCTATAAGAAAAATGTCTCAGAATCTGAGACTTTTTCTATAAGAAAAATGTCTCAGATTTTAAAACTTTTCCTATGGGAACAAGTAAGAAAATTATAGTCGGTCAAGACCGACCATATGATGCAGGAAAAATGTCTCAGAATCTGAGACTTTTTCTATAAGAAAAATGTCTCAAAATCTGAGACTTTTTCTATAAGAATCTGAGACCTTTTCTATAAGAAAAATGTCTCAGAATCTGAGACTTTTTCTATAAGAAAAATGTCTCAGAATCTGAGACTTTTTCTATAGAAAAAATATATACTTTTTCTATAGGAAAAATGTCTCAGAATCTGAGACTTTTTCTATAGACAAATATGTTATATTTTGAGGATGTTTATTCTTTTTTGAAGATGTTTATTCTGGCTCGAGGTCATTATTTCTTTAAATATATACTTTTTTTTATAGGAAAAATGATTTTGAGACTTTTTCTATCGGAAAAAGACTATAGGCTGTACAAAAAAAATGTTAAAGGTCTCTTTATTCCAAGGACAGAGAAGTTTTACCTCTGGCAACAAACAAAAAAAAAAACATCAAAATTAAAAAAATAAAAAGCGAAACCTTAACGACAATTAAAGGTGATTATAAAAAGATAGAGAATATAATCAAAAAAAAATTCTAAAAACAAAACAAAATTATCAGCACAAAAAAAAAAAGATTTCACGCACTTTAATCAGAACACTTATAAGAAATTACAAAAAAAATAAAAAAAAAATATCTATTGATACTTGTCATATGCCTGCTGGGTTTTTTCCAAATTCTTTTTAGATTTTTTATTCTAAACTACTCAACCAATCGAACATGATAAATTACTTTTTAAGCTGAGACTATTACGGTTTGATTAGATTTGATTTTTTTTTTAATATTTCAAATTGTTAAAGTAGTTGGTCAGTTTTTATGTGAAGTGTATTAAAAGCAGACAGTGGCGTTTTTTTTTTTTTGAAGATATAGAGCGATATAATGAAAAATATGCCTCAGAATCCGAGACATTTCTTATACAAAAACAATCAAGAAAATTATAGTCGGTCAAGACCATATGATACCCAACACCAGTGTTTTCGGAAAATGGGTTCCAAGTCCAAACATGCACCGATTAGATCTATCTTTCGTTAGATTTTAATTAGTATAGAAAACATACAAAAACAAAGTTTGAGCGAAATGAGCTTATTTTTGTTGTCAATAAACCGATTTTACTGAATATCGGACGAATTTGTTATATGGGTCTAAGTCCAAAAATGGTCCAATTATATTCAGAATTGATAAGGCCACCAAAGCACACGTTTAACACTTACAAACAAAATTGATGAAATATTTTTAATTTTATGAATTTTGAGAGATTTATGTAAATATCGGGAGGGTGGTTTGTATAGGCACTACGAAAAGAACTGGTCCGATTCCTTTTAAACTTAGAATGATGATTTGTGAATACAAAATATGTCGATTGGCCTTTAAACAAAAAAATAAAAATTTCAGTGGGTCATAAAAAAGAAATTCGACTAACTTTGCAAAACTCTTTGGAGATTGTGTTACTCTAATTGTCTACCTTCATTTGGTAATAAAAAAATCATAAAAAAAGTTTCAGTATTTAAATTGGGATATTTTTTAGTAAACGCATAAAATTCTGAAACATTTTTCCGTATAGAAAAAGTCTCTGATTCTGAGACATTTTTCCGTGTAGAAAGAGTGTTATATTCTCAGATATTTTTCTGTATAGAATTTTTTTTTAGAATTTTAGACAATCTTTCTATTCCAAAAAAAAAAAATTTCAAATCTGAAACTTTTTTATACGAATAATGTTTTAGAATCTGAGACTTTTTCTATACAGACAAATGCCTCAGAACCTAGGTAAGACTTATTCTTTAAGGAATAATCAAAACCTAAGACCTATTCTATACGGAAAAATGTCTTGGAGTCTGAGACTCTTTCTAGGCGAAAAAAGTGTCATAATTTGAAACTTTTTCTATACAAAAAAAAAAGTTTTAGAACCTAAGACTTTTTTTATAAGAAAAAATTACTAAGAATCTGAGACTTTTTCTATATGAATATCAGAATCTGAGAAATTTTCTTAATTTCTGAGACATTTGCTTAACAGAAAATAATTCAAAATTTAAATTTTTTCTATACGGAAAAAAGCCTCAAATCCTGAGACCTATTCTGTATGGAAAACTGTTGCAGAATTTAAGATTTTTTATTCACTAAAAATGCCAAATTTTACACTCCAAACATTTTTTTATAATTTTTTTGATTAGACGAATATTAATAAAACTTTATTTTAGTGTTTCCTACTATAAATTTTGTAAGTTTAACAATTTTGAATTGTAATTTTTTAAAAAAAGTACCATTTTTCCTAAAAAAAATACTTTTTTTTCCAAAAAAGTACTATTTTTTCTAAAACAGGAAATTTTATTCTAAAAAAGTGATATTTTCTAAAAAAAGTACTATTTTTTCTAAAAAGTACTAATTTTTCTAAAAAGGTACTTTTTTCTAAAAAGGTACTTTTTTCTAAAAAAGTATTTTCCAAAAAAGTACTTTTTTTCTAAAAAAGTACTTTCCAAAAAAGTACTTTTTTCTAAAAAAAAGGTACTTTTTTATCTAAAAAAGTATTTTCCGAAAAAAAATACTTTCCAAAAAAGTACTTTTTTATAAAAAAGTCCTTTTTCTAAAAAATACTATTTTTCTAAAAAAAAATAATTTTTTCTAAAAAAGTATTTTCCAAAAAAATACTTTCCAAAAAAGTACTTTTTTATAAAAAAAGTACTTTTTTATAAAAATCAGTACTTTTTTAAAAAAATTGTACTTTTTTAGACAAATTAGTACTTTTTTAGAAAAATTGTACTTTTTTTAGAAAAATAGTGCTTTTTTTTCTAAAAAAGTACTTTTTTAGAAAAAATTACTTTTTTTAGAAAAATAGTATTTTTTAGAAAAAGGTATTTTTTTCTAAAAAAAGGTACTTTTTTATCTAAAAAAGTATTTTCCAAAAAAAATACTTTCCAAAAAAGTACTTTTTTATAAAAAAGTCCTTTTTTCTAAAAAATACTATTTTTCTAAAAAAAAAGTAATTTTTTTCTAAAAAAAAGTACTTTTTTTAGAAAAAAAGTACTATTTTTCTAAAAAAAGTACCATTTTTCTAAAAAAGTACTAATTTGTCTAAAAAAGTACCAAAAAAGTACTTTCCAAAAGAGTACTTTTTTTCTAAAAAAAAGATACTTTTTTATTTAAAAAAGTATTTTCCAAAAAATTACTTTCCAAAAAAGTACTTTATTCTAAAAAATACTATTTTTCTAAAAAAGTAATTTTTTTTCTAAAAAAGTACTTTTTTAGAAAAAAAAGTACTATTTTTCTAAAAAAAAGTACTATTTTTCTAAAAAAATTACTAATTTTTCTAAAAAAGTACTATTTTTTTAAAAAGTACTATTTATTCTAAAAAAAGTACTATTTTTAAAAAACAAAGTACTTTTTTTTTCTAAAAAAGTAGTATTTTTCTTGAAAAAAGTATTATCTCAGAGTCTGGGACCTTTTCTGTACGGAAAACTGTTGAAGAATTTTATAATTTTGTTATACCCTCCACTCTTGTGATAGAGGGAAGTTTGTCATTCCGTTTGTAACATCTGGAAATATTGTCTAGGACCCCATAAAGTATATATATTCATAATCCCCGATCGATTTTAAGACGATCTAGCGATGTCCGTCCGTCTGTCTGTTGAAAACACGATAACTTTTGAAAGACTTTACGGAGGCTCCTGAAGTTTGGCATATATGTTGGGCATTTACCTGGCCAGGTTGGTATTGCAATCCAGCGAAATCGGGCCAGTGGTTCAAAAGTTATGAACAAAAGACTAAATTTGGGAAAGGGTTTTTCGTGAATTTACGAGATATAAAACACGCTAACTTTCGAAAGGCATGAGGATGCTGCAGCTTGTCATACATATTTCTCGGCCTGGTTCGTATTGAATTTCAGACAAATCGGAACACAGAAAAAATTTTCAGCTATAAAAATTCAATTACCCATAGTAATCAAAAAATAGAAATGGTTTCAATTACTTTAATGCTCAAATTATGATTTTTTTTTTATTTTTCACAGAAAACAAAAACAAAATAAATACCCACAATTTTTTTTCTATATGTGTGACACTACATCTATACAATAAATAGATGCTAATATCGTGAGAGTGTGTGAAGTTTTTGATATATTTGTTTTTATTTTGCTTATTCGTTTTTAAATAAGAATAAAGTTCGAAAAAATGCAAGTACGGCGATAGCCTGGTGGTATAGTGTTGTGCTTAAAATGCGTTGTAGCGTTGGTTCGATTCCCCACAGATGCTTGATTTTTTTTTTTTTAATAAAACCTAAAACATTTTTTTATATGTGTATGTGTGTCTGATTCTATAAATAGATTTACAGAGTTGTTAAAACGCTACTTGTTGCTTCAGATTCTATAAATAGATTCTTTTTTTACAGAGATGTTAAAACGCAACTTATTTTTGTATATTTTATTCATTTGTATAATATCAGTAAAGTTCGCTATTAACGTAAGACGGCTGTGGCCTGGTGGTTGTGTCTTGTGCTTTAGACTCCGGCGTCCTTGGTTCAAATCTCACAACATTTTTGTGCAAATTTTTTTTAAATAAAAAAATATAAAACTAATATTAACAAGTAAGAGTGTTAAATTCGGCTGTGCCGAATCTTTTATACCCTCCAACATGCAAATAAATAAAAAAAAAAAAATTGCAGGGGCGTCTTCTTTTTTTTTTGGTGGGGGGGGGTTGGTAGTGGTAATTGGGGGGCACAATTCCTCTCGAATAAGTGTTAAAAAAAAATAATTCTTATGCTTTTTGCACTAAAGAAATACAAATTTATCATTATATAAAAAAAAAAATTCTTCCACGCCCATAAAAGGGGGGGGGGGGCGGACCGTAAAACTATATTTTCTAATTCTGTGGGTCCAAATGCAGGACCTTGAACTTCTTGTAGCATAAAAATTTTGGATTTGTTAAACAAAAACACAAAAAATTATGTAAAAATATGATATTTTTCAGAGGTTGGTTTAGTTCTTCAAGGGGGAACTTTTCCCCCCCTGGTCCGATTTTGCCCATCTCCGAACTTAACCAGCCTATGAACATAAGACATGTATGTGCCAAATTTCAGGAGTCTATCACTTTTATTTTGGACTGTATCGTGTCCTCCACAGACGGACGGACGGACGGACGGACGGACAGACGGACATCGCTAGAATGTCTTAGAATCGATCACTGATCAATAATATATATACTTTATGGGGTCCTAGACCGATATTTCGATGCGTTACACACGGAATGACAAAGTGAGTATACCCCCATACTGTAGTTGGAGGGTATAAAAAGTAATCAAATACGGAAAACGAGTATTTGAAAACAATTCAAATACTCAGCTATTAATTTAGTAATTGGTCCAAGCATTTTCGTGCTCGGAGGAATTTCAAATACTAAAGTAATTGAATCAGCAGTTTTAGTAATTGAAAACAGTTTTTAATTCTTTCTGTGTATAGTGGTTCAAAAGTTATTAGCAAACCCGTGAATTTAAGATTAGCTGAAAACCCGTTAAACATGTTTTTAAAACATTGGTAAGTCACAAAAATATTTTACAACGTATTTTTGTTACTCAAAAATATTTTAACACTAAAAAAAAAACACTCGAAAAAAATTTTACACTTAAAAAAAAAAAAAATTAGTTGAAAAAAAAAAAAAATTTACACAAATTAAAATATTTCTAATCAAAAATTTTATTTTTTTCACGTTAGGAAATTTACTATCACTTAAAAAAAGGTCATTGTGGAGATTCGGCCAAGTCGAATTTAACTTTTCTACTTGTGTTTTTTTACAATTTTTGATTAAATGAATATTGATAAAACTTTCTTTGAGTGTTTCCTACTATAAATTGTGTAAGTTTAACAATTTTGAATTGTAAAAAAAATAGGTTGGGCTTAGTTTATTAAACAAAAACAAAAAAAGAACACGGTGGTCAATAAAATAATGTTAAATTTATTTGTTTAACTTTTTTGATAACTTTTCAAAAAGTAACACATCAAATACAAGGGGACAAATATTGTTTTCTTTGTTTAACAAAAATTAAAAAAAAAAAACAACTTCTAAACTTTTTGATCAATCATCTACTTCACACCATTTCGAATAGTGAACAAAAAAAGTAAGAAAATAAAAATCGGCCAAGATAGACCAAACACAACCCCAGTGTATGCTGGAACTCCAGTGTATACCGGAACAGGGAGAAAAAGGACCGTTATGATAAACTTAATCAACCTTTGAAAAACAACATAATTTTTTACATGTGTCTCCGTACAGCAGTCATGCGCATTTTTGTATTTCCTATTCCCAAGGGAATATGCTAAAAAATGCTGCTTGTGCGCTGTCGACACACATACACTATAAAATTCTGTTGCTTGAGCAAATTTGTTGACTTTTCGCTTGCTTCTACCCACACAAGCATAAATGTTATAGTATGTGTGTGCGCATCACTGCCGTACAGACAAAAAAAAAAACTTTGTCAAATTACTAGGAAAAGTCTCGTTATCCCATTTTACCAATATTTGACAGTTTTTCTTGTTTTACAACAAACAAATTTGGATCGATATTTAGTTTTTTTTTTGTAATTTTACATATTTCCAAGATAATTTTACAAAAAAATGTAGTGAATTCACGAGAATTCCTTGTAATTTTAATTGCACCAAAAACTGTAAATTTACAATTTTATTGGTAAAAAGCTCGTAAAATTACAAAATTATTGGTAAAAAGCTTGTAAAATTACTAGGAATTCTCGTAAAATAGGAGGTAACAAAAAATCTAATAAAATTACGAAACATCCTTGTAAATTTTATCGTGTAAAAAAATTTGTAAATTTACAATTTTATTGGTAAAATCCTTGTAAAATTACAAAATTATTGGAAAAAAGCTTGTAAAATTACTAGGAATTTTTGTCAAATAGGAGGTAGCAAACCAAAAAAAGGTAACAAGTTTTTCTTGTAATTTTATAAGGTTTTTTTTTGAGTGTATATTTGTTAAAGAAATGAAACATTTTTATGCTAGACGATGTCAAAACTTCCACTAAAAACCGGAGGATTAGAAAAAAAGTATTTTTTCACCCGCCCTCTTTTAAGGGCGTGCATAGAAAAAAATTGTTTAATGATAAACTTGTATAACTTTTGTGTAGAAACATAATTAATGAATTTGTAAACATTTTCGCGTGGGGAAAGTGTGCTCCACCGCTACACAGACCGTGGCGAAGCCCCCTGTATTATTTTTAACATGTTGGAGGGTATAAAAGATTCAGCACAGCCGAGGTTAACACTCTCGCTTGTTATACCCTACACCACTCTGTGGTACAGGGTATAATGAGTTTGTGCTGATGTTTGTAACTACCCGAAATATTGGTCCTAGACCTATCTTCAAGTATACCGATCGACTCAGAATTACTTTTTGAGTCGATTTAGCTATGTCCGTCCGTCCGTCTGTCCATCTATCGGTTTAAGCACGATACAGGTCGCAATTTTCAATCAATTGGCTTGAAATTTAAAAATTAAGCATCTTTTGGCCCAAGGACGAAGCCTATGGAAATTAGAGAAAATCGGTCCATGTTAAGACCTAGCCCCCATACAAACGCCCCCTTTGGATTAGGCTTAAATGACTCTAATAACTGTGTTATTATAGATATCGCTTTGAAATTTAACACGTAATCAAATTTTGTATGCAAATTTCAAGGGAAGCGGGACAGTCCTTCTGGGAGTCCCCATACGAACCACCCTCCCGATATTCACATAATTCCCTCAAAATTCATTAAAATGGAAATATTTGACAAAAATTTTATTTTTAGGTGTTAAACGTGTACTTTAGTAACCAAATAAAATCGGAATATAATTGGACCATTTTTGGACTTACAAGGGAAGTCTCCCTGGTGTCACCCTCCGATCTTCATGAAATTTTGATATGTTGTTAAGAACGAAAATTAATTCGACACGTATTTTTTTTAGCGGCCCAAACTCATTTTTAGGGGGGGTCGATTTGTATGGGGGAAAATTGATCTTTTTCAGTTTTTTACGATTTACGTCTATTTAAACAAAATTAATATGGGCATGTGTGGTATCAGATTAAAGGTATTAAAAATACCTATCTCGTGGTTCTAACCACGGGATAGGTTGTGCATGTTTGGACATGTTCTTAGCACAAGTAGATAGGTTTTCCAAAGACCTTTCATTTGGTATGTAACATGACTAGGTTTCTTTGTATAATATAGGAGATAAACGAAAAAAACTGAAAAATGGCCTTGTCTTCCCCCCCTCCTTTTTACCCCCTAAGTATGAATTTGGGCCGCTAAAAAAAAATACGTGTCCCTTTATTTTTTCTGATCTACAAAATAAAACCAATTCCATAAAGATCCGCGGGTGACACTAGGGAGACTTCCCTTGTTAGTCCCCCATATAAAAATTTCGACCGATATTCAGTTAAATCGGTCTATTGGCAAAAAAATAATCGAATTCCACTAAAATTTGATCTGTGTGTGTTTTCTACACTAAATAAAGATCTAACATAAGACAAATCAAACCGGTCCATGTTCGGACTTGGGGCCCATTTTCCGGAAAACACTGGTGTAGGGTATTATATGGTCGGTCTTGACCGACTTTAACTTTCTTACTTGTTTTTTTTTTGAAACGATCCGATTTTTCAGCTTTTTCGAAATATATTTTGGACAAAAAAAGTTAAATTCGGCATTGCCCAATTTATTGATACCCTCTACAACACACAAAGAAGAGATATGATTGTGGCAACCATAATTTAAGAGCGTCATATTATGATTGAAAATTTTATCCTTATAACAAATATAATTAGAGCCCGTGCTCGATCTGTACTTACAGAAAAAATCAAATAAAATTACGTCTCCGAAACAGAAAATGCAAATTCCTTCATTTGTGTCTGCAATTCCAGATCATGTTGGTAACCCTTGCGAAATAATGTAAGAGACAAAAAAGTTGAAAGAGAGTATGAAGTGAGGTTGAGATTGCTAGAAATAGAATTGTAGTGTTGGGAACTGTCAAAATTTATTCTGTAGAAACTAAAAATATTCACATAAGTATATAAAAAACAGTTTTCATTAACAAGACAAACCGACATTTAAAATCCTACTGAAGATGACACTAACTGGGGTGTTTGAAACCGGTATAGGAAATACCAGAAATGTCTTTAATTTTTAGAAATTCAATTTTTCTTCTGCATTTTTTCAACTTGAACCCTTATATCATAACTTGTTTGTAGCAACCAAAACAGCAATCATGTTATGATCCTAAATATTCGAAAAGTTATAATTTAGGACCATAATATGCTTGCTACAAAAATGTTATGATTGCTATAAACATATTATGATACAATTTTCAATTATAATATGACGCTCTTAAATTATGATTGCGACAATCATATCTATTCTCTGAGAGAATATTTTAATTTGTTTTTTTAAAGAAATTAACGCATTTTTTCCCCCTTTTTCAACAAAAACTGGAAATGGTGATTTTTTTTGTAAATGTTAAAAACAAAATCGATTTTAAAAATCTATTTTTCTTAAGGGAGAATGTTGTGTAACAGGTTCTGTAAATATTTAATCAAATAAATGGAATTTTTTTACAAATATATTTTATTTTATTTATTTTGTTTTGTTAGTGTTTTTTTCAATATCAAGTCATTGAACTTTTTTATATTTTTGTTTTTAAACAAAAAATAATATTAATTTATTTCTATAGATTTTTTTCTAATTTTTGTTTTGTTTTGTTTTTTTTATAATAATTAATTGTCTATTTGGAAATCTTTGCTATTTACAAGCTTTTACGCATTTTTAATTATGATGTGGCAAAATAATTATCACCCTCAATAAATTGTGGCGCGCTGCTGATATTGATACCAAATATTGATAATATAAAAAAAAAAATATTTTTTTTTGTTTTTGCTATTATTTAACACTATTGTTAATTATAATCTCAAGTGTGCGTATTTTTTTTTTGTTTTCAATAGTTTGAAATCGTTTAATAATCTTGACCTCGCTCAAATTAAAAAAAAATATAAATATTATCAATATTACTTTTATCTATTGAAAATAGAAATTTTTGGATAAGGAATTTTTATAAAGTTATTTAAAACATCGAAACCAAAAATTTTCGATTTTAGACAATTTGAATAAAAGAGAAGGATAAAAACCACTGAATCTTCCAAAATTTCAGTATTATCTTCTAAACTTGCGGTACCATATACCACTGTGCAACATGATTTTGTATCCTAAATGGGACCACAAAAAAAAAAATAAAGTTTACCATTAGTAAACCGAAACCTCCTAATGGATTAGAAAACTTAGGTCAGGTTGGATAAATGGGTGTCCGCCATTTGTTGAATTCACTTGGAGGCCATAAGACCCATTGTGATTCCCTTAATTGTTATTTCTACAATCCCTTGTGATACAAAAGTCTACTTCTTTAACCACCCGATTCCTTCTGATATTCTGCTAGACAAGTCAACGAGAGGCCGTTTAGGCATTCCAGGTCATCGAAAAATCATTGCCCCAAATGGTTAAGGCGCTGTTTACAAGACCCGAAAATTCACACAACAAGTGCTTCACTTCTACTCATGGGGTTCCTATAAGGAATCATTTTCTCCATTGAGAGATCAACGCTAAAAAGTATCCAGTAATGGTCCGAGAAAGATTCGTTAGATACCCTGCAGCTTGAGTTCTCTTTTATGCCCCACTCCAGTTTTTATTTTTTTCCCAAGGCGTTTAACCAAAGTCGAGTGAAATTACCCGAAAAATTGTAATAAATCTACTTCTGAGCTAAATAATTTCAAAAGAAGTCATTAGTAAAATTTGATTGCGGTTCTCTTCTAAAAAATATATTAACCTTCTATCTGCCATTATAAGGGGCCAATTAAGTGCCATTTTCAAACATTCTCATAGAAACCACTAAAACGTATTTAAAAAAACAAGTGAGAGTGTTAAATTCGGCTGTGCCGAATCTTTTATACCCTCCAAAATGTAAAAAAAAAAATGTCAGGGGCATTTTTTTTGGGGGGGGGTGATGGGGGTCAGTGGAAGACATTGAGAGCACCTTCCCATCCCGATAAATATAACAAATGTTTCATTTATTTAGCAAAAATCCAAAAAATTAAAAAAAAAAAAAAAAAATTGTCAGGGGCGTTTGTTTTTTTTTGGGGGGCGGGGTGTGATGGGGGTCAGTGGGAGACGTTGAGAGCACTTTTCCATCCCGATAAATAAAACAAATGTTTCATTTATTTACAAAAATACAAAAAACATGTAAAAAAAGTGTAGTTTTTCAGAGGTTGGTTCAGTTCTTCAAGGGGGAACTTTTTTCCCCATAAGCCGATTTTGCCCATTTACGAACTTAACCTGCCTAGGGCCATAAGACATATTCATGCCAAAACCTGCATATATCGAAAATATAGAATTTGTATGTTAAATTTATTGATTTTTTTGGGAGAATTTTTTTACAAAAAAAAATTTTTTTTTGGAAAAACCAACTAACAATAAGTATTTGTTACAAAAAATCACGAACATTTTACCAAACTCCTTCCGTTAATAAATCAGAAAGTTTTTAGTGAACAAAAAAACCAAGTAAGAAAGTTATAGTCGGTCAAGACCGACCATATGATACCCTACACCAATGTTTTCCGAAAAATGGGTCCCAGGTCCAAACATAGACCGGTTGGATCTGTCTTTTGTTAGATATTTATTAAGTAAGTGTAGAAAACACACACATATCAAATTTTAGTGGAATTAGTTTATTTTTTTTGTCAATAGACCGATTTAACTGAATATCGGTCGAAATTTTTATATGGGGGACTAAGTCCAAAAATGGTCCAATTATATTCCGAGTTTTTAAGGTTACTAAAGTACACGTTTAACACCTAAAAATAAAACTTTTATCAAATATTTCCATTTTTATGAATTTTGTTGGAATTATGTGAATATCGGGAGGGCGGTTTGTATGGGGACTACCAGAAGGACTGATTCGATTCCTTTGAAATTTGGAATGGTGATTCGTGCATACAAAATTTGATTACCTGCTAAATTTCAAAGCGATACCTATTATAATACGGTTTTTAGAGTCATTGAAGCCGAATCCAAAGGGGGCGTTTGTATGGGGGCTATGTCTTTACATGGACCGATTTTCTCCAATTTCAATAAAATAAAATTTCGTCCTTGGTCCAAAAGATGCTTAAGTTTTAAATTTCAAGTCAATTGATTAAAAATTGCGACCTGTATCGTGCTTAAACCGATAGATGGACAGACGGACGGACGGACATCACTAAATCGACTCAAAAAGTAATTCTGAGTCGATCGGTATACTTGAAGGTAGGTCTAGGATCAATATTTCGTGTAGTTACAAACATCAGCACACACTCATTATACCCTGTACCACAGAGTGGTGTAGGGTATAAAAACCCTAAAGGGGCCCATAAATTTCTGTTTTCAGATTGATGACTGGTCGTTGGATTGCCAAGAAACCAATTTTTAACAAATTGTTTACTAACTTTTGCCTTTTGTAGAAATTTAACACAACAAAAGAATGTTAATTTTTCGACATAAATAATATTTATGTTGTTTTTAGCGACACGTGATATAAAAATAACCGAATCATTCAACTTATAATTAGTAAGATTAGCAAAGAATCATTTATTTCTTTAATTATTAGTGGTTTTAAAATACTATGATTAGATAATACTTTTTTTTGTTCGTTGAAAATTCAAAAGATTTTTTTTCTTTAAAAAGAAAACATAAGAAAGAGCTAAAAGATATTAATTAACAAAATATTCTAAATTTCTAAGATAAAAGAAATAACACAAAAGTTAAAATTTTAAACGATGCTTAAATATTTTCCTACATTTAGATTTCTATTCTACTAATTTTTGAATTTCTAACTAACAATAAGAATTAAATGGAGATTTACAAAAAAAAAAAAAAAAAAAAACAAGTAGAAAAGATAAATTCGACTTGGCCGAATCCACACTCAAAATAATAACTCTGTTAAATTACAGAAAAACTCTGCTAATTTAACAGAGTACACCATACTTTTCCAGCTAGCAACATTTCTTGGAAATTTTACTATAAAACTCTGTAAAATGATTTTGACAAAAAAAAAACTGTTGCTTTACAGAGTTTCTAGTAAAATATTGGTTAAATCAAACACCATTTTGCAAAGAAAAACTCTGTAAATTTACATATATTTGTAAAATGCATTTGATGCAACCAAAATTTTAAAGAAAAAACTCTGTAAATTTACAGAGTTTAGTAAAATGGCTGTAGGCAAAATCGCCCAAAAAAGAAAATGAAATTTCGCCCAAAAATTTTTCATACAAATTTAGGCCATATTTCACATGAAAAGTTACCCACAATTTTTAGGCACATTTTCATAATTTTTGGGCAAAATTTCGAAATAAAAAATTGGGTGATTTTTCATTACGAAAAATTGCCCAAAAAAATCGCGCGCTTTTTTTGTTAAAATTTGTTGTTACAATTTTTCCCCTGCGGCGCTTTCATCGCACCGCCATGTAATTTTTTTCTATCTTCTATATATGAGGCATTCCACACCAAATGTCCAGCGAAAAAATGATTCTAGAATCTTAAAATTTGTAATGTAGTAGAATTCGGTAAAAAAACATTCTGGCAAAAATACGGTTTGAAGTAAAATGGCTAAAAAGTGTATTTTCGGTACTTTTGATATTTTCTGACGTAATGGCTCTAGAAACTTAAAATAGAGAACGTAAAATCCTTTTTGAAATTTTAATATTTGCTAAAACAATGATCCTAGAAAATTGAAATATAGAATGTAGGATTTTTCGATGAAGCAAGGAGGAGGTACTTTTTGAAAATTCCGTTTCTAACGGGGGTAAGAAAGTCTATTTTTGGAACTTTTTTCTGTTAATATAATAATGACCTTAGAAGCGTGAATTTTGGAATGTAGGGGCCTTCGCTGAAAAAAACATTCTGCTAAAGTACTTTTTAAAAAATACGTTTCTAGAGGTGTAAAAAAAGTGTTTTTTGATACTTTATATATTTTATGAAGTAATGATCCTAGGCACCGAAATTTTGAATGCTGGAAGAAGTTATTTTTGGAAATTCTGTTTCCAAGGGTCGCGACCGATCGTAAAGGGGATAAAAAAGTCAAAATTTGGTTATTCTTTATATATTTTAAATATAGGATCACCTACCACAAAAAAAACAGTTTTTGGAATTTAATTTAAATTCCCAGAAAAAACACCCAAGAGAAATTTAAAATTTTAGGGTAAAAAGGGGTACCTGGTAACAGTGGTGTAAAATGGTACTTTTAATATCTATAAGATAAAGACAATAGAACATTTTATGTCTTTAACGCATTTTATACGGAGAGGAATGAAACTTACATGGAACGAAAGGAGATGGAATTGGAAATAAAATGGAGAAGAACGGGGAACGAAATGGAATGGAGCAGGAAACAATATGGAATGATACTTTTTACTCAATTTTTTCGTATTTAACTTTTTTTACTCCATATTTTTTCTCTCTATATGTTTTTTCACTCAAACTTATGTTTATTCCAATTTCTTTTTTTACTGAAATATTTACTCACTCAAAATCCAAAAACCCGATATAAGGGCTTGAAAATTGTCAATATCTTTATTCACCGGAATGAACATTATAACGTACCAGCGAATTTATTCAAATTTTATTGTTTAAATTATTCATTGAAATATTATTTTATGAAAGACTTAAACGTTTACAAGTAAACAAAACAAAGACTATTGTACGATGAGGAGCGTTTTCCCCACCGGCAGCTATATAGAGCAATTAGAAAATTTGTAATTGTTGTCTATATACTGCTGAATTATTTTTGGGGCAGTGTAAACCGACTAAACAACAGAAATTGCGACCGTGAAACGACAAAAAAATAACAAGACAAGATGCTCGCTTCGATTTTAACAATACAATAATCTTTATTTAAAAATAATCCCTAGCTTAAACCTAACAATTAAAAATACATGCAAATACATAAAGGGGCCCACTGTTGTTGTTGTTATATTCTGTCTCTTTGCTAAATGCAAAAAATTGACTCAATCATAAAATGTATTTTATTTGCAAAAACAAAATACCCTATGCTTGAGTCAGTTGCATTTATTTCAACTACAACAACACCATAACAAGTAATTATGGGTAGAGCAAATAAAGAGACAGAAAAATTTAATATTAAAACCAACGGTAAATTTTAACTAAACACAAATACAGTGGGTACTGGATATTATTGACTTGAACAAAACTACAGTGGATACAAGCTATAACGAATCAAACAATTTAAAGTTAAATGAAATAATATGAAATAGAGACAATTATACAAAACAAATTAATTAACAAATCAAATAAAAATAAATGCATTATACGGTGACCTAACATTCCGGCCCCATTGAAAGGACACTTTCAAGCAGATGGTAGGAGGGCCAATTTGTGGATAGGGCGACGTATAATACCTTTTGTCGTCTTGACATCGACTACTCTGACACGATCATCTCTGCCACGTACAATATTAATGATTTTACCCATGAGCCAGCGTTGTGGAGGTACATTATCTTCATGAACAATAACTAAAGCGCCAGTTGCGATATTGGGATTGGACCTAGTCCATTTGTTTCTGGTTTGGAGCTCATTTATATAATCATGGGACCATTTCTTCCAAAATTGTAGCTTGATAGCAGTTATACGGGCCCAATATTTAAGATTATCAATTTCTTTCATTGAGACATCACGTTCTGGCAACGCACGTAGGGCAGAGCCAATTAAAAAATGACCTGGTGTGAGGGCTTCAAAATCGCTGGGATCGGATGATAAAGGCGAAATCGGTCTAGAGTTCAAGATTGCTTCTATCTCGATCATTGCAGTTGCAAGCTCCTCATATGTCAGCCTAGTGTTGATGAGAGTCCGAGTTAGGTGACCTTTGGCAGATTTGACGGCCGCCTCCCACAATCCGCCGAAATGGGGTGCCCTGGGGGGAATAAAACGAAAATTAATAAATTGATTTGAGCAATAATTAATAATATAATTAGAATTTTTTGGATTAAAAAGGAACGATTTTAATTGTGACAACTTAGAATTTGCGCCAACAAAGTTAGTGGCATTATCACAGAAAATATCTGTGGGGAGACCTCTTCGACCAATCATCCTTTTTAGAGCGGCAATGAAGGCATCTGTAGATAAGTCCGAGACAACTTCAATATGGACTGCTTTGATGGCGAGACAGACAAAAACGGCAATGTAGGTTTTATATGGCACCTTTCCTCTAACCCTGAGATAAGTGTTGATTGGGCCACAAAAATCCACAGCACATCTAGCAAATGGCCTTGAAGGGTTGAGGCGTTCGACAGGCAAATTTCCCATCATTTGTTGAAGCAATTTCGGGCGATAGCGAATGCATTGTGGGCACGAGTTGACAATACGTCGACATAAATTTCGAGAATTGATGATCCAAAATTTTTGTCGAATTAGAGACATAAGAGCCTTGGCACCAGCGTGGTAATTACTTAAATGTAGATGGCGTACATAACAATCGACAAAATGATTTTTGCTGGGCAAGATTATTGGATGCTTTTGACCATCTGGTATAGCAGCGAGTTCTAAGCGACCACCGACCTTTAGCAAGTTGAAGCCATTTGTAGAATCTATAAAGGGGTTGAGACATTTTAAAGCGCCTTGAGGGTCCTTTTTCTTCAGAACTCGAGAAATATCTTCTTGGAAGTATTGTCGCTGGATATTGAAAACTATGCGAGTCAAAGCGTTTTCTAATTCCTGAGGCTGCAAAGAGTCAGAATTATAAATATTAGATTTGATTTTTTGAGTAAATCGTAGCATCCAGGCGACAATTCGAAGAATCTTCAAATAAGAACTATATTTTTCAATTGAGTCCAAAATATAGTTTGATTTTGTTTCGAGGCAAAGTACGGTTTTACGTTTTTCTTTGTTAATTTCTTCTAGATTTTCATTGCTAATTTGATCGATTTTGTTAGCGGGCCATTGAGCAGGATCAAGAGTAAGAAAAGCAGGTCCATTGAACCAGATTGATGGAGCGAGTTCCTGTACAGTTGAACCACGAGAAACGATATCAGCTGGATTGACATGTGTCGGAACATGTCTCCAAGTACAACCATTAGTGAGATCTTGAATCTCTGATATTCTGTTGCCAACAAAAACCGATAAAGTTGAAGAATGTTGTTTGAGCCAGTGTAAAACGATTTGAGAATCGGTCCAAAAAACGACTTCCAAATTTGGTATAATCAAAAGAGCTTTGATTTTTGAGTACAATTTTGCCAAAAGATGTGCTCCACATAGCTCTAGTTTTGGTAAAGATTTTCTTTTTGTAGGGGCAACTCTAGATTTTGCAGTAAAAAGATGAACAGAAATTTCTCCAGAAGCACTTTTTACTCGAAGATACAAACAGCAACCAAAAGCGCGAATTGAAGAGTCACAAAAGCCATGAAGTTGAACTGATTGAGCATTAGGAGCGAGACAATAACGAGGAATTTTAAGCGACGATAAAGTTTTGAGATCTGAGACAAATTTTTCCCAAGCTGTATGAAGCTCTTGAGGTACAGATTCGTCCCAGCCTAGTTTTAAAATCCATAATTCTTGCATTATGATTTTGGCCTTTATAATAAGAGGCGCTACGAGTCCAAGGGGATCAAAAAGTGATGACGAAAGCGACAAAATAGTTCTTTTGGTGATTTTTTCATCCAGTTGAGTTTTGGGCGAAAACGAGAAAAGAAAAGCATCTTTTTGTTGGTCCCAAGTGATACCAAGAGCATTGGTTACAGCTGAGTCATCAATATTCAAATCTTTAATGGTTTTGTCATCTTGAAAATCTTTGTGATTTGAATGCCATTTATCCAATTCAAAACAACCCTTAACTAGAATTTGATTTACCTCATTTTTGATTTGAGCCAACTCTTCTAATGTTTCTGCACCACCCAGAAAGTCATCCACGTAAAACGATGATTTTATTGTTTTTGCACCAAGTTCAAATTCATCCATGTATTGATCTGCGAGATAATGAAGACTTTTAATGGCGAGATAAGGGGCAGAAGACATCCCATAAGTGACAGTGTTGAGCTGGTAGGTACGTATTTCTTCTTCCTCAGAATTTCTCCACAAAATGTACTGATATTTTCGATCACGAGAGTCAATTAGAACCTGCCTGTACATTTTAACGATGTCAGCAGTAATAGCGAATCTATACAGGCGAAAACGAAGTAATATTTTGTAAAGTTCTTCTTGAATTGTTGGGCCAACCATGAGAATATCATTCAGTGATTTTTGTGTTGATGTGGGACAAGAGGCGTCGAAAACAACTCTCAATTTTGTTGAAGTGCTACTCATTTTAAATACGCAATGGTGGGGAATAAAATAATGAGGCTCATCTAAGCGAGGATTACGAACTAGTGTCATGTGTCCCAAATCTTCATATTCTTTCATAAAAGCAGCATATTGTGATTTCAGATTGCTGTCACGAGCAAAACGTCTTTCTTGAGAACCAAATCGTTTTAGAGCCATATTTCGGGAAAGACCTAAAGAGCCAGAAGATTCTTTGAAAGGAAGTTTAACAACAATCCTACCTGAAGATTCACGATGGACAGTATCATTAAAAAATGATTCACAATCAGATTGTTCTTGAGTCAAAAGATTTGAGCCAGAGTCAATTTCTTCAATTTCCCATAAGCGTTGTAATTTAAGGTCAACTTCTTCTTCAATTGACAGCATGCAGGATGAACCAGAAGCATTGGATTGATTTGAGACATATCGACCTGCTACAATCCATCCAAAAAGCGTTTTATGCAATTTGGGCAAGTTGAGACCAAGTTTTATTTGACCCACAGATAAAATATCGAAGAAAGTTTCTGTACCAATGAGCAAATCAATGCGCTTTGACTTGAAAAAGTTTTCATCAGCCAGTTGTGTGTTTGCAGGCAAATTCCAGGATGAAACATCAAGTTCAGAATCAGGCTGATACGAAATATGAGGTGTAATACAAAACGATAGAGAAACTTCGAAATCAGTAAAACGAGACTTGACATTTGTAGTCGATTTGTGTTTGGTTTTTGTATGCGAATTTCCAATACTAGCGACTTCAGTGGTTTGTTTTATTCTAGGCAGATGTAATTTTTGAGAAAATTCATCGGTAATGAAATTCAATTGAGAGCAAGAGTCCAATAAAGCGCGTCCCAATTGATAGCGACCAGTGGCGTCACGAACTAGAACCATGGCAGTAGCAAGAAGCACCTGTTCCGGCGAAGATTTTTCCATATGGGTATGGACCGAGGCTGAGTTTTCATTCAAGGCAGCACGAGAAGTAGAAGCAACTGGTTCAGCAGCAGGAGACGAGGGCTTTGAAGCTGGCTGAGACCGATGAAGCAAACTATGATGAGAGCGAGAACAAAATTTGCACTTGAATGTAGAGGAACAATTGTTAACTTGATGCCCTTTCGACAAGCAGTTGAGACAAAGACCTAAACGTTTGACATTTTCAAAGCGTTTGGCAACATCCATATCTTTGAAGCGAGAACAACGACTAATTGTATGGTCTGCCTTTGAGCATAGGGCGCAAATGCGATTTGAGACCGAAAACGAATAACCAGATTTTGTATTTTTAGATTTGGACTTACCAGAATGAACGTCAGGTTTACGAGGGGCAGCGTGTGTATGGTTAGTGTCAACCGATTCTAAAAATTGGCAACGCCGTTCAAGAACCTTGGAGCATTCATCCCATGATGGCAGTTTGGTAAAGTCCAAAGAGTCTTTCCATTTTCTTTTGGTGTCATCATCAACTTTTTCCATCACTATATAAATTAGCATTGAATTTGCAATGTCAGTTGGGGAGCCAAGAGACAGAAGTGAGCTATAAAGAGCTGAAACATTATCAACTAGACTGCGCAATTGGCCACAATTGTAATTTGACATGGTTGGAAGTTCAAAAAGAGTGGTAATATTTTCCATAAAAATAAGCGTACTGTTGTCATAACGAGATTTAAGCCGTTCCAGAGCCTTGGGATAATTTTCATTTGTAATTTGGAAAGCCTTAACAGTTTCCAATGCTTGACCATGGAGGCAGTTGAGCAAATGGTTAAATTTTTCGATGTTCGATATACCGTATTCACGATCAATAGTGTGATTGAAAGAGGTAATAAAATTTTTGTACTCACTGTACTTACCACTGAATGTGGGCAATTTGAGTTGAGGCAGTTTATGGCTGGGAGCTGGGAGACAGATGGACGATTCAGCAAAAGTTGTATTATGTATATCCTCGCATAGCTGTGACTGAATATTCATTTTAGCCGAGATATACAAATCTTCTATTTCGGGTCTAGCATTGTCCTCTGGATCATATTTTTCAATTTGGGTTTGGAACGACAAAATTTGTTTAAAATACGATTCCAAAATTCCCAGGCGACACTTCAGTTCAGGCACCGAGAGTACCTTACCTTCACCCCTACCATTGGCTTCTATTTGATTTTTGATGCGGGTTAAACTTTTCTTCGTATTAGCCCGTTGCTGCTTTACCTCTTCCAAAGTCATTGTAGAAAATTTTTAAAATTATATATTTTATCAGACGAACAAATTTTAAAATCACTGTATTTATAATGATGGACGATGTGCCAACAAATTTTTCAAAGTTTATTGATTTTTATTTTAAAATAAAGTGGAGACAAAATTTTTATGATGACTGTAACTGACGCCAACAAATTTTTCGCCAAAAATATTTTTTATTTTTTATGTACTGTGTGAGCGACAACAAATTTAACAAAGAGACACACTATGTACTGGACCAACACAACAACAAATTTGAAGAAAATATTTTTATGTATTTATTTTTATAAAAATGGCGAAAAGTTCAGAATCACTGGCAAAAGATTTTTTTTATCACAAAATGTTTTTTATTTGATGAACCAAAGGATTTTTTTATTTATTAAAATGAAATTTATTTAAATTTATTTTAAGTGGCGACAAAATTTTTAGTTTTACTGTATTCACAATTTATTTTTCCACAAAAGTTTTTTTTTTTGTTGTTTTTCAAATTTTTATGCACCAAAAGTTTTTATTTGAAATTATGTTTTATTCAAATGTTTTTGTTTACACAAGCGACAACGACAAATATTTTTTACTTCACAAAACGACCGTACACTTATTGCCTAAGTTGTACATCAACGACAAATTTTTAGATTTTTTCACGGACCGCACCAAATTTTTTAAAGTATTTTTCACGTGCCCCACGTTGGGAGCCAAAATGTACGATGAGGAGCGTTTTCCCCACCGGCAGCTATATAGAGCAATTAGAAAATTTGTAATTGTTGTCTATATACTGCTGAATTATTTTTGGGGCAGTGTAAACCGACTAAACAACAGAAATTGCGACCGTGAAACGACAAAAAAATAACAAGACAAGATGCTCGCTTCGATTTTAACAATACAATAATCTTTATTTAAAAATAATCCCTAGCTTAAACCTAACAATTAAAAATACATGCAAATACATAAAGGGGCCCACTGTTGTTGTTGTTATATTCCAGTGGTCGGCACAAAGAGGCATATGAAAGTATTAGTGTTTTAATAAAAATATGCATGTGTTGGTGTATTTCTTCAACAAAGCGACATCAACCTGCTTTGAAGAAAGTCAGCTTGCTACTGAATAAAATATTTGTTTTTTTTATGCTCTTTGTTGATTTTTTGTTGACATTCGTGTTGTATACATGTGAATTGCCGATTGTGTTCGGCTCCAGCGTGCAATGGGTGCCGATCACTGTTATATTCTGTCTCTTTGCTAAATGCAAAAAATTGACTCAATCATAAAATGTATTTTATTTGCAAAAACAAAATACCCTATGCTTGAGTCAGTTGCATTTATTTCAACTACAACAACACCATAACAAGTAATTATGGGTAGAGCAAATAAAGAGACAGAAAAATTTAATATTAAAACCAACGGTAAATTTTAACTAAACACAAATACAGTGGGTACTGGATATTATTGACTTGAACAAAACTACAGTGGATACAAGCTATAACGAATCAAACAATTTAAAGTTAAATGAAATAATATGAAATAGAGACAATTATACAAAACAAATTAATTAACAAATCAAATAAAAATAAATGCATTATACGGTGACCTAACAACTATGTAGGGGAATTTTTTTGAAATCGATAGAGTAATCCTGACCTTTCTATTATCCGGTATTCAATACCACCGGTAACGAAGTACCGGGATGGTAAGCTAGTAAATATATATTGTGTTACATATCATTATATATTGTATCATATAAAAATTTTTACTCGGGATTTTCTAAAGTTAAAAAAATTAAAAATTTTGATTACAAAAATTTTATTTTGAGTAAAAAAACTTGAACAAAGAGGCGTTTGAACAAAGGGGCGTTTGAACAAAGAGGCGTAAAATACCGCCTATTTTAATGAGATTTCTTTATAATATGTCTGACACTATATTTAAATCAAGAAGCAATATAAACCAAATATTTTCTTAGGGCCAGCAACGCGGACCGGGTTCAGCTAGTTTTCCTATATTTAAAAAAGGTTTTGTTATCCAACCTTGGCTACAAAGATGTACCTGTTACAACCGAACAAACAAAATTAACGCATTTATGTTTTGTCGTTCAGTCTGTAAATGAAAACAAATTAATAGTAGTATTAATTTTTGAAAAAAAACAATAAAAAAAACCCAAAATCAACGAAATTTTATGAAGATCAAACACTATATCTCGGCCAAAATTAAAAACATAGACACCCGATGAAAAATGATACAAATATGATCATATATGCGTTCATACAGCGTCATGTATGTCCATATATGTAGCATATATGAATATATATGACACTGTATGAAGGCATATATGATCATATTTGCAACATATATGTCCATATACGTAAAATGAGGGCATATGAACATATATGACATATATGCTCCATATATGTCCACATATGTCATATATGGGCATATGCCCTCATTTTACGTATATGGACATATATGTTGCAAATATGATCATATATGACTACATACAATTTCATATATGACCATATATGCTCAAATATTTACATATATGCATCCATATATTTACATATATGTATCCATATATGCTCATTTTTCACCGGGCAGACAAAAAAAAAACATCTATTAGTTTTATATTAAGCGACCAGTTTATGTTGGTTTCTGTTAGTATATTAACAACAGAAAGCGATTTATTCTGCACTAAATTAAAAATCGATGATAAACAAATACAAAAGGGGGAAAAAACTGAAAAAAGGTTTGATTTTATATTATTTTATTGTTCTTGTAATTTGGCGGCTCCACTAAACTTAATACAATCATGTCTCCAAAGATTAAAAACTTAAAAAAAAAGAATTAACCCTATGGAAGGTTAAAAATATTATAAATTGAATATTTTGTTGTGATTACAGTAGAAAATATTCTAGAATGTATTGCAATAGAAATAGATTTTAAGTGCAAAAAATGTTGAGTAAAAAAATATTACGTGATAAAAAATTTTAGTGAAAAAAAATTTAACAAAACATTATTTCATTTTGCTTCTAGTTTATAACAATTTTTTTTTTTTTAAGAAATTCGCATAAATAGCAAAGTCCAATTTTTACCGCTATTGTACGATATTAGAATCAGAAATTTCCAAAAGTCCTTATTCAAAATGTTTTGTTCCGATGGAGGATCCTACATTTTAAAAATCAAGTTTTTAGGACCTTTATTTCAGGAGATTAACAAAGTACCAAAGTTCACTTTTTTTACTCTTTAAGCATCAAAACTTTTTAAAAAGTACTTTTATCGGGAAAAAGTACATTTATCAGTACAAAGGTACACTTTTTACCCTCTTAGCATCGAATCTTATTAAAAAGTACTTTTATTAGAATGATTTTTTTTTGCTGGATGATTCTGCATTTCACATTTCAAGGTTTTACACTTTCCCATTTAAAAATTTACCTTTTGGAAAATGTACTTTTTTAAATTTTTTTTCGGTTAGACGATATCACATTTTAAATTTCAAGTTTCTGTGACCATTATTAAAAGAAAACAAGTAAGAAAGTTATGGTCGGTCAAGACCGACCATATAATAACCAACACCAGTGTTTTCCGGAAAATGGGTCCCAAGTCCAAGCATGGACCGATTGGATCTGTCTTTTGTTAGATCTTTATTAAGTGTAGAAAACACACACAGATCAAATTTTAGTGGAATTGACTTATTTTTTTGTCAATAGACCGATTTAATTGAATATCAGTCAAAATTTTTTTATGGGGGGACTAACAATAAGTCCAAAAATGGTCCAATTATATTGCGATTTGATAAGGTTACTAAAGTTCACGTTTAACACATAACAATAAAATTTTTATCAAATATTTCCATTTTTATGAATTTTGAGGGAATTGTGTGAATATCGGTAGGGTGGTTTGTATAGGGACTATCAGAAGGACTGACCCGATTTCTTTGAAATTTGGAATGGTGATTCGTGTATACAATTTTTTGATTACCTGCTAAATTTCAAAGCGATAACTATTATAATACGGTTATTAGAGTCATTTAAGCCGAATACAAAGGGGGCGTTTGTATTAGGGCTAGGGGTTAACATGCACCGATTTCAATAGGCTTCGTCCTTGGGAAAAAATATGCTTAAATTTCAAATTTCAAGTCAATTGATTGAAAATTGCGACCTGTTTCGTGCTTAAACCAATAGATAAATCGATAAATCGACTCAAAAAGTAATTCTGAGTCGATCGGTATACTTGAAGGTAGGTCTAGGACCAATATTTCGGGAAGTTACAAACATCAGCACAAACTCATTATACCCTGTACCACAGAGTGGTGTAGGGTATAAAGAAACTACTTTATTCTTTTCTGACCCCTTAGAATCGAAATTTTCTAAAATAACTTTTTTATAACCGCCACTCTAATGATAGGGGGTACCTACACTCAAAATAATAACTCTGAAAAATACTCTGTAAAATTACTTTAATCTCAATTCAACAGATATTTGACAGAGTTTTCTGTCAAATACAAATTTAAAGAAAATACTTTGTATTTTGTTGTGACAAAAAAAACAAAGTTTCATCTGTTATATTACTTTTAACTTTGTAATCTTAATTTTACAGATAATTAACAGAGTTTTCTGCTAAAATACAGATTTAAGCGAAATACTCTGTATTTTTTATAACCAAAAAACTAAATTTTATCTGTATTTTTACTTATTTCTAAACACAAAATAATAACTGTGTTAAATTACAGAAAAACTCTCTTTAACAGAGTACACCACACTTTTCCAGCTAACAACATTTCTTGGTAATTTTAATAAAAAACTTTTTAAAATGATTTTGACAGAAAATAACTGTTAATTTGCAGAGTTTATAGTAAAATATTGGTTAAATATGAAAACTTTTTTACAGAGAAAACTCTGTTATTTTACTATAAAACTCGGTGAAATGATTTGGACAAAAAAAATGTTAATTTACAGAGTTTCTAGTAAAATATTGGTTAAATAAACCACCATTTAGCAAAGAAAACTATGTAAATTTAAATATATTTGTAAAATACATTTGATGCCAAAAAAAAATTACAGAAAACACCCTGTAAATTTACAGAGTTTAGTTAAATGCATGTTATTTTGTAAAATTTTTATAAGATTTCTGAAAAAATATTTTTTGTAACTTTTTTTGCTACTTTTTCAACTTTATCTCAAAAAAAAAAAAAAATAAATATATACAGATAAAATTTTCATGTTTGGTAACAAAAACTACTCAAAACAGAAAACTTTTTTGGTTATAAAAAAATACGAAATATTTTGCTTAGATCTGTATTTTAGCAGAAAACTCTGTTAATTATCTGTAAAATTAAGATTTCAAAGTAAAAAGTAATATAACAGAGGAAACTTTGTTTTTTTGTCACAACAAAATACAAAGTATTTTCTTTAAATCTGTATTTTGACAGAAAACTCTGTCTAATATCTGTTGAATTGAGATTACAGTCATTTCACAGAGTATTTTACAGAGTTATTATTTTGAGTGTATCAGTACAAAGGTACACTTTTTACCCTCTTAGCATCGAATCTTATTAAAAAGTACTTTTATCAGAATGATTTTTTTTTGCTGGATGATTCTGCATTTCACATTTCAAAGTTTTACACTTTCCCATTTAAAAATTTACCTTTTGGAAAATGTACTTTTTTAAATTTTTTTTCGGTTAGACGATATCACATTTTAAATTTCAAGTTTCTGTGACCATTATTAAAAGAAAACAAGTAAGAAAGTTATGGTCGGTCAAGACCGACCATATAATACCCAACACCAGTGTTTTCCGGAAAATGGGTCCCAAGTCCAAGCATGGACCGATTGGATCCAAGCATGGACCGATTGGATCTAGTTAGATCTTTATTAAGTGTAGAAAACACACACAGATCAAATTTTAGTGGAATTGACTTATTTTTTTTGTCAATAGACCGATTTAACTGAATATCAGTCGAAATTTTTTTATGGGGGGACTAAGTCCAAAAATGGTCCAATTATATTGCGATTTGATAAGGTTACTAAAGTTCACGTTTAACACATAACAATAAAATTTTTATCAAATATTTCCATTTTTATGAATTTTGAGGGAATTGTTTGAATATCGGTAGGGTGGTTTGTATAGGGACTACCAGAAGGACTGACCCGATTTCTTTGAAATTTGGAATGGTGATTCGTGCATACAATTTTTTGATTACCTGCTAAATTTCAAAGCGATATCTATTATAATACGGTTATTAGAGTCATTTAAGCCGAATACAAAGGGGGCGTTTGTATTAGGGCTAGGGGTTAACATGCACCGATTTCAATAGGCTTCGTCCTTGGGAAAAAATATGCTTAAGTTTCAAATTTCAAGTCAATTGATTGAAAATTGCGACCTGTTTCGTGCTTAAACCGATAGATAAATCGATAAATCGACTCAAAAAGTAATTCTGAGTCGATCGGTATACTTGAAGGTAGGTCCAATATTTCGGGTAGTTACAAACATCAGCACAAACTCATTATACGCTGTACCACAGAGTGGTGTAGGGTATAAAGAAACTACTTTATTCTTTTCTGACCCCTTAGAATCGAAATTTTCTAAAATAACTTTTTTATAACCGCCACTCTAGTGATAGGGGGTACATACACTCAAAATAATAACTCTGTAAAATACTCTGTAAAATGACTGTAATCTCAATTTAACAGATATTTGACAGAGTTTTCTGTCAAAATACAGGTTTAAATTAAATACTTTGTATTTTGTTTGGACAAAAAACAAAGGTTTATCTATTATATTACTTTTAACTATGTAATCGTAATTTTACAGATAATTAACAGAGTTTTCTGCTAAAATACAGATTAAAGAGAAATACTCTGTATTTTTTGTTACCAAAAAACTAAGTTTTATCTGTATTTTAACTTATTTCTGTTTAATCTTATTTCTGCACTCAAAATAATAACTCTGTAAAATACTCTGTAAAATGACTGTAATCTCAATTCAACAGATATTTGACAGAGTTTTCTGTCAAAATACAGATTTAAAGAAAATACTTTGTATTTTGTTGTGACAAAAAAACAAAGAGTCATCTGTTATATCACTTTTTACTTCGTAATCTTAATTTTACAGATAATTAACAGAGTTTTCTGCTAAAATACAGACCTAAGCAAAATACTTCGTATTTTTTTATAACCAAAAAAATTTTCTGTTTTGAGTAGTTTTTGTTACCAAACATCAAAATTTTATCTGTATATTTTTATTTTTTGAGAAAAAGTTTAAATAGTAGCAAAAAAAGTTATCAAAAAAAATTTTTCAGAAATTTTATAAAAATTTTACAAAACAACATGCATTTAACTAAACTCTGTAAATTTACAGAGTTTTTTCTGTATTTTTTTTGCATCAAATGTATTTTACAAATATACAGAGAAAACTCTGTAATTTTACTATTAAACTCTGTAAAATGATTTTGACAAAAAAAAAAACGTTAATTTACAGAGCTTCTAGTAAAATATTGGTTAAAAAAACCACCATTTAGCAATGAAAAACTCTGTAAATTTACATATATTTGTCAAATGCAATTGCTGCAACCAAAATTTTACAGAAAAAAACTCTGTAAATTTACAGAGTTTAGTAAAATACATGTTATTTTGTAAAATTTTTATAAGATTTTTTAAAAGATTTTTTTTTGTACTTTATTACATTTTGTCAAAAAAAAAAAATACATATCGTCGAACTATATTCAATAAATGCCAACTCGAAAAAGCTTAAGGGTATATGACACTACATTTTTTTTGTATTAAATTGAAATTGACGGCATAATAATCACATTAGAGAACACCATTACCGGGGTCGATACTACTGTGTTCTAATGTGATTAGTATGCTATCAATTTCAATTTAATACAAAATAAATGTAGTGTCATATACCCTTTACTGTTCAGGAGAGCTAAAAAACTAGTTATTTCGCATATTATTGTAAAAATAAACAATGTACCTTCCATAAGATGTTTTAAATATTCTAAACAATTTTTACCAATGCCAAAAATTTCGTATTTTGCACTAGTTTGCGTGTTTTTAAGAGATGGCATTTATTACTATGTGAAAAAACAAATATTTTTTTAGAGTTGGCATATTTTGTCGGAAAATAAAAATAAATGTTTTTTTTGAAAAATTTTTATTATTTTTTTTTTTGGATTTTGTTATCCTTAGTACGGTAATTGCAAAAACTAAAAAAAAATAAAAATCTTTGCATATTTTTAAAAGTTAGTAGCTCCGAAAGCCTTTTAATCTCAGGGTGGTCAACTTTGGCACTCTGTAACTCACGCTGTATTGTATAAGGGTCACTCCAAACTAGCTATTTTGAAAGCTTATATCATTGACTTTATTTGGCCCACTCATAATGTTTCAATCTGATAAATAGTTTGAAAGTTACATAAATATAAGCAATTTTTTTTTTTTTTGCAAACACTATTTACCGATATTTTCAAAATGGCAATATCTCCGGAACTAGTCATTAGATATCAAAATCTTTACAAGATTCGTGTTCAGCATGGCAAATGCAATAAGATACACTGAAAGAATTATTGTTCATTATATCTATGAACAAATTTCATAAAACCAAATTCATAGAATCTATGAAATATTTCATAGGCTGAATGAATATTCATTAGTATTCTGAAATATTTCATAGAATTTTATTCATTGATTTTATTAAATTCATAGAAAAAATTCATAGAATTAATGAATGTCATTCATAGAAGAAAATGCCATCAATATGCCTTTTAATTTTTTTAATAATTAAAATAATGTTACAATAATTAAAATAGTTGAATAAATTTATTAAAAAAATAAAAAAAAAACATTAAAAAAATATCATTGCTGCCCTGACCGGGGCTCGAACCCAAAGACCTACCGGTTAAAGTGGTAATTGTCGACGCCTTAGCTATCAGCGCCACCAAAGAAGAAAAATCTCGCCAACTAACGCTTGGTTTTATAACGCTTCATTTTTGTAAATACACAAAATATTTGTTTTCTACAAACACACACACAGCTTTTGGCAGAGCATTGTGACAGAGCATAGACACAAACTCAATATACTAATCAAATTTGATTTTAAGTGTTGTTACTTGTTTATATAGTTTAGCTAAGTGGCTAGAGACTAAGCTTCACGAACAACAGGTTCTCTGTTCGAATCCCGGTGGGGATAAGTTAAAAAAATAAATTTTTAAAAATAGAAAATAAATAAATAAAAATAGAAATAAATAAAATAATAAAAATAAATAAAAATAAAATTGAAATAATAAAATAAATAAAAATAGAATTGAATAATAAAATTTTTTTCCATAGCCTATGAACTTTTTCATAGGTTTCTGGTTTCTATGAATTTGATTCATAGATTCTATGAAGGGCATCATTGGCTCACTTCTAATGATTTTTTTCATAGAATCAATGTACATTTTCATAGCCGTAATGAACAAAATTCTTTCAGTGTATGTGATCTAATTTTTTTAAAAAAAATTTTTGAAAAATTTTTGGAAATTTACAATTGGAGTTGGCATTTATTTTCACCAAAAAAATATGTACTTTGAGTTAGCAGTATAACAAAAATGGATGTAAAACGACAACAAATTATTTTTTTGCTCTGAAATTTTTATGACAGATAGGTATTACATAGGGGAGCTATTTGCCATCGGAAACTCATTTCGGTCAAATTTGAGTTGGCATATTTTGAATATAGGTTCACGATATAAAATTCTTGTGTTTTTACAGACAACTCTGTAACTATGAAATTAAGATTACATAGAAATACACTCAAAATAATAACTCTGTAAAATACTCTGTAAAATGACTGTAATCTCAATTCAACAGATATTTAACAGAGTTTTCTGTTAAATTACAGATTTAAAGAAAATACTTTCTATTTTGTTGTGACAAAAAAACAAAGTTTCCTCTGTTATATTACTTTTTACTTTGTAATCTTAATTTTACAGATAATTAACAGAGTTTTCTGCTAAAATACAGATTTAAACAAAATACTTCGTATTTTTTTATAACCAAAAAAGCTTTCTGTTGTGAGTAGTTTTTGTTACCAAACATCAAAATTTTTGAGAAAAAGTTGAAAAAGTAGCAAAAAATGTTATGAAAAAAATCTTTTCAGAAATCTTATAGAAATTTTAAAAAATAACATGCATTTAACTAAACTCTGTAAATTTAAAGAGTTTTTTCTGTATTTTTTTTTTAATCAAATGCATTTTACAAATATATGTAATTTTACATAGTTTTCTTCGCTAAATGGTGGTTTATTTAACCAATATTTTACTAGAAACTCTGTAAATTAACTGTTTTTTTTTGTCCAAATTTTTTTACAGAGTTTTAAAGTAAAATTACAGAGTTTTCTCTGTCAAAAAGCTTTCATATTTAACCAATATTTTACTATAAACTCTCTAAATTAACAGTTTTTTTTTGTCAAAATCATTTTACAGAGGTTTTTAGTAAAATTACCAAGAAATGTTGTTAGCTGGAAAAGTATGGTGTACTCTGTTAAATTAGCAGAGTTTTTCTGTAATTTAACAGAATTATTATTTTTAGTGTACAGATAAAATTAAGTTTTTTGATTATAAAAAATACAGAGTATTTCGCTTAAATCTGTATTTTAGCAGAAAACTCTGTTAATTATCTGTAAAATTAGGATTACAAAGTTAAAAGTAATATAACAGATGAAACTTTGTTTTTTTTTTGTCACAACAAAATACAAAGTATTTTCCTTAAATCTGTATTTTAACAGAAAACTCTGTCAAATATCTGTTGAATTGAGATAACAGTAATTTTACAGAGTATTTAACAGAGTTATTATTTTGAGTGTACACTCACAGAAAAACAGAAAAACTCTGCTAATTTAACAGAGTACACCATACTTTTCCAGCTAGCAACATTTCTTGGTAATTTTACTATAAAACTCTGTAAAATGATTTTGACAAAAAAAAAAAAAACGTTAATTTACAGAGCTTCTAGTAAAATATTGGTTAAATAAACCACCATTTAGCAAAGAAAACTGTGTAAATTTACATATATTTGTAAAATGCATTTGATACAACCAAAATTTTTCAGAAAAAACTCTGTAAATTTACATATTTAAGAAAAATACATGTTATTTTGTCAAATTTTTATAAGATTTTTGAAAAAAAATTTTTTGGTACTTTTTAACATTTTCTCAAAAAAAAAAAAAAATACAGATAAAATTTTGATGTTTTTACAGAAAACTCTGGTTTTAACAAGACAAGGAAAAAATTCGAATTTTATTTAAAATTCATAAGGTATGTGAAATAAATTTTTGTTTAAATAAAATTCTCAAAAACATTTGAATTTTATTATTTCCAAAAATAAAATTCTCAAAAAAAACAGTATTTTATTTTTGGTTTAAATTTTATTTTTGAATTTTATTTTTGGTTTAATATTTATTTGTTCAAAATTTATTTGTTATTATGAAAATAAAATTCTTTTTTTTATTAACAAAATTCTTTAAAGAATTTTAAATTAAATTTTTTTGAATTTTATTTCTTCTAAGAGTTTAAAATAAAATTTTTAAGAATTTTATTTAAAATTCTTTCTTGAATTTTATGAAAAATTCAAAATTGAATTTTATCAATAAGGAATTTTTTTTTTTTTTTTTTAAAAAGAAACACACTCAGGCAATGCTGCCTATCAATTACTAATGTAACCGTGTTGTTTCTTTCGGAAAGGGGATAGAGGAGAGATGAAAGATTTGAAAGATAGAAGGGCTTCAGTATGGCAACACTGTAATTGCGCGTGTTGATAATTTTGAGTACAGTTGTTGCATCGCCATCTGTTATTGATCTATCGAATTATTTTTGAAGCTGTGTTTCATAGCCATTATTTTATTATTTTACTTCGTTGACGTTTTAGTGCTATTTATCAACGAAGGAGGGTGCTGCGATAGATATTAGTTATAAATAGAAACTAATAAATATCTGAAAAAAATGTTGTTCTGCCTGAGCCGGGAATCGAACCCAGGCTTGCTGGCTAGTAGTCCAACGCGCTAACCACTAAGCCACAGCACCCTCGAAAATAAAACTTAGATAAAACTTAGTTTTTTCGTTATAAAAAATACAGAGTATTTCGCTTAAATCTGTATTTTAGCAGAAAACTCTGTTAATTATCTGAAAAATTAAGATTACAAAGTAAAAAGTTAAAATTAAATAAAGTAAAAAGTTAAAAAATATATAATAACAAGGGAAACATTGTTTTTTGTCACAACAAAATACAAAGTATTTTCTTTAAATCTGTATTTTGACAGAAAACTCTGTCAAATATCTGTTGAATTGAGATTACAGTCATTTTACAGACTATTTTACATAGTTATTATTTTGAGTGTAAGTTTTATCTATATTTTTATTTATTGTATTCTTAATTTTATAGTTAAAAACCGAGTTTTCTGTAAAAACACCAAAGTTTTATCTGTATTTTTTTTTTTTAAATGTTAAAAAACTACCAAAAAAAATCTTTTCAAAAATCTTATAAAAATGTTACAAAATAACATGTATTTTACTAAACTCTGCAAATGTACAGAGTTTTTTCTGTACAATTTTGGTTGCATCAAGTGCATTTTACAAATATTTGTAAGTTTACAGAGTTTTTCTTTGCTAAATGGTGTTTTATTTAACCAATATTTTACTAGAAACTCTGTAAATTAACAGTTTTTCCTTGTCGAAATCATTTAACAGAGTTTTATAGTAAAATTACCAAGAAGTGTTGCTAGCTGGAAAAGTATGGTGTACTCTGTTAAATTAGCAGAGTTTTCTTAATTTAACAGAGTTATTATTTTGAGTGTAGGAATCAACAAAAAAAAATATAAAACTTAGTTTTTCAGTTTCAAAAAATACAAATTTTTTGCATAATCTGTATTTTAGCAGAAAACTCTGTTAATTTTCTGTAAAATAAAGATTACAAAGTTAAAAGTAATATAGCAAAAAAAAACTTTGTTTTTTTGGCACAACAAAATACAAAGTATTTTGTTGAAGTCTGTATTTTGACAGAAAACTCTGTCAAATGTCTGTTGAATTAAGATTACAGTCATTTTACAGAGTATTTTACAGAGTTATTATTTGAGTGTATAAGTTAACATTTATTCACTCAAAATAATAACTCTGTAAAATACTCTGTAAAATGACTGTAATATCAATTCAACAGATATTTGACAGAGTTTTCTGTCAAAATGCAGATTTAATGCAAATACTTTGTATTTTGTTGTAACAAAAAAACAAAGTTTCCTCTGTTTTATTACTTTTTACTTTGTAATCTTAATTTTACAGATAATTAACAGATTTTCTGCTAAAATACAAAAATGTTTTCTGTTTTGAGTAGTTTTTGTTACCAAACATCAAAATTTTATCTGTATATTTTTTTTTTTTTGAGAAGTTGAAGTTGAAAAAGTAGCAAAAAAAGTTATCAAAAAAATCTTTTCAAAAATCTTATAAAAATTATACAAAATAACATGCATTTAACTAAACTCTGTAAATTTACAGAGTTTTTTCTGTAAATCTTTTTTGAATCAAATGTAAATATATGTAAATTTACATACACTCAAAATAATAACTCTGTTAAATTACAGAAAAACTCTGCTAATTTAACAGAGTACACCATACTTTTCCAACTAACAACATTTCTTAGTAATTTTACTAAAAAACTCTGTAAAATGATTTTGACAAAAAAAAACTGTTAATTTACAGAGTTTATAGTAAAATATTTGTTAAATAAACAACCACTTAGCAAAGAAAACTATGTAAATTTACATATATATTTGTAAAATGCATTTGATGCAAAAACAAAATTACAGAAAAAACTCTGTAAATTTACAGAGTTTAGTTAAATGCATGTTATTTTGTAAAATTTTTACAAGATTTCTGACTAGATTTTTTTCATAACATTTTTTTTGCAACTTTTTCAACTAACAAGGGAAGTCTCCCTGGTGTCACCCTCCGATCTTCATGAAATTTGGATATGTTGTTAAGAACGAAAATTAATTCGACACGTATTTTTTTTAGCGGCCCAAACTCATTTTTAGGGGGGGTCGATTTGTATGGGGGGAAATTGACCTTTTTCAGTTTTTTACAATTTACGCCTATTTAAACAAAATTATTATAGGCATGTGTGGTATCAGATTAAGGGTATTAAAAATACCTATCTCGTGGTGCTAACAACGGGCCGAAGAAGTTAATATTTTTCGACTTATTAACAAAAATGTCCTAAAATTTTGGTATTTTACTCAATATGACAAAAAGTTGTGCATGTTTGGACACGTTCTTAGCACACGCAGGTTTTCAAAAGACCTTTCATTTGGTATGTAACATGACTAGGTTTCTTTGCATAATTTAGGAGATAAACGAAAAAAACTGAAAAATGGCCTTGTCTTCCCCCCTCCTTTTTACCCCCTAAATATGAATTTGGGCCGCTAAAAAAAATACGTGTCCCTTTATTTTTTGTGCTCTACAAAATAAAACCAATTCCATAAAGATCCGCGGGTGACACTAGGGAGACTTCCCTTGTAAGTCTCAACAAAAAAAAACAGATAAAATTTTGATGTTTCGTAACAAAAACAAAAACTACTCAAAACAGAAAACTTTTTGGTTATAAAAAATACGAAGTATTTTGCTTAAATCTGTATTTTAGCAGAAAACTCTGTTAATTATCTGTTAAATTAAGATTACAAAGTAAAAAGTAAAATAACAGAGGAAACTTTGTTTTTTTGTCACAACAAAATACAAAGTATTTTCTTTAAATCTGTATTTTGACAGAAAACTCTGTCAAATTTCTGTTGAATTGAGATTACAGTCATTTTACAGAGTATTTTACAGAGTTATTATTTTGAGTGTAGTTTTTTTTGCTAAATGGTGGTTTATTTAACCAATATTTTACTATAAACTCTGTAAATTAACAGTTTTTTTTGTCAAAATCATTTTACAGAGTTTTCTAGTAAAATTACCAAGAAATTATGTTAGATGGAAAAGTATGGTTTAATCTGTTAAATTAGCAGAGTTTTTCTGTAATTTAACAGAGTTATTATTTTGAGTGTTCGTGATGGGAAAGGTGTGAGGTAGGGGTTCAGAAGTTATCGGCAAAACCGTGAGGAGTAAAATGAAGAAAAAAAAATGTTTTATAAATGCAACATCCATTTACCAGTTAGTTATCAAAAGAACTACCACGTAGCTTTAAAGGGTTAAACACACAATCTTTCTACACATTTTAGGGTACCTGTTGTAAAATACTGACCGTTTCGTCTGATGCTTTAGGGTCACTGCTACTAAAATACTAAATATTGAAAAATGAACAAAAACTGAAGAAAAAAAATAAAATAAATAAATTATTTATGCCGACAATTAAAACCTTTCTTTTATCTTGTGTCCGATATTAACTGGATTTTAGTTTTTCGTTATTGTTTTTTTTTGGCTATAATTTAGTGAATGAGTTAAAAGTAATTCTTGGAATTTTTTTTTGTTTCGTTTTACAAATTAACATTTTTTTCTTTTTAATTCACAGCTTTAGTGATTAACAAAATTTGACAGAGAAATATAACAAAATTATTATAATGACAATAAGAAGTCGACAAAAAAACTAAAATTTAATAAATAATCAATGGAAAACCTGTTGACAAGTTTTCTTTTTTTGGCTGAGATTTAGTCATGGGAACTTATGTGGATTTTTTTAATTTATTCGGGTTTAGATTGATAACCATTGATAATTTTTTAGTAATCAGGTGTAATACTATTTTGAAAATTTAATTTTTTTTTTTTTAAATTTAAGGTCAATAATATGTTATTAAAAAAGAAATTGATTTAAAATAATATTTAAGTGGATTCCAGAAAAGAAGTTTTATTACAAAGAGAACGAATTTGTTGTGACAATCGAATTTAAAGTCAACTGAATGCAGAATGGTTTATTTACGGATTTTTCTACGTTCAAGAAATTAGAAAAAAAAATCTAAAAATTTCGTTCCCTTGACCCTTTCATAGAGCCTGAGCCAGTCTTTCACTAAAAACTAATTTGAGCCAAATTTTTACAAATCCCTCGATCAAAGTTTTGGTTTTTAAAAAAATGTTTATCAAAAACTCTACTCTGTAAAATACTCTGTAAAATGACTGTAATCTTAATTCAACAGATATTTGACAGAGTTTTCTATCAAAATACAGATTTAAAGAAAATACTTTGTAGTTTGTTGTGACAAAAATTCAAAGTTCATCTGCTATATTACTTTTAACTTTGTTATTTTTATTTTACAGATAATTAACAAAGTTTTCTGCGAAAATACAGATTTACGCAAAATACTCTATATTTTTTATTATCAAAAAAATGAGTTTTAACTGCACTCAAAATAATAACTCTGTAAAATACTCTGTAAAATTAATGTAATCTTAATTCAACAGATATTTGACAGAGTTTTCTGTCAAAATAGAAATTAAAAGAAAATACTTTGTATATTGTTGTGATAAAAAAACAAAGTTTCATCTGTTATATTGCTTTTAACTTTGTAATCTTAATTTTACAGATAATTAACAGAGTTTTCTGCTAAAATACAGATTTAAGTGAAATACTCTGTACTTTTTATAACCAAAAAACTAAGTTTTAGCTGTATGTTTACTTAGTCTATGTAATCTTAATTTCATAGTTAAAAACAGAGTTTTCTATAAAAACACCAACATTTTATTTGAATTTTTGTTGACAAAATGTTAAAAATGTTAAAATCTGTAAATTTACAGAGTTTTTTTGCTGTAAAATTTTGGTTGCATCAAATGCATTTTACAAATATACACTCAAAATAATAACTCTGTTAAATTACAGAAAAACTCTGCTAATTTAACAGAGTACACCATACTTTTCCAGCTAACAACATTTCTTGGTAATTTTACTAAAAAACTCTGTAAAATGATTTTGACAGAAAAAAACTGTTAATTTACAGAGTTTGTAGTAAAATATTGGTTACATATGAAAGCTTTTTTACAGAGAAAACTCTGTAAATTTACTATAAAACTCTGTAAAATGATTTGGACAAAAAAAAAACTGTTAATTTACAGAGTTTCTAGAAAAATATTGGTTAAGTAAATCACCATTTAGCAAAGAAAACTATGTAAATTTACATAAGGAGTGAGATCATAAAAATGTTAGCACACATTTTTGCCTACAACTTTGGTGTAAAGCTTCCAAATTTTTTTTTTTCGGCAGTTTACATTTTAAAAATATGTCAGTTAATAAATTAATTTACATCATGAGTTTTAATTTGCAATTTTTTACACAATGGACGATGAAAGAAAAGTGCGTTCAAAAATAATTAAATATTTTCAACAAAACCAAACATGGACATACAAAAAAATTGCCAAAGAAACTAATGAATGCCGCCAAACAGTTTCAAAAGTGGTAAAAAGGTATCTGGAACACCTAACAATTGAAAGGAAGCCGGGAACAGGAACAACGACTGGTTATCGTAACATTGGTAAGGCATATAAAGTTAAAAGCATCCTTAAGAGAGCTCCTAACACATCTGGCAGAAAAACAGCTCGGTTAGCCCAATGCTCAGACTTTTTTGTACGTAAAGTGAAACGTAAGGCGGGACTAAAGTCCTACAAAGTTCAAAAAGTTCCCGATAGAAACGCTTTTAAAAATTTGGAGGCCAAAACCAGAGCTAGAAAATTGAAATCAAATTTTATAAAAAAATACAACTGTTGTGTAATGGACGACGAAACTTATGTCCTGGCTGATTTTGCGCAGCTCCCTGGTCAAGAATTTTATGTTTCCGATGTTCGAGGAAATGTTGCGGAAAAATTTCGGTCAAAAAAGCAAACGAAATTCCCCAAAAAATTCCTAGTATGGCAAGCCATATGTAGCTGCGGCCAAACCTGTAAATACTTAAGTATTTATTTACTTATATTATTTTTTTTCAAGTATTTTTGTATTTTTACTTGAACAATTCAAGTACAAGTATATTTTTACTTACTTGAATATATTTTCAAGTAAGTATAAAAATACTTGTACTTGAAATGTTCAAGTACAAATATTTTGTATTTACTTGATGAAAAGTTCAAGTAAGTAAGTATTTTTTTACTTGCAACAATATTTGTTCAAATAAAATACTTAAACACAAATTTGTTGAAGTAAAATGCTACAAAATGTTTATAAATTAATTTTATAAACAAAACAGCTTCCAAATAAAATAGTTTAGCAACAATTTTAGAAACAAAACTTTTGTGGCAGTAAAAATTGCTAAACATCATGTTTTTCGAAAATTTTGGCATGAAATTGGGGTTGGTATGTTCTATAGAACAATTTCTATAGAAAAATGTTTAAGGGCAAAATTTAACGAAGGTCGGTCTTGCATATTACGCTCCTTTAGATGGCACCATGGAAGCGGTATTTAAAAAAATTGTATGGTGACCAACTTAAAGAGATAGAAGGTAGGTTTGATTTGAGGGAATCTTGGGGTTAAAGAAATATTGTGGTCAGTCAGACATTTGATTACTCTGGGGACATCCTTGCAACGGTTAGAGCGATGGGAGCAAATTTGATAAAAATGTAATATTTAATGAAAGACCCCTTAGGGGAGTTGAGATAGGGAGTAGATTTGGTATGAACAAATGCTGGGATGTAAAAATCAATAAGCGTTGTCCTTACATGGCTCCCGCGTAGGAGCGACTCCGTGACAATTGTTGGTCTTTTTTGTCGTTTTTTATTCCTTCACCTTTGCTCCTATGAAATTCCATTTGCATAATGTATGCAGCAGTTGCAGGCCTTTTCAAATCGCGGTCAGACATTATAAAAATATCAAAACGAAAAACAAACAGAAAACCAAAATTATATAAAAAATTTAATTTAAATTATTTTTTTTGACAATCTCATAAATTTATTTCCAAAAATTGTTGCTCAAGTTTTTTATTTGAACAAAATGTTTATCAAGTATTTTACTTGATGAAATTTGTTTCAAATAAAAAATACTTGAAAATACTTGAACTTGAAAATTTCAAGTACAAGTATATCTTTACTTACTTGAAAAATTTTTCAAGTAAGTAAAAAATATTTATACTTGAAAATTTCAAGTATAAGTATTTGTATACTTACTTGAAAATACTTGAATTCAAGTTTTTTTACAGGTTTGGCTGCGGCCAAAGAAGCCAGTCATTTGTGACATCTGGCTCTATAAACAGCGAAATTTATATCAAGGAGTGTTTGCAGAAGAGACTTCTTCCGTTCTTGAGTCAGCACAATGTATCCACTTACTTTTGGCCCGATTTAGCATCTTGTCACTACAGCAAGAAAGCGCTGGAGTGGTATAATGATAATAATGTGGTTTTTGTACCAAGAGAGGCAAATCCACCAAACTGCCCGGAGCTCAGGCCAGTGGAGAGATATTGGGCTCTTGTTAAAAAAGAATTAAAGGGCACAAAAAAGGTCTCCCAGGACATGCAAGATTTCAAACGTAGATGGACCACCTGCTCTAAAAAGGTGACAGAAACTACCATAAAAGCCTTAATGGGAGGGTTTCCGGAAAAAGTAGATAACTTTGTTCGTAGTGGTTAGAGTTCCATGCGGTTTTTTTGTTATGATTTTGTATTAAATTTTATTTAATAACAATTTGGTTTGAAGTCTTAAAATTCAGTAGTCTGTTTTTTATTTAACTTTATGTGTGTTAACATTTTTATGATCTCACTCCTTATATTTGTAAAATGCATTTGATGCAAAAAAAAATTACAGAAACAACTCTGTAAATTTACAGAGTTTAGTTAAATGCATGTTATTTTGTAAAATTTTTATAATATTTCTGAAAAAAAAATTTTGATAACTTTTTTTGCTACTTTTGCAACTTTTTCTCAAAAAAAAAAATATACAGATAAAATTTTGATGTCTGGTAACAAAAACAAAAACTACTCAAAACAGAAAACTTTTTTGGTTATAAAAAAATACGAAGTATTTTGCTTAGATCTGTATTTTAGCAGAAACCTCTGTTAATTATCTGAAAAATTAAGATTACGAAGTAATAAGTAATATAACAGAGGAAACTTTGTTTTTTGTCACAACAAAATACAAAGTGTTTTCTTTAAATCTGTATTTTGACAGAAAACTCTGTCAAATATCTGTTGAATTGGAATTACAGTTATTTTACAGAGTATTTTACAGAGTTATTATTTTGCGTGTATGTTAATTTACATAATTTTTCTTTGCTAAAAGGTGTTTTATTTTATATAACTAATATTCAACTAGAAACTTTGTAAATTAACAGTTTTTTTTTTTTTCAAAATTATTTTACAGAGTTTTATAGTAAAATTACCAAGAATTGTTGCTAGCTGGAAAAGCATAGTGTACTCTGTTAAATTAGCAGAGTTTTTCAGTTAAATTAGTTATTATTTTGAGTGTGTATTTCTACTTATTTCTATGTAATCTTAATTTCGTAGTTAGAAACAAAGATTTCTGTAAAAACACCAAAATTTTATCTGAATTTTTTTTTGAGAAAATGTTAAAAAAGTACCAAAAAAAATCTTTTCCAAAATCTAATAAAAATTTTGTAAAATAACTTGTATTTTACTAAATTCTGTAAAATTACAGAGTTTTTTTCTGTAAAATTATGGTTGCATCAAATGCATTTTACAAATATATGTAAATTTACAGAGTTTTTCTTTGCTAAATGGTGTTTTGTAACCAATATTTTACTAGAAATTCTGTAAATTAACAGTTTTTTTTGTCAAAGTCATTTTACAGAGTTTTAAGTAAAATTACCAAGAAATGTTGCTAGCTGGAAAAGTATGGTGTACTCTGTTAAATTAGCAGAGTTTTTCTGTAATTTAACAGAGTACACCATACTTTTCGAGCTAGCAACATTTCTTGTTAATTTTGCTATAAAACTCTGTAAAATGATTTTGACAAAGAAAAACTGTTAATTTACAGAGTTTCTAGTAAAATATTGGTTAAATAAAACACCATTTAGCAAAGAAAAACTCGGTAAATTTACATATATTTGTAAAATACATTTGCTGCAACCAAACTTTTACAGAAAAAAACTCTGAAAATTTACAGAGTTTAGTAAAATACATATTATTTTGTAAAGTTTTTATACGATTTTTGAAAAGCATTTTTTGGTACTTTTTTAAGATTTTCTAAAAAAAATGCAGATAAAATTGTGGTGTTCTTACAGAAAACTCTGTTTTTTAAAAATACAGATTATTTCGCTTAAATCTGTGTTTTAGCAGAAAACTCTGTTAATTTTTTGTAAAATTAAGATTAAAAACCAAAAGGAATTTAACAGATGAAACTTCGTTTTTTTTTGTCACAACAAAATACAATGTATTTTCTTTTAATCTGTATTTCGACAGAAAACTCTTTCAAATATCTGTTAAATTGAGATTACAGTCATTTTACAGAGTATTTTACAGAGTTATTATTTTGAGTGTAGTAATTTGACAAGGTTTCTTTTTCAATGCCTATTCAAAAATTTGATATATCAGACATAAATCTTTTGGATTTATTCGGACATAAATCGTTTGCATTTATTCGGACATAAATCTTTTGGATTTATGTCTGAATTCTGCAGGCAAAATGTGGTTTATTTTCTTATATCAATAAATAACAACATTGAAAGAAACACTGAACGTTTCCGTAGACTGTTCAAATCTGTTTTCAGATTAACTAAATAAACCAAGTTCAACTGAGATCCCAAAAGAATCGGCAGATTTACAATTTTTTGACGCGATAAAACTTACGAGGAGGTCTCTCTATTTTACGAGAATTCCTAGTAAAAATTACGAATTTTTTTATAGTTTTACAAGATTTTTTCACTCAAAATAATAACTCTGTAAATACTCTGCAAAATGACTGTAATCTTAATTCAACAGATATTTGACAGAGTTTTCTGTGAAAATACAGATTTAAAGAAAATTCTTTGTATTTTGTTGTGACAAAAAAAAAACAAAGTTTCATCTGTCATATTACTTTTAACTTTGTAATCTTAATTTACAGAGTTTTCTGCTAAAATACAGATTTAAGCAAACAAAAAAAAATGTTATCAGTGTGTTTTTTTTAAGAAAAAGTTAAAAAAGTACCAATAAAATATTTTTAAAAATCTTATAAAACTTTTACAAAATAATAAGCATTTAACTAAGCTCTGTAAATTTACAGAGTTTTTTTCTGTAACATTTTGGTTGCATCATATGCATTTTAAAAATATATGTAAACTTGCAGAGTTATTCTTTGCTAAATGGTGGTTTATTTAACAAATATTTTACTAGAAAATCTGTACATTAACAGTTTTATTTTTCTTCAAACATTTTGCAGAGTTTTATAGTAAAATTACAGAGTTTTCTCTGTCAAAAAGCACTCATATTTAACCAATATTTTGCTATTAGCTTTATAAATTAACAGTTTTTTTTTTGTCAAAATCATTTTACAGAGTTTTATAGTAAAATTACCAAGAAATGTTGCTAGCTGGAAAAGTATGGTGTACTCTGTTAAATTAGCAGACTTTTTCTGTAATTTAACAGAGTTATTATTTTGGGTGTACCAATAAAATTGTAAATTTACAACTTTTTTTGGCAAAATAAAACTTACAAGAAATTCTCGTAAATTTACTAGTTTTTTTTTAAATCTTAAAAATTTGTAAAATTTCAAAAAAAAATTGTAAAATTACAAAAAAAAATTAAATTTCGATCGAAAATTATTTGTTAAAAAACAAGAAAAACTGTCAAATATTGGTAAAATGGGATTACGAGACTTTTTTCAGTAATTTGACAAGTTTTTTTTTTTGAGTGTACTTATATCTAAATAAACTATTCTAACTAATGACATTCTACAGTGTATAAATATTTCAACAATTATGTAGTTACCTTAAAATAAATTGATAAACATTTTAAAAGCGGTATATAAATTAATAATAAAAAAGAAATATATATGCATGCAATTCCCAACAGAGGCGTATGAAGGTGATTTTGGGATGTTTTGAAATCCTTTCTAAAACAGGAAACTTATGATTCATTAGATTCTTTTAGAATATAACAATTTTTCGATAAGAAGAAAATTAAAAATTTGTTGGGTACTTTGTAAAAAGTACCAATAAAAATAATCAAAAAAGATACCAGATAGTTACTCTTAAAATTCCCTTTCCAATGAAGCTATATGTGAAAAGTTCAGTAGATTCTTTTAGAATGTGAAAATTTTTCAGTAAGAAAAAATTCCGAGAATTTAATATTTTTTGGGTACTTTGTAAAAAGTACCAATAAAAAGTATCCAAAAATGTACCAGATAGTTACTCTTAAAATTCTCTTTCCAATGAAGCTATATGTGAAAAAGTTTAATTTTTTTTGAGTGTACTCAAATTTTTTAGAAAAACCCTGTTGAGACCCCTCATGAACACCATTCTACACACGCCCCTGCTCATTCACTAAAATGTAACTAAAGACTAGAAACTTGAAACAAAAATATCTACAATGTACAATAACTAAACAATGTGACAAATAGTTTTTTTTTGTTATAATGCAGAGTGAAGAGTGAAAAAGAAAACTAACGATAAGATAATGTCAACAAAGAATTTCAAATCAGGAAGTTAAATAGAGTACACTGACAGAAAAGGTGACAGAATAGGAATAACAAGTGAGAGTGCTACATTCGTCTCTGTCTTATTAGTAATACCCTCCAACACTTAAAAAAGGTGTCCTTACACTCAAAATAATCACTCTGTTGAATTACAGAGATACTCTGCTAAGCCAGCAGAAAATACCATAGATTTCCAACCAGCAAGATTTTTTGTTATTTTACGAAGAAAACTCTGTAAAATGATTTCGATAAAAAAACTGTAAATTTACAGAATTATCTGTAAAATATTGATAAAACCGAAAAGAATTTTACCAAAAAAACTCTGTAACTTTACAAAGTTTTATTTAAATGCTTTTAATGAGTTCAAAATTTTACAAAAAAAACTCTGTAAAATTACAAAGTTTTAGTTAAATCTATTTTATGAGTAAAACTTCACTGCTTCAAGAACATTAATTAAAATTAACTTAATTAAAATTAAAATTTTGTTAAATTTTCCGCTTTAATGCTTCCAAATTATTTTTGTGAAAATTACGAGTTTTTAATGAGTAACTCCAATTTTACAAAATTTTGTTTTTCGGTCACAAGAAAATACAAAGTATTTTCTTAAAATCTGTATTTCGACAGATAACTTTGTCAAATATCTGTCGAATTGAGATTACAGTCATTTTACAGAGTTATTATTTTGAGTGTAGGTGTCATTGAAGAACATGTTTTCTCTAGCGATATATCTTAACAAATTAAATTATTATGCATTTAAGTCGTACAATTTCATCCTTATTTAAATAAATTTTTAATATCAACGCCCACAAAATTGGGTGGTCTAAAAATAATGACATTTCTAATCCCCTGGGTCCAAGTGCAGGACTTCAAATTTCTTTTGACATAAAAGTGTTTCATTTTCTTAATAAAAGTATTAAAAAAACTTCTAACAAATTATATTTTTCAGAAGTTGGTTTAGTTCATGGATCAATAATTTATATACGATATTTCGCAGCGTTATATACGGAATGACATAGTGGGTATACCTCCATACTGTAGTTGGAGGGTATAAAAAAGCTTTAAGATTTTTTTCCCCCTTTTAACCAATTTGGCTCTTTTATAAACGTAAGTTAAGGATAAGGACAAAAATAACATTCCTTTTTTGGTTCTCGAATTCTATTAATTTTGACTCTATTTTGATTAAGCACACTGACTAGTGTATTCAAAAAACCGGCCATTTTCAAAAACCGGTTTTCGGTTTATTCGGAAAAGCTTATTTTTGAAAAACCGGTTTCCGGTTTCGGTTTTAGCAAAAAAACCGGTTAAACCGGTTTTTTTCGGTTTTTATTCTTCAGGTTAAAAATTAATAAAACTTAGGGCTGGTAACTTATCAAAAGACAATGAATGATTAATGCTAATCATTGTTTCCAAATGTCAAATTTATATGAAAATAAGCAATGATTACACTCAAAATAATTACTCTGTTAAAAACTCTGTAAAATGACTGTAATCTCAATTCGACAGACATTTGACAAAGTTATCTGTCGAAATACAGATTTTAAGAATATACTTTGTATTTTCTTGTAACCGAAAAACAAAATTTTATCTGTAATTTTACTTTTTACTTTGTAATCTCTATTTTACAGATAATAAACAGAGTTTTTTTGTTAAAATACAGATTTTATACATTTTCTCGTAACCAAAGTACTAAATTTCAACTGTAATTTTACTTATTGCTCTGTAATGCACTTTTTAAATAAAAAACTCTTCAAAAAACTCCCGAATATTTCAACCGCTTTTTAAAAAGGGTCTTAAATTACAATAAAACCTGGTAAATTTTACGAGGAAGTCGGGTACAATTGGAGGTACTCGTAAAATACATCTTAATTTTCACAAAAATAAAAAAAAAGTAAATTTACAATTTGGAAGCATTAAAGCGGGCAAATTTACTCGGTGGCATTTTCCAATTGTCAACACTACTTGCACATTAAGGAAAGAGAAATTGGTCAGAAATCAAATAGTAAAATTCTGGTCGCTTTTATCAATATTTTACAGATAATTCTGTAATTTTACAGTTTTTTTTATCGAAATCATTTTACAGAGTTTTCTTCGTAAAATAACAAAAAATCTTGCTGGTTGGAAATCTATGGTATTTTCTGCTGGCTCAGCAGAGTATCTCTGTAATTTAACAGAGTGATTATTTTGAGTGTAGTGTTAATCAATGATTAGCTTTTGATAAGTTACCAGCCCTTAATTATATTTTTACAAAACAGGCATAACCCAATAAACACAAAATCGATAAGTCATAGCGAAAATAGTATCATCTGTATGACACCGTTTACGTCGCACAATTTCGCTGGAAACTTCGACAGAAAGTAACAACTAAATTTTAGTTCTTTGCAATTGCGAGCGGAAATCAGTTTATTGAATTGTTTAAAGAGCACAATTAATAATAAATTCAGACATCGGAATTTGAAATTCAGATTTCAACAATTACAAAAGGAGAATTTAAAAAAATGGTTTGCCATAGAACTCCAAGGTGCCAAATATAAAAAATATATATTGATTTCAATATTAAACGAAGAGACGGACTTCCCGGAACTCGTTGATATTATTGATATTTACATACCAACATATCCACAAGCTGATTATGGAAGCACCGCTAAGTTTTGTGAGTGTTTCTAAAAACTGTGTAATGTCAATTCATATTTTAAATCATTATATTATAACTTTTTATAAATACCGGTTAACCGACACAAAAAAAACGGTTTCTCGAGTATTCGAAATTCAAAACTATTCGAAACCGGTCGAGTTTCTAAAAATGAAAAAACCGGTTAACCGGTTTTCGGTTTCGGTTTTGAATACTCTAACACTGACCCACGGACATCGCTAGATCGTCTGACGGACATCGCTAGATCGTCTGACAATCGATCAACGACTAAAAAGGAATACATTTTACAGGGTCTCAAACCGATATTTCGATGTTTTTCACACGGAATGTTAACGTTTAAAAAAGAAACCGCTTCATAAATATTATAAAGCTTTTTTTTCTATCAGTGTAGAGCCAATTAAAATATACAAAACCCTTTAGGAATTATTTTTTATATGAATATAGTTGTTTTTTAAGTTAAACTTCAGACATGTCTGATGTACTGTTTAGAACTGAAGTTAAGACAGGTCAATTCGTCACAAAAAAGTACACTCAAAATAATTATTCTGTTATATACTCTGTAAAATGACTGTAATCTCAATTCGACAGATATTTGACAAAGTAATCTGTCGAAATACAGATTAAAAAAAAAAAATGCTTTGTATTTTCTTGTGACCGAAAAACAACATTTTGTAAAATTGGAGTTACTCGTTAACAACTCGTAATTTTCACAATAATAAAAAAGTAAATTTATAATTTGGAAGCATTAAAGCGGGCAAATTTAACAAAATTTTAATTTTAATTAATGTTTTTGAGAGAAGTTTTACTAATAAAATGGATTTAACTTAAACTTTGTAAATTTACAGAGTTTTTTTTTTGTAAAATTTTGAACTCATAAAAAACATTTAACTAAAACTTTGTAAATTTACAGAGTTTTTTTGGTAAAATTCTTTTTGGGTTTATCAATTTTTTACAGATAATTCTGTAAATTTACAGTTTTTTTATCGAAATAATTTTACAGAGTTTTCTTCGTAAAATAACAAAAAATCTTGCTGGTTGGAAATCTATGGTATTTTCTGCTGGCTCACCAGAATATCTCTGTAATTTAACAGAGTGAATATTTTGAGTGTACAATTTTTAGACATTTTCGTATGGAAAAAGTCTCAAATTCTGAGACATTTTTCATAAAGAAAAAGTCTCAGATTCTGAGACATTTTTCTCATTTTGCTCAAATCTCTCATTTTTCCTATAGAAAAAGTTTCTGATTCTGAGATATTTTTCCTATAGAAAAAGTCTCAGATTCTGAGACATTTTTTGTATAGAAAAATTCTCAGATTCTGAGGAATTTTCCGTATGAAAAAATTCTCAGATTCTTGGCTAGGTTTTTGGAAATTCTGATTCTAAGGCGGAAAAACGTGTACATTTTTCGTATAGAGAAAGTCTCAAATTCTGAGACATTTTTCTTATAGAGAAGTCTCAGATTCTAAGAAATTTTTCTTACAGAAAAAGTCTGAGATTCTGAGACATTTTTCATATAGAAAAAATCTTAGTTCTGAGAGATTTCTCGAATAGACAAAGTCTTAGATTCTGAGACCTTTTTTGTTTAGAAACAGTCTCAGATTCTGAGACATTTTTCCTCCAGAAAGAGTCTCAGATTCTGAGATATTTTTTGTAATGAAAAAGTTTCAAATTTCTATACGGAAAATGTCTCAGAATCTGAAACTTTTTCTGTACGAAAAATGTCTCAGAATCTGTTTTTGTTCCTATACGGAAAATGTCTACGAATCTGAGACTTTTTCTATACGGAAAAGTGTTCGCTACAAAAAGTCTCAGATTCTGAGAAACACTCTCTGGTTTTGAAAAAAAGTCTCAGATTCTGAAAAATTCTTAAATTCTGAGAAAAATTCTCAGATTCTAAGAAAAATTCTAAGATTCTAAGAAAAAGTCTCAGACATTCACAGATTCTGAGACATTTTTCGTATAGAACAAGATTCTGAGACATTTTTTGTATAAAAAGGATCAGATTCTGTGACATTTTCCTTATTTAAAAGTCACAGATTCTGTGACATTTTCGTATAGCAAAGTCCCAGATTCTGATACATTTTTCTTATAGAAAATGTCTCAGATTTTGAGGCATTTTTCGAATTGAAAAATTGTCAGATTCTAAGACATATTTCGTATAGACATTTTGAGTATACACTCAAAAAAATAACTCTGTAAAATTAATGTAATCTCAATTCAAAAGATATTTGACAGAGTTTTCTGTCAAAATACAGATTTAAAGAAAATACTTTGTATTTTTTTGTGACAAAAAACAAAGTTTTATCTGTTATATTACTTTTAACTTTGTTATCATTATTTTACAGATAATTAACAAAATTTTCTGCAAAAATACAGATTTAAGCAAAATACTTTGTATTTTTTTATAACCAAAAAAGTTTTCTGTTTTGAGAAGTTTTTATTTTTTGTTACCAAACATGAAAATTTTATCTGTATATTTTTTTTTTTTTTTTTTGAGAAATAGTTGAAACAGTAGCAAAAAAAGTTGTCAAAAAAAAATTCAGAAGTCTTATAAAAATATTACAAAATAACATGCATTTAACCAAACTCTTTAAATTTACAGAGTTTTTTCTGTATTTTTTTTTTTTTTTTGCATCAAATGCATTTTAAAAATATATGTAAATTTACTTAGTTTTTTTGCTAAATGGTGGTTTATTTAACCAATATTTTACTAGAAACTATATAAATTAACAGTTTTTTTTTTGTCCAAATCATTTTACAGAGTTTTAAAGTAAAATTACAGAGTTTTCTCTGTCAAAAAGCTTTCATATGTAACCAATATTTTACTATAAACTCTGTAAATTAACAGTTTTTTTCTGTCAAAATCATTTTACAGAGTTTTTTAGTAAAATTACCAAGAAATGTTGTTAGCTGGAAAAGTATGGTGTACTCTGTTAAATTAGCAGAGTATTTCTGTAATTTAACAGAGTAATTATTTTGAGTGTAGAAAATCTCAGATTCTGAGTCATTTTTCGTATAGAAAAAGTCTCAAATTCTGAGAAATTTTTCGTACATTAAAAGTCTAAAAAAAAAAGAATTTCCAAAGAGTACTTTTTGGAAATTCCGATTCTTAGGTGATGAAAAACGGGTACTATTTTAGTCTCCTGACGTAATAGTCTTACAAACGTCGAATTTAAAATGGTGGATCCTCCAGCAGAAAAACATTCTGAAAAAGTACCTTTTGGAAATTCCGTAAAGAGATTAAAATGATGTACTTTGGTACTTTTTTTAGTATTCTGAAAAATGTTTATAATGACAAGTAGGATCCTCTAGCTGAATTAATGTTCAAGGTAAGAAAGTTTTTTAGAAACTCCAAATTTTTATGGCTGCAAAATTTCAGAAAAAACATTCTTTGCAAAAATTTCCAACTGGTTCTTATACTTTATACAGAAAAAGGTACCCACAGGTGAGAATGTCTTGATTTCGGAGGGCTAGAAGAGAACGCATACACGCGTACAACTACAACTAGAATAGTAATTTCACTTTCTTGCATAACAACACATTTAATACAAACTATTCAAACTATCCAAAGACATTGCAAACTAATTTATTGCAAAAAAAAAAACATTTTGCAAAACATTTTTTATATATTAAGTTGTACTCATTTACGATGGATGATAACTCCTAATGGCGTCAATTTGTTACTTTTTAAAAATAATAATAAAAAAAAAAAAAATCTGAAGTGGGTGCTTCAAAAGTAGTCGTAACAAAAAAACTAGTGCGCCATTATTTGCGAAATTAAATAAAAATTGTACAATTTGTTGTATGTCGTGCAATAAATGTGTAAAATTTTTAAATCGCGGAATTTATTACAAGATTAATATGACAAATTATTTCAAGGAAACACAAATTTAAAAGTAAACAAATTGTAAAAATGCTCCAATCTAAATGACCGACTGAATGCAGTCAGTCATGACTCGAAAACACCCAATAAATTTAAGTACGCTTTAATTAGGTGGTAGATCATTAGGTGGATTATTTGGTAAAATAGATTGCAAAAATAAGTTTTATGTCTCAGAATCTGAGACTTTTTCTATATAGAAAAATTGTCTCAGAGTCTGAGACTTTTTCTATATAGAAAAATTGTCTCAGAATCTGAGACTTTTTCTATATAGAAAAATTGTCTCAGAATCTGAGACTTTTTCTATATAGAAAAATTGTCTCAGAATCTGAGACTTTTTCTATATAGAAAAATTGTCTCAGAATCTGAGACTTTTTCTATATAGAAAAATTGTCTCAGAATCTGAGACTTTTTCTATATAGAAAAATTGTCTCAGAATCTGAGACTTTTTCTATATAGAAAAATTGTCTCAGAATCTGAGACTTTTTCTATATAGAAAAATTGTCTCAGAATCTGAGACTTTTTCTATATAGAAAAATTGTCTCAGAATCTGAGACTTTTTCTATATAGAAAAATTGTCTCAGAATCTGAGACTTTTTCTATATAGAAAAATTGTCTCAGAATCTGAGACTTTTTCTATATAGAAAAATTGTCTCAGAATCTGAGACTTTTTCTATATAGAAAAATTGTCTCAGAATCTGAGACTTTTTCTATATAGAAAAATTGTCTCAGAATCTGAGACTTTTTCTATATAGAAAAAATGTCTCAGAAGCTAAGACTTTTTCTATATAGAAAAAAGGTCTCAGAATCTGAGACTTCTTCTATATAGAAAAAATGTCCCAGAATCTGAGACTTTTTCTATATAGAAAAAATGTCTCAGAATCTGAGACTTCTTCTATGTAGAAAAAATGTCTCAGAATCTGAGAAAAAATGTCTCAGAATCTGAGAAAAAATGCCTCAGAATCTGAGACATTTTTTCTATGTAGAAAAAGTCTCAGATTCTGAGACATTTTTTCTATATAGAAAAAGTCTCAGATTCTGGGACATTTTTTCTATATAGAAAAAGTCTCAGATTCTGAGACAATTCTATATAGAAAAAGTCTCAGCTGCTGAGACAATTTTTCTATATAGAAAAAGTCTCAGCTTCTGAGACATTTTTTCAGAATCTGAGATTTTTTCTATATAGAAAAAATGTCTCAGAAGCTAAGACTTTTTCTATATAGAAAAAAGGTCTCAGAATCTGAGACTTCTTCTATATAGAAAAAATGTCCCAGAATCTGAGACTTTTTCTATATAAAAAAAATGTCTCAGAATCTGAGACTTTTTCTATATAGAAAAAATGTCTCAGAATCTGAGACTTTTTCTATATAAAAAAAATGTCTCAGATTCTGAGGCATTTTTTCTCAGATTCTGAGACATTTTTTCTACATAGAAGAAGTCTCAGATTCTGAGACTTTTTTTCTATATAGAAAAAGTCTCAGATTCTGAGACATTTTTTCTATATAGAAAAAGTCTCAGATTCTGAGACATTTTTTCTATATCGAAAAAGCCTCAGCTTCTGAGACATTTTTTCTATATAGAAAAAGTCTCAGCTGCTGAGACAATTCTATATAGAAAAAGTCTCAGCTGCTGAGACATTTTTTCTATATAGAAAAAGTCTCAGCTTCTGAGACATTTTTTCTATATAGAAAAAGTCTCAGATTCTGGAACATTTTTTCTATATAGAAAAAGTCTCAGATTCTGAGACAATTCTATATAGAAAAAGTCTCAGCTGCTGAGACAATTTTTCTATATAGAAAAAGTCTCAGCTTCTGAGACATTTTTTCAGAATCTGAGATTTTTTATACAGAAAAAATGTCTCAGAAGCTAAGACTTTTTCTTTTCTTATTTTCTCAGCTTCTGAGACATTTTTTCAGAATCTGATATTTTTTCTATATAGAAAAAATGTCTCAGAAGCTAAGACTTTTTCTATATAGAAAAAAGGTCTCAGAATCTGAGACTTCTTCTATATAGAAAAAATGTCTCAGAATCTGAGAAAAAATGTCTCGAATCTGAGACTTTTTCTATATAGAAAAAATGTCTCAGAATCTGAGACTTTTTCTATATAGAAAAAATGTCTCAGAATCTGAGACTTTTTCTATATAGAAAAAATGTCTCAGAATCTGAGACTTTTTCTATATAGAAAAAATGTCTCAGAATCTGAGACTTTTTCTATATAGAAAAAATGTCTCAGAATCTGAGACTTTTTCTATATAGAAAAAATGTCTCAGAATCTGAGACTTTTTCTATATAGAAAAAATGTCTCAGAATCTGAGACTTTTTCTATATAGAAAAAATGTCTCAGAATCTGAGACTTTTTCTATATAGAAAAAATGTCTCAGAATCTGAGACTTTTTCTATATAGAAAAAATGTCTCAGAATCTGAGACTTTTTCTATATAGAAAAAATGTCTCAGAATCTGAGACTTTTTCTATATAGAAAAAATGTCTCAGAATCTGAGACTTTTTCTATATAGAAAAAATGTCTCAGAATCTGAGACTTTTTCTATATAGAAAAAATGTCTCAGAATCTGAGACTTTTTCTATATAGAAAAAATGTCTCAGAATCTGAGACTTTTTCTATATAGAAAAAATGTCTCAGAATCTGAGACTTTTTCTATATAGAAAAAATGTCTCAGAATCTGAGACTTTTTCTGTATAGAAAAATTGTCTCAGAATCTGAGACTTTTTTATATAGAAAAATTGTCTCAGAATCTGAGACTTTTGCTGTATAGAAAAAATTTCTCAGAATCTCAAACATCTGAAAATTCTCCAGCTGAAAACCCGTTTTGAAAAAAGTTCCTTTTGGAAATTCCGATTGCAATCTGATAAAGGCTACACAGAACTAACACGGCACGACAAATTTGATACAAAATTGTTAGTTAAAAGCAGTATTTGTTCAATAACATTACGATTATATTGATTTTAATATTTTTTTTATAATATTTACCTTTTGCCAAACACATTTTTTTAACATTTATACTCGTCTTCCACTTGGAACAAAAAAAGGTTGGGAAAACTTAATTTTTTTTTGTAATCTTTTGCCATTGAAATATTAAAGCCCTCTACTTGTCTATGTCTTAGTTTTTGACGCCTCAAAATATAAAATTTCAAGTGTACGCAATAATTTTTGTTGCAAAAAAGTTAAATATTTACTTGTTTTATTAATATATTGTAGGAATTGTTCAGGGTCATGGTGTGGTGTTTAATAGTTCAGTGGTTATGGCGGGAATTATATATTTTTTTTATTGTTACGGTAGCATTACACACTAAAAAAAATCGTTGCGAGAATAGCGATAAAACGACTTTAAAGAATTTTTAACCGATTTTTATTAAAAAAATCCACATTAAAAACAAATTTAAAAATTGATAAGTTACAACAACCTTTTGGATGCGATTTCTATACAAATACAAGGTTTTTGTCGATAGTTTTGGCGTGTGCAAACGTCAAATGTAACATTGAATTGCCTTCGTGATGGCAGTGGTAGTTGCTAATCTAGACAATGTGTAAAGCGTCAGTGGCCACTTACAACATAAATCTGAATATTAAAAACCGGCGTTTTTTTTTTGCTTTTATTTTTTCCAATTTAACCAAGCCTTTTATTTTTTTGGTACTTTTTATATTTTTTTTTGGTACTTTTTATATTTCCTGAAAAAAATGGTTCTAGAAACTAAAAATTTGGAATGTAGGTTCATCTCCCGAAAAATAGATCTACTATGGCTAGATTTTTTGCCAATGTTGATTCTGAGGGGTAAAAAGTGTAAAAAAGGATACTTTTGGTACTTTTTTTTTATTTCCTGAAATAATGGTAATAGAAACTTGAAATTTGGGTTGCAGGATTCTTTATTAAAAAAAAAAAAAATCTGGAAAAAGTACTTTTTAAAAAAAAATTCTGGAAAAAATACTTTTTGGAAAAAAACATTCTGGAAAAAGTACTTTTCGTACTTTTCACATTTTAAAAATATTGGTCGTAGAAACTTGATATTTGGAATGTAGGATTATGAAAAACATTCTGGAAAAAATACGTTTTGGAAATTCAGTTTCTTATGAGGGTAAACGGGATAAAAAATACTTTTAGTACTTTTTAAATTTCCTGAAATAATGGTTCCTGAACCTTTAAATTTAGAAAGTAGGATCCTTCGGTGAAAAAAACATCTGGATTTTTTTTTTTTTTTTTTTTGTGAAAATTAATTTTTACCGGGGTGAAAGAATTTATTTTTGCTACTGGAAAAAGTAATTTTTGGAAAAACAAAAACATTCTAAAAAAGTACTTTTAGTACTTTTTATATTTCTAAAATAATGGTCGTAGCAACTTGATATTTGGAATGTAAGATTCTTAACTAAAAAAAAAACATTCTGTAAAAATTACTTTTTGAAAATTCGATTTCGAAGGGTCGTAAAAGCGGTAAAACATTTACTTTCGGTACTTTTATATTTCCTAAAATAATGATTCTACCCACTTGAATATTCTGGAAAGAGTACGTTTTAGAAATTCCATTTCTTATGGGGGTGGGGTAAAAGGGATACAAAAATTTACTTTTGGTACTTTTTAAGGTTCCTGTAATAATGGTTCCAGAAACTTGAAATTCGAAATGTAGGATCGTTTGGTGAATTTTTTTTTAAATTTCGTTTCTAATGGGGTGAAAAAATGTACTTTTGGAACTTCTTAGATTTACTGAAACTCCAAATTTGTGATGTAGGATCCTTTAGTAAAAAAAAATATTTTGGAACAAATACATTTTAGAAATTCAGTTTCTAAGGGGGGTAAAAGGGGTAAAAATGTGAACTTCGGAACTTTTTTTTAATTTCTTGACATTAAAGTTTAAGAAACTTAAAATTTGAAATGCAGGATCCTTCGATGAAAAGGACATTCTGGAAAAAGTTATTTTTCGAAATGTTGGTACTTTTTATATTTTCTGAAGAAATGGTCAGTAATGGTAATAAAGTGTACTTTTGGTACTTTTCATATTTCCTGCAAAAATGGTCCTAAAAGCTTAAAATTTGGAATGTGTGATACATTGGTGAAAACGAAAATATATTCTGGTATTAAGAATTTTTCGGAAATTCCGTTTTTAAAGGTGTAAAAAAGTGTACTTTTAGTACTTTTAATATTTTCAGAAATAATGACACTTGAAACTTTGAATGTAGAATCCTTCAGTAAAAAAAAAAATAAAAAAAGGACTTTCTGGAAATTCCATTTCTAAGGGTCTTTAAAGTGTTAAAAATGTGTACTGGAAAAACTACTTTTTGAAAAAAAAAACATTCTGGAAAAGGTACTTTTGATACTTTTTATATTTCTATAATAATGGTCGTAGAAACTTTGAAATAAAAGATTATTTATTGAAAAAACATTCTGGAAAAATTACTTTTAGGAAATTCCATTTCTAAGGGTCGTAAAGGGGGTAAAAACATTTGGTACTTTTATATTTCCTAAAATAATGACCATACCCACTTGAACATTCTAGGAGGTAAAAGGGGTATTATTGTTCTAGAAACTTGAAATGCAGGATCCTTCGATGAAAAGGACATTCTCTTAAAAGTTATTTTTCAAAATTCCGCTTTTTAGCGGGTTAAACAAATTTTACTTTTGGTACTTTTTATATTTCCTGAAAAAAATGGTCATTAATGGTAATAAAGTGTACTTTTGGTACTTTTTATATTTCCTGAAAAAATGTTCCTAAAAGCTTAAAATTTGGAATGTATGATATATATATATATATATATAAATTCCTGGGATTCCTAGTTGGAACAAAGGGCCAGTACAAATGTTTTCCATTGACTTCTATCTACAGCTAGCCTTTTTGCTTCTCTCCATGAAGTTCTGGCTGACCGCAGTTCATTTTCTACTTGTCGTCTCCACGTATTTGCGGGTCTTCCTCTACGTCTGCTGCCCTGGGGATGGTAATCGAGAGCTTTCCTTGTTATGTCATCATGACTTTTCCTAAAGGTATGACCAAGCCAGTTCAGCTTTTTCATGCGGATGTCAAGCATGATTTGGGTCTGTTCTGTTTTTTGCCATAACTCATAATTCGTTATTGTCATAGGCCAAAAAACACGTAAAATTCTTCGCAAGCATTTATTAACAAATACCTGGAGTGCATTTGAGTCCTCACTTGTGATGTTCCATGTTTCGCAACCATATAATAAAACAGATTTTACATTTGAATTGAAAAGTTTGATTTTCGTGCGTAGGGTTATGCGATTGGACATCCACACTTTATTCAGTGAGCCAAATGCTTGATTTGCTTTGACAATACGGTAAGCTATATCCTCTTTGCTGCCACCAGAAGTAGTTATTATACTGCCGAGATAACAATAGTTGTCTACATCAAGAAGTGGTTGTTCTAAAATTTTTAGTGACTCGGTGTTGTTGGTGTTGACACGCAATGATTTAGTCTTAGATATGTTTATCTTAAGACCAGCTTTGGATGCATTCTTAACAAGGATATTGAGCTTTGTTTGCATATTATTAAAATTGTGTGACAGAAGACATATGTCGTCGGCATAGTCTAGATCATCTAATCTGCCCTGCAGTCCAAAGGCTATACCACGATCACCTTTCATTGATTGTTCCATTACAATGTCTAGAACGATGTTAAAAAGAAGGGGGGAAAGCACACATCCTTGTCTTACCCCTTTTTCAACAGGAAATGCATTACTTACAAGTCCGTCATGTAATACACGACACGATGCGTTATCATATAAAGATTTGGTAAGTTGGATCAGTGGTTCTGGAATCCCTTTACATCTTAGAGCATCCCATATGGCCGGCTGATGTAACGTATCAAAGGCCCTTTCAAAATCAATAAATAGCAAATATAAGGCACACCTCCACTCGACTGATTCTTCTACTATTATTCGAAGGCTGCTTATATGGTCTATACAAGATTTACCTCTCCTGAATCCAGATTGTTCGTTGCGAAGATCAGGTTCAATAGTAGCAGAAATGCGTTTGTTCAGTATATGAGCAATGATCTTATATGTCATATTTAAAAGTGTCAGGCCTCTCCAGTTTTTTAATTCAGTCAGATTACCTTTCTTTGGGATCTTAATTATCAGTCCTTCTTTAAGCTCGTCTGGCAAATGTTTGTTTACCCAGAAATGCTCTATTAGTGGTTGAAGTAGTTTAGCCGTGGTAGCACAATCTGTCTTCAGTAGTTCCGGTGGAAGATAGTCCGGACCTGGAGCCTTATGACACTTAAGAGAAGCAATTGAAAGTTGAATCTCATCCAAGTCAGGAGGTTCTATATTGATATTTTTTATACGTGTTCGATGTTCTGTTGCGGTACAGTTGCATATCCTCGAGTTTGTTGTGTTATTGTTGTTCGATAGCATATTCCTGTAATGGTCCTCCCATAGTTTAACTTGCTCTTCTTTAGAGTACACCAGCTCATTCCTAGTGTTTTTAAAAGGTTTGGTATTTACATGGTTGCGTTCAGTAAGAGTTTTTGTTATTTTATATAAATCTCTTGTTCTTAACGTCGCACTAGCCTTTTCTGCTTCGGTGGCTAGATCGTCAGCCCACTTTCTCTTATCCCGCCTTGCACTACGTTTTACCTGCCGGTTGGCATAGTTGTATTTAACTTGCAACTCCGATTTTGATTGCCGAGTTTTTGCATTGTCACGGGCGATTTTAAGTTCTTTACGGTTCTCAATAAGCTCCCATGTGAAGTCAGATATCCACGGCTTTCTTGTTTTCTTTACGTAACCCAAATGTTTTTGGCCAGTTTCCAACAGTATGGATCTAGCTTGCGACCAGTAGTGTACAGGATCATGACATCCTTCGCTAATGAGTGTGGAACTTCTTGCACGAAGCTCTCTTACAAATGCAGTTGCAGTGGGTTCTATTGATAATTTTTCCATGTTTACCTTTCCTTTTTTATTTTGTTGATTGTTTTGTGCAACGGCTACAATCTTAAGACGTATTAAGCCAACTACCAAGTGATGGTCACTTCCCACATCAGCACCTCTTCTACTGCGCACGTCAAGAAGAGACCCACGCCACGTGCGACTGGTCGTAATGTGATCTATTTGATTTTCAGTAATGTTGTCAGGGGACACCCATGTAGCTTTATGTATGTCCCTATGCGGAAACAACGTGCCCCCTATCACGAGGTTATGGTTACTGCAGAGCTCTGTGAATAGTAAACCGTTGCCAGTGAGGCGACCCATGCCATGTTTGCCCATGACTCTCTCTCTTCCCATATTATCACTTCCTAGTTGAGCATTAAAGTCCCCAAGAACAATCTTTATATCTCCGATGTTGATTTTGTCAAGAACCTTCGAAAGATAACTGTAGAAAGCATTTTTATCATCGTCGTTTGCAGCTTCAGTTGGCGCATAGCATTGAATACAAGAAATATTACGAGCTCGAGTTCTGAAACGAGCAACTATTATACGATCGCCATACGGTGTCCACTCAATGAGTGCTTTACGGGCATTTTTTGACATTAAAATGCCTACGCCACTGGATCTAGGCAGTTCCGGCGATTTTCCGGAGTAAATAAGGGACAATCCATTTTCTGTTTTGTATTCGCCATTGTCTGGCCATCTGGTTTCACACAAGCCTAGAAATTCTAATTTATAACGCAACATTTCTTTTTCAATTTGTTCCAATTTTGCAATATCTAGCATAGTACGAACATTCCATAATCCAAATCGTGTTCCTTTCTTCATGCTTAAGGTCGTTGCCAAGGGAGTCTGTTGGTTTTCATTTATACTGGTTTCATTAATCGTTTGATATGTATGATACTTCGGTGAAAAGGAAAAAATATTCTGGTATAAAGAATTTTTTGGAAGTTCTGTTTCTGAAGGTGTAAAAAACTGTACTTTTAGTACTTTTAATGTTTTCTTAAATAATGCCACCTCAAACTTTGAATGTAGAATCCTTCAGTGAAAAAATTTTGAAAAATTAACTTTCTGGAAATTCCGTTTCTAAGGGCCATAAAAGAGGTAAAAAAGTGTAAGTAAAAAAAATACTTTTTGGAAAAAAACATTCTAGAAAAAGTACTTTTGGTACTTTTTATATTTCTAAAATAATGGTCGTAGAAACTTTATAATGAAAGATTCTTTATTGAAAAAACATTCTTAAAACGTACTTTTTGGAAATTCCATTTCTAAGGGTCGTAATAATAAATAATGATCCTACCCACTTGAACATTCTAGAAAAAGTATGTTTTGGAAAGTCCGTTTCTTATGGGAGAAAAATGGATAAAAAAAATGTTCTTTTGGTACTTTTAAAATTTCCTTAAATAATGGTTCCAGAAACTTTAAATTTGGAATGTAGGATACTTTGGTGAAAAAAAAAATTCTGGATTTTCTTTTTCTGTGAAAATTCGTTTTTAAAGGGGTTAAATAATTAATTTTTGGAAAAAGTACTTTTGGTGCTTTTTATATTTCTAAAATAATGGTTGTAGAAACTTTGAAATGAAAGATTCTTTAGTGAAAAATCATTCTGGAAAAAGTACTTTTTGGAAATTCCATTTCTAAGGGTCGTAAAAGGGGTAAAAAAAACTTGCGGTACTTTTATATTTCCTAAAATAATGCTCCTACCCACTTGAACATTCTAGAAAAAGTACGTTTTGGAAATTCCGTTTCTTAGGGGGTAAAAGTGATAAAAAAATATACTTTTGGTACTTTTTAAATTTCCTGAAATAATGGTAAGAGAAACTTTAAATTTGGAATGCAGGGTCCTTCGGTGAAAAAACATTCTGGATTTGTTTTTTAAATTGTGTTTCTAACAGGGGTAAAAGGGGTTAAACAAATTTACTTTTGGTACTGGAGAAAGTATTATTTGGAAAAAAAAACATTCTGAAGAAAGTACTTGTGGTACTTTTATATTTCTAAATTAATGGTCGTAGAAACTTTATATTTGGAATGTAGGGTTCTTTAAAAAAAAAAAATAATTTGGAAAAAGTACTTTTTCTTTTCTAAGGGGCGCACATAGGGGCAAAATGGTATGTTTTATGGCATCAATTAAACCGCTGGATTTTTGTAGTCGATATGCCCACCGTTTTAAAGAGCGCAGCTTTTCGATTAAATTCATGTAAAAACATGTAAGACTTTATCTGCAAAATTGCGAAAAAAATGCGCAAAAACGAAAAAAAAAATAGTTTGTTTGAAGTATAAAATTTTGTAAATTTTTATGTTAATATATAGACATAGCTATCGCCAAAATAAGTAAGTATTAGAATTACATACATATGAAGTATTCCACACCAAATGTTCCACTAAAAAAGTTATATCGTATAAATTTAAAGTTTGAAAAAAAACTATTATCAATTTATTTTTGGAAGTTGGGATTAAAATCGGTCATGGGGACGTTGATAGAGGTGTCTGGGGATACCTTCTTCCTCGCAATAGGTATTTACAAATTGATTAAGTATGATATCTTTGCTAAAATAGTACAATTTTATCAAATTTATATATTATTTTCATAGCCACGCCCCCAAAAGTGGGCTGGATAATATAAATGGCATATGCTACTCCACTTATTTATTTGGTAGGTCAAGGAACTTCTTGTCATAAAAATTTTTGATGTGTTGAACAAATGTAAGAAAACCCTCTAAAAATCGTGTTTCCCAAGATTTTTTTTTAATTCTTTAAGGGGAAGCTTTTTTCACCTGGTCCGATTTTGCCCATTTTGGAACTTAATCAGCCTATGACCAATATTCGTGCCAAGTTTAAATGGGTCTAGCATTTTTGGTTTGTACTGCATGTGGTTTATTAATAAAAAAAAGTAATATTTTTAAAGTGCAGTTTCACAAAGCGGGCGCTTTTCGTGCAAGTTTCTATGACTGATTCTAGTAAAGAATTATACCACTTACCACTGTATAAAAATATCTAAGGATAATGTAGGATAAGTCTTGACTTTTTGACCTTTAAACTTATGTTTTAAAAATCGTCATAAAAAGGATGTTCTTAGAACGGCTTTAACTTCTCTAATATTGAATGCAATTTGGTCAGAATGAATGAAAATAATTTGTGCTAAAAAACCTTTTAATTTATGTGTATAGTTCCAACATTTTTTATTTTTTTACCTTTTATTTTGAATTTTCAACTTAAGACTATTTAAAATATTTTTTTTGTTTTTTTGAACTTTTACTAAATTTAACACAGTGCCAAAAAAATGCAGTCAAGCGTAGAAAAGTATTGGCTTTCGATATAAAATAACAATGTTAGCAAAATCGTTTTTTTAAAAAATGAATTGTTGCCAAGAAGCCCCATATAGCTGCCCCTATGTGGGGCGTCGAAGTGGTAATAATGTACTTTGGCAACTTTTATATTTTTCTTTAAATGGTAAAATTGGTAAAAGGGATAAAAAATTTACTTTCGGTACTTTTTAAATTTCCTGAAATAATGGACCAGAAACTTGAAATTTGGAATGTAGGAGCCTTCGGTGAAAAAAACATTAAGGATTTTTTTTCGAAATTCCGCTTCTAATGGGGGTAAAAGGAGTAAAAAATGTGTACTTTTGGTACTTTTTATATTTATTACTAAAATATGTTTCAAGAAACTTGAAATTTGTAATTTTGGGTTCTTCAGTAAAAAAAAAGCATTTTGAGAAAAAGTAAAAATAAAAGGGGTAAAAAAAGTTTACTTTTTATATTTCCTAACATAATGGTCCCAGAAGCTTAAATTGGGAAAAAGAACATTCTGGAAAAAGTTATTTTTCGAAATTCCGTTTTTTAGCGGGGTTAAAAATTGTACTTTTGGTACTTTTTGTATTTCCTGATAAAATGGCCCTAGAGCTTGAAATTTGGAATGTATCATTAATAGGGATGAGATTTTCATGCACTAAAAAATAGAAAATATGCGCTTAAAATATGCGCTAAAAAATTCAAAATATGCACTAAAAAACCTTAAAATATGCACTAAAAAATAAAATGTGTGTAATAAAAATCTTGTTTTCATAGGAAAAAATTCTTAAAAAGCAAAAAATAACGCAGGGTTTAAATAGTAACATCTAAAACTTTATAAGCAAGATTTTTTTAGAAATTAAGGAAATCTATAAAAAAATTAACAACAAAAAAATTTTTTTTTTTTTATTTTTCAAATAAATTTTTAAAATTTAAAATAGTTTAAAAAAAAATAAACTTCAATTTGTGTTTTTGCTAATTTATGCCAAAATATGCAAAAATATGCACTTAAAAGTTGAAAATATGCACAAAATATGCATTTAAAATCAAAATATGCAAAAATATGCATTTTACCAAAATATGCAAAAACAAATCAATGCCATTTTGACGCAAATTTCTTGATTCGGAAAGATAATTGATCGATATCGTTTTTAGACTATTGACAAAAAACATGCATTTGCATGGAAATCTCATCCCTAATCATTAATTATATTCTGCATAGATTTTTTTTTGGAAATTTCGTTTCTAAAGATTTTAAAAAAGTGTCCAAATCTTTTGACAATAGATTTTCTTTTGAGTGTTCCGAATCCCCTTCTGATATACTTTTTTTTTGCCAGCGTATCTGTAAAATACATAATTTGTATTTTATGTACACAGAAAAAAATATCGTGAAATCAAAAGTAACTAAACAAATTGTTAGCAACCAATTTCTAGTTCAACAACGTTTTTAATTGTATCAACAATGTATATTGTTAATATGACAAAAATCCACTTTAATTTCCAATTAAATGCATCAATTAAAATCATTGTTAAAAAACGCACAAAATGCTCATTGATAACACAGACACTTTATAAACTCATTTAATGAAGCACAAAAATATGTGACGATAGCACGGTGGTAGTGTTCTAGACTCGAATCATGAACATTGCGGGTTCGCTGCCAGGTGGCGGAAACATTTTTTTTATTTTTATTTATTTTTATTTGGAGATTATTTTGTTTTTGCTATTCTGCAGACACCTTTATACGCATTAAGTCAACTATAAATATGTATGGGGAATAGCACGGTGGTAGTGTGCTAGACTTGTACCATGTTCGTTGCCGGTTCGATTCCAGCTGCCGCCAGAATTTTTATTTTTTTATTTTTTGTTCTATTTTTAAATTAAATGACATTAAAAACAGTTTATTTCCTTTAATATACGCGTATAGTCAACTACTTACAGGTACATATAAGGAATAGCACGGTGGTAGTGTGCTAGACTCGTATCATGTTAGTTGCGGGTTCAATTCCAGCTGCCGGCTAATGTTTTTTTTTTTTTTTTTTTTTTAATTTTTAGATTTCTTTTGTTCTATTTTTAGATTTTTTTTAAATAAATTGACATTAAAGCATGTTTATTTCCGTTAATATAATTTATTACAAAATTTTCAAATTTCATTGTTGATACAACAATGAATTTAATTGACAAAATTAAGATGATATTTTTTTCAAAAGTTACAAAATCCAATGTTGTATTGACAAAATCCAATGTAGGCTCAGTATCAATTAAATGTTTAATTGTATTAACAATGAAATTAATTGTATTGACAAATTTTTTTTTCTGTGTATGTGTATTTAAGTATTAAAAGGCGTAAATTTATTGGTTATCAAAATGTTTATTTTGGTTTTTTTTTCGTATTTGATTTGCAAAAATATTTGCTTTATTTTATTATTAGAAGTTATTCATGATCAAATCATTGATAAAAAAAATGCGGTTTGTTTAGGTTTGCAAAAAGTATAAAATAATAAAAAAAAAATAATAAAATTCTAACAAGAATTTTAATTGTTCAACATAATGTTTACAATGTATTTCAATTCGGGGAAATCTTGATTTTGTGGTTAAAGTAAATATTGTATGCATTTTTTTAAAATCGTGGTTTTGTGGGAAGAAAAAAATCCCATTAAAAATATAAATAGCATTTGAATGCTTGAAGTTTGCAAGAATTATAATAGGCCGATCACAATAAATTTTTTTTTCGATGGTAACGTAATTGTGACGCTCAAATAGTTTTCTAGAAAAAGCACATCTTACATTCTGTGGTATTAGAACACTGTGCAGGATCGCGATAAGTTCTGAGTCGTACTACCGATCGATAGTATTTATCGGTAGAGCTGTAGCGCTATTCCACATTTATAAAATTGATATCTTGGGACTTACAATTGATATTTTACGAATTACAATTAATCTTTTTCGAATTACAATTGATGTTTTGTGAATAAAAATTTGTCTTTTACGAATTACAATTTGAATTTTCGAATTACAAATAAAATCTTCGAAATACAATTGACGATTTATGAATTACAATTGATCTTTTACGAATTACAATTGATATTTTTCGAATTACAAGTGATTTGCTACGAATTACAATTGGTCTTTTTCGAATTACAATTGATCTTTTATGAATTACAATTGATCTTTGACGAATTACAAATAGAATCTTCGAAATACAATTGAATAGTTCATGCGAATAAGGACGAATAGACCACTTTTTTGCAAACACGTTTTTTTGCATAAATGCATTTTATTAGCAGAGCCCTACAACCCTATGAAGAAATTTTGGGAAAATTTTGACTTTTAAGGCTAAAAAAATGACTTTGAAAGTGCAATAATTCGTATATTTTTATATTTTTGTTTAAATTGGGAGTGAACTAACGCACAATTTTGATTAAATACAATACAAAAACATTAAAAAATTTTACTTTCGGTAACAATGTGTTAAAAGAACATTACGAGGAACAAACCACACTTATTATATTGGCAAAAAATTTTACCGTTCTTGAGTTATAAGACTTTAAAGTGTGGAAAGCAAAAAGGGCGAATATCCATCCTTAACAAAATATTATATAAAAATTATTTAGCTGCGAGTTTAAAATTGATATTAGCTAAAATTTGAATTGTACACAAAAAAAAAACAATCTTAGCACATACAAACATTTGGTGTTAATACTGCATCCAATGTCAGGAATAAAAAACAAAATTTTTTCATGTCCTTTTATGTTACGTCGTAATATGCAGTCAAGGGTTGATATTATAATTCCTAAAAATGTATTTAGTGTCATAAAGAATTACTACTGCATCAAGTGGCAGGAATATTAAAAAAAATTAACAAAAAAACTTTTTTTTTGCATGTCCTTGCAATCCTTAAAAAGTGTATCATTGAAGTCCTTAAAGTGTTACAAACAAATACCAACCATAGTTCGTCAAGTTTTGCAAGTCTCATGAAAATGTAGTCAAAATCTGCTGCAAAATAACACATTTTTATTCAAATTTCAATACATTTTTTTGGATATTCGCCCTTTTTCCATTTAAGCAAAAAATTGAAGTCCAATTTTTGGCAAGTTCTCTTTCGAATACCTTACTAAAATTTTGTATATAGGTAGATGTGACTTAAATCTTTAAGCTTATACCAAAAAGTTGACAAAAATATTATTTTTTAACCGTTTCCTGCGTTTTTATTGTCCCCTGTAAAATTCTACAAATGGTCTATTCGTCTTTATTCGCATGAACTATTCAATTGACATTTTACGAATTAAAATTTATCTTTTAATAATTACAATTGATCTTTTACAAATTACAATTATTTTTTTATACCCTCCAACTACAGTATGGGGGTATACTCACTTTGTCATTCCGTGTGTAACGCCCCCGAGTAAAAATTTTTATACGATGCAATATATAATGATATGTAACACAATATATATTTATACGCAATTTGATCCGAATAATGGTGGATGTTTTTGCATTAAAAAAGATCAGCATGTATAAAATATGATTTGATTTCATCCGAGTTTTGACCAGACATTGCCATATATTGGTGGATCTAATTAGATCTAATTGCATGAAAACATATAAAATCCTCGTGTTTTTTGGTTTGGGTTGAAATACAGCACAGGTCAACGATACATTCACCAAACATATAATTTTCTAAAACAAAAAAATGTTTGGGTACGCTTCAACCAGATAGGTGATATACATAACCCTAACAAGGAAATGTTTAGGAGCATTTTAAAAACCCGACTAAAAAAGTTTAGATATAGTAACATATTATTTAATATATTTATATACGGCCATACACAGTACTTTACATAATTATATGTGAATGTATCTGTATTAAGTTTTACACCCAAAATTTAATATGGTGCCATATAAAAGGATATCGAATCATGTGTTGCTCCACATACAATATATAAAGCTATATTAAATTAGATGTTGCATATAATATTTTATATAACTCCATGAATGACCTCATACAATATTAGATAAACAAATATATGATATACAACTCCATGTCTGACCTCATACAAGATGAGATACACATATATATATGGTTCCGAATCGGGGGAAAAAAGTTTTCTAAGTCCCGAGAATTTTTTTTTTTAATTTCCAGACACAAATAATTTTTGCGTTTTGGAGTTAAGAATTTCATTAAAAATGATTTAAACAAAAAAAAAAAATTAGCCAAATTTTGAAAAATTTTACAAGTCCTGAAAAAGTTTTGTACTATTTTCTAAGTCCTGGATAAAAAATATTTTTGGTACATTTTTTGCGTTTTGAAGCAAAAATTTATTATCAAAGTTTTAGGGATTTTTTTTTTAAATTTTGTTTTTTAAATTTCTAAGTCCCGGACACATTTTTTTTTTTTGGCAATTTTTTTTTTGTATTTCCCGAAAAAACTTGGGATAAATTAGAAAATTATGAGATAAAAAAAATATTTTATGCAAAATTCTACATATTTTATCTTATGATATAAAATAATATACAATTATATCAAATTAGATAAACCCAATATTCGGATCAAAAACGATCATATTTAATCTAATATAACAAATTTTAAGCTATTTTGATCCACCAATTTCATCATCTTATTTTATCCAAATACGTGTTGTGCCATATTAAATTATATATGGCTCAATTTCAAATTATATATGGACCTTTATATTTATTTTTAGTCGGGTATTTTTAATCGGGAAGTTTCTTATACTTTGCCTAAAAAACTTAGAAAATTTTTGGTTAATTGGAAACATTTATAGTTTCATATGAAACAGAATAAGCTATATATGTTTTTATGTTAAATTATACAGAAAACCAAATTTTGTATTGACCCTCATATAATTTTATATAATTATATCTTCCTGACACCTTTTAATCCGAATCATGATTAAATTATATATAACTACATATGACTGCATATATCTCATGACTGCATATCTCACGCGATGTATAATCATATATGATTTGATATGTTTGCATCAGGTTATATATTGTTATATATGTTTATTTTTACTCGGGCATCGAAATATCGGTTTAGGACCCCATAAAGTATATATATTATTGATCAGTGATCGATTCTAAGACATTCTAGCGATGTCCGTCCGTCGGACAGTCTGTGGAAGACACGATACAGTCCAAAATAAAAGTGCTAGACTCCTGATATTTGGCGCATATATGTCTTATGTTCATAGGCTGGTTAAGTTCGGAGATGGGCTAAATCGGACCAGGGGGGAAAAAGTTCCCCCTTGAAGAAGTAAACCAACCAATGAAAAAAGGTACACTCAAAAAATTATGTAGTTAAATTCCAGTGAATATTCACTTAAAACAAATGAAATTTTATTTAAAAACCATTCCACTGTTTTTTCATTTAAAATAAAAACATATTACAGTCAATTTTAAATGTTAATTTAATGACTAACCAAAACATTAAAAAACTAGTGAATATTCAGTTATTTTGTATTGAAAAACAGTAAAACTATAGAAGAAATTTTTTACTGCCGAAATTAAATGTAACAGAAAATTCGTTTTTAATACAGTAAATTATTTTTTTTAAACTTCAGAAACAGTAGAAAATAAGAAGTCCTTAATAAAATTAATGATTTTCTTTTAAAATAACTTTACTGATTACTTTTTAAAATAACCTACAAACAGTTAATGACATAATTTTCTTAGTGTAACTTTTTATAGGTTTTTTTTTTGTATTTTTGTTAAACAAATTAAACATTTTTATGCTTGTAAAAGTTCAGAGTCTTGGACTTGGACGCAAGGGATTTGAAAACGACTTTTTTTCGGTCCGCCCCCAATTGTGGGCATGGATATTAGCAAATAATTTATATAATGATGAAAGTGTATATCTTTTGTGCAAAAAGCATAGTAATAAAATTTTTAAACGTTTTTGACCAGAGAGAAGGTGTCCCCAAGGACCCCCGACAAGCCCCCCCCCCCAAAAAAAAACGCCCCTGCAATTATTTAAAATTTTTTTTTTTAACGTTTGAGGGTATACAAGATTCTGCACAGCCGAATTTAACACTCTCACTTGTTATACCCTCCACTTAGTGATAGAGGGTATATATAAGTTTGTCATTCCGTTTGTAACTCATCGAAATATCGGTCTGGGACCCCATAAAGTATATATATATATTCATGATCCCCGATCGATTTTAAGACATTCTAGCGATGTCCGTCTGTCCGTCTGTCCGTCAGTCCGTCTGTCCGTCTGTCCGTCTGTCCGTCTGTCCGTCTGTCTGTGGAAATGGTGATCACGGCCAAAATATTACACGGAGATGACTGAAACTTAACATATTTATTGGAAGTTCTCCTGAGAAGTTTGGTATTGCATTTGAGCGATATCGGTTCAGCGGTTCAAAAGTTATGAACGAAAATGTAAGGACACCTCAAAAATTTTAGTACATTCAACATAACCTAAAAATACAAAAATAATTCGATTGCTGGTTGACATATGTGAACAGAATTGAACACCAAATGGTATTTAAACAAGTACGAACATATTTTTTGCAAAAAAAAAAAAAAAATCGCGGATTTTTTTTCGCGGATTTTTTTTCCAAATTTTTTTCAAAAGTAATTTCCTTTTAAAAAAAGTTTTTTGCAATAATCTTTTTGAAATTGTGGAGGGTATCACTACATTCGGTAAGGCCGAATTTAACTTTTTTACTTGTTTTTAATTACAATTGTACTTTAACGAATCACAATTGATCATAAACGAATTACAATTGATCTTTTACGAATTACAAATGAATCTTCGAATTACAATTAATCTTTTACGAAGTATATCTGTAAATGGTGTAGAAAAAGCACAGTCCACATTCTGTGTATTAGAACATTGTGCAGGATCGCGTTATTTCCACAGTCGCAACCCCATTATTGGAATGTCCGATCGTTAGTATTTAACGAGTTATACTCCAATTCATAAAGTTCATATTTTTCTTAAAAATAAGGACAAAAAAAAATTATTTTATATTATGCCAATTTGAACTAGAACAAGTAAAAAAGTTAAATTCGGTCTTGTCGAATGTAGTTCTACTCTCAACAATTTCAAAAAGATTATTGCAAAAACCTTTTTTTAAAAGGAAATTACTTTTGAAAAAAATAAAAATTTTTTTGAAAAAAAAAAAATTACGCGAAAAACAAATTCCGCGATTTTTTTGTTTAAATACCATTTGGTGTTCAATTATGTTCACATATGTCAACCAGAAGCCAAATTAAAGTATTTTGTATTTTTAGATTATGTTGAATGTACTAATATTTTTGAAGTGTCCTTACATTTGCGTTTATAACTTTTGAACCGCTGAACCGATATCGCTCAAATGCAATACCAACTTTTCGGGAGAACTTCCAGTAAATATGTTAAGTTTCAGTCATGTTCGTGTAATATTTTGGCCGTGATCACCATTTCTACAGACATACTGACATCGCTAGAATGTCTTAAAATCGATCGGGGATCATGAATATATATACTTTATGGATCCCAGTTACAAACGGAATGACAAACGTGTATATACCCTCTACCACACCATTGGGTTCGGACTCGATTGGTGCAAACCCAAATGGGCCCAGACCTAGTTGGGTACCTTAACCCAGGAAAAAATTTTCTAAAAAGTAATCGAGTGGGCAATTAAGATATTTTGGAGCGATCGATTCCCTACTAGATTACCGAATCGATTCTTTTAACGAGGAGGGAGACGCATTTCAATTAGTTCTTAATAATCAATTATTTTCTTTTAACTGGTAACCAGCTCGTACACTCAAAAAAAAAAGTTTGTAAATTTACAAGTAAAAGGTCTTGTAATTCTATTTTACTAATATTTTTGTCTTTTTACAAAAATTGTTGTATATTTAATAAAACGAAAACTACAGTTAGCTTTGTAATTTTACTATTATATGTTGGTAAATTTATTTTAAAAATTTTTTAGGTAAATTTACAAAAAAGTGAATTATTTTACAAATTAAAAAAATATTACAAGGTGTTTAGTTTTTTTACACAAGAAAACTGTAATTGTACAACAAAATTTTACTTGATGTTATTTTGTCTTTTTACCAAAAAAATGTTTTATTACAAACATTTTTTTTTTTTTTAAGATCGTTTACAAGGTTTTCAGTTGAAATGTATGTATTGAAAAGTACAAAATTCCAATATAATTTTACAAAACTTATTTAATTACTAGAATTAATGTTGTATTACAAAAAAAAATTAATTATTCAACAATAGGACACGCAAAAATTTTCTAAGTTCAGATTTTTTTTTTTTGCGTTTTGGAGTAAAAAATTTAGTTAAAAATAATTTTTTATAAATAATTTTTACACCATTTTTTTGGTAATTTGCGTTAAGTAAAATACCACAATTTTTATGTGTTTCTACTTTATAATTGTTCTAGTTTTTTTTTGTATTTTTACCATTTTTTTTTGGTGATTTTACCATATTTTTTTGGTAATTTTTTTTTAAATTTGGTACCTTAAATGTCAATAGAAAGCTGCCAATTATGAAAAATCAAATTTTTCTTATTTTAACTGGTACTTAAACATCCAATCTACAATATCCAAATTTTTTTTCCGATTTTTTTAAAACACTTGTGAAAATAATTAAAAATTCAAAAAAAAAAATTGTTATTTTTTGACTAATTTTTCCTGAAAATATAAGAAATTTCTTGTGTAGCCTCCTTCGCAATTCTCATATGTTCTACTTAAGAAAAACGAAATGTCGAAAAAAAATAAAAAAGTGCAGTGTTATACATTAAAAAGTTTGTTAAAAGTGCTCAAGTGAAAAAAAAATCATTTCAGGTTGTTGAAGTGCTACTCCAGCTGCCGAAGAAGGAAAAATATGATGCACCAATGGAAAAAACCTTTAAATTTACAAAACCAATATGTAAATAAACCAATTTTTTTTTGTAAATTTACAAAACAAATATGAAATTTTAAAAAACAAAATTGTATACTTACGAAAAAAGTTGTAATTTTACAGAAATGAAATAGAAAATACAAAAACAATATTGTAAATTTACAAATTTTATGGTTAAACTACTGTTTTTACGGCAAAAAAATAAGGAAAAATGGTACATATACAATAAAAATTGTAAATTTACCACTTTTTATTGTAAATATACAAGTTTTTTGCATAAAAAACAGTAGTTTAACCAAATAATTTGTTAATGTACAATTTATTTTTTTCATTTTTTATTTTTCCTTGTAAAATAACAACCTTTTTCTGTAAGTTTACAATTTTGTTTTGTAAATTTACCAAATTTTTTGCAAATTTACAAAAAAAATGTTCACCTCGAAGATGATATTTTACAAAAAAAAATTGTAAATTTACATTTTCTTTTGTTAAATCAATTTACAAATTATCCCCGTAACTTTACGGGGATTCTTGCTAGTACATATTTTACAAAACCTGCCCCGTAAAATCACGGGGATTTTATGTCATTTTACAAACTTTTTTTTTGAGTGTAGTAATTTTACAAACTTTTTACCAATAGTTTAGTAGTTTTACAAGGTTTTTACCAATAAAATTGTAAATTTACAAATTTTTTGACACGATAAAGTTAACAAGGTGGTTACGTAACTTTACTAGATTTTTTGCTACCTCCTATTTTACGAGAATTCCTTGTAATTTTACAAACTTTTTACCAATATTTTGTAATTTTACAAGCTTTTTACAAATAAAATTGTAAATTTACAATTCTCGTGAATTTATTAGATTTTTTTTTTGGAAAATTATCTTAGAAATTTGCAAAATTACAAAAAAAAAACAAGTAAGAAAGTTATAGTCGGTCAAGACCGACCATATAATACCCTACACCAGTGTTTTTCCGGAAAATGGGTCCCAAGTCCAAACATGGAGCGATTGGATCTGTCTTTTGTTAGGTCTTTATTAAGTGTAGAAAACACACACAGATCAAATTTTAGTGGAATTGACTTATTTTTTGTCAATAGACCGACTTAACTGAATATCGGTCGAATTTTTTTATGGGGGACTAAGTCCAAAAATGGTCCAATTATATTGCGATTTGACTAGGTTACTAAAGTTCGCGTTTAAAACATAAAAATAAAATTTTTATCAAATATTTCTATTTTTATGAATTTTTAGGGAATTGTGTGAATATCGGGAGGGTGTTTTGTATGGGGACTACCAGAAGGACTGACCCGATTTCTTTGAAATTTAAAATGGTGATAGGTGCATACAAAATTTGATTACCTGCTAAATTTCAAAGCAATATCTATTATAATACGGTTATTAGAGTCATTTAAGCCGAATCCAAAGGGGGCGTTTGTATGGGGGCTAGGGGTTAACATAGACCGATTTTCTCCAATTTCAATAGGCTTCGTCCTTGGGCCAAAATATGCTTAAGTTTCAAATTTCAAAAATTGCGACCTGTATCGTGCTTAAACTGATAGAGGGACAGACGGACGGACGGACGGACATCGCTAAATCTACTCAAAAAGTAATTCTGAGTCGATCGGTATACTTGAAGGTAGGTCTAGGACCAATATATCGGGTAGTTACAGACATCAGCACAAACTCATTATACCCTGTACCACAGAGTGGTGTACACTCAAAAAAAAAGTTTGTAAATTTACAAGTAAAAGGTCTTGTAATTCTATTTTACTAATATTTTTGTCTTTTTACAAAAATTCTTGTATATTTAATAAAATGAAAACTACAGTTTGCTTTGTAATTTTACTATTATATGTTGGTAAATTTATTTTACAAATTTTTTTGGTAAATTTACTAAAAAGTGAATTATTTTACCAATTAAAAAAATATTACAAGGTGTTTAGTTTTTTTACACAAGAAAACTGTAATTGTACAACAAAATTTTACTTGAAGTTATTTAGTCTTTCTACCAAAAAAATGTTTTTTTACAAACATTTTTTTTTTAAGATCGTTTACAAGGTTTCAGTTTGAAATGTATGTATTGAAAAGTACAAAATTCCAATGTAATTTTACAAAACTTATTTTATTACTAGAATTAGTGTTGTTTTACAAAAAAAAAATAATTAGTCAACAATAGGACACGCAAAAATTTTCTAAGTTCAGGTTTTTTTGCGTTTTGGAGTAAAAAATTTAGTTAAAAATATTTTTTTATAAATAAAAAATTTCATGAAAAAAAGTTTGAAATTTTTTTAAGTTCCGGACACAAAAATTTTTCAACTAATTGTAAGCTTTAGCAAAAAAATTGAATTTTTACACCATTTTTTGGTAATTTTCGTTAAGTAAAATACCAAAATTTTTATGTGTTTCTACTATATAATTGTTCTATTTTTTTTTTTGTATTTTTACCATTTTTTGGTAATTTTACCATATTTTTTTGGTACCTAAAATGTCAAAAAAAAAAACTACCAATTATCAAAAATTAAGTTTTTCTTATTTTAACAGGTACTTAAACATCAAATCTACAAAATCCAAAAATTTTTTTTTTTCGATTTTTTAAAAATACTTGTGAAAATAATTAAAAATTATTTTTTTTTTTATTTTTTGACTAATTTTACCTGAAAATATAAGAAATTTCTTGTGTTGCCTCCTTCGCAATTCTCATATGTTCTACTTAAGAAGAACGAAATGTCGAAAAAAATAAAAAAGTGCAGTGTTATACATTAAAAAGTATGTTAAGTGTTCAAGTGAAAAAAAAATCATTTCAGGTTGTTGAAGTGCTACTCCAGCTGCCGAAGAAGGAAAAATAAGATGCACCAATGGAAAACAACCTTTAAATTTACAAAACAAATATGCAAATAAACCAAATTTTTTGTAAATTTACAAAACAAATATAAAAAACAAAATTGTATACTTACGAAAAAAGTTGTAATTTTACAAACATGAAGTAGAAAATACAAAAACAATATTGTAAATTTACAAATTTTTTGGTTTAACTACTGTTTTTACGGCAAAAAAATAGAAAAAATGTTATATATACAATAAAAATTGTAAATTTACCACTTTTTATTGTAAATATACAAGTTTTTTGCCATAAAAAACAGTAGTTTATTTTTTTCATTTTCTAATTTTTCTTTGTAAAATACTACCTCCGTCCCGAAATATTTTTAACATTTCTATAGATTTTTTTGTCCCAAAATAAACTTTACATTTTATTAAGCAGTGTTTTAGTTGAAATAATACAAGATAAAGTTAAAAAAACAATCTTATACTAATTTCGTGTACTAAAACTGTAACAAAATTAATTAAAAATATTTGCAAGATGTCCCTATTGCATCCATAATGCATTTATTAAAAACCGTTAAAAGGGTCTCTAGCGTAAAAGTTCTTATTTCATACGCTGCATTTTGTAATAATTTTTATCTTTTCGACCATAGTGGACACCATGCCTGTTTGTAACGTCGAAAACAAGTTGTCTCATTTATCTAGATGCAGTTTATTGCATCCATTTTGCACGTGAATTGAAAAATTGCAAAGCTATAAAGAATTTTTAAATTATTAATGTGTCCCGATATGTATTAACAAAAAAAACAAAGCTTTTTCAAAAAATCCTCCATAATCCCAGCCAAAATATAGAAATGTTAAGATTATTTTGGGACGGAGGTAGTAACAACCTTTTTCTGTAAGTTTACAATTTTGTTTTGTAAATTTACCAAATTTTTTGTAAATTTACAAAAAAAAATGTCCACCTCGAAGTTAATATTTACAAAAAAATTGTAAATTTACATTTTCTTTTGTTAAATCAATTTACAAATTATCCCCGTAACATTACGGGGATTCTTGCTAGTACATATTTTACAAAACCTGCCCCGTAAAATCACGGGGATTTTATGTCATTTTACAAACTTTTTTTTTTGAGTGTAGGGTATAATTAAAATTACAAAAAAAAATTTAAATTTCGATACAAATTTGTTTGTTAAAAAACAATAAAAACTGTCAAATAATGGTAAAATGGGATTACGAGACTTCCTAGTAATTTGACAAAGTTTTTTTTTTTTGTATGTGGAAAATTCCCGAAACGACCGTTGTTGATCAATTCTGAAAGTTACAAAATTTGTAAAAGAATAAACTCTTCGCCTATTTGTAGATATCCAGAGAAAGTAGAGTTAAAATAAGTACTTGGTATGTTAATTCATAACGGAGAGTTGGGATAAACTTTAAAATATATTTAAAAATATAAAACATTTTTTAAAAAAATTTTAAAATGACTTTTAAAAAACGACAATGAACAGGTATCGGCAATAAGTATTCAAATAATCTTTTAAACGCTTGTCATTTGTAAAAAATAAATTATAATTAAATAATTCAAGACAAAACAAATTATAATCAAAAATCATTTTAATATTTTTCCAATAAAATGTTATAAAATATAAATTAAGTGAGATCTTATCAGTTAACAAACCAAAATCTAGTTTCTTGTTTAATATTTCAAATTTGTTTTTTGTATGTTTGACAACATTTTCGATATGAAAATAGTTTGGCATTAATCGACAACACAAACTAAATAAATTAACATTTTAATGAACAAACATGAATTATTAATTTTTTTTGTTTGTTAAATACAAAAACAACACAAAGTCGACAAAAAAAAATGCCGCAAATAACATAAAAAATTATTAAAATTTCAAAGTGATAATATATTTTATGTTTAATAATTGACTAAACAAAACAGGTAGAAAAAAAGTTTGAATTTTTAATAAAATATATTTTTTTTATGGATTTTTATGTTACCTGTTACGCATTTCACGCATATTTTATGTTCGTTTTATTTTTTTGAGTCGATGATGATAATGTAGACGAAATAGTTTTAATGACAAATCCCTTGATTTTAAACATATTTAAACAGTGATGTCTGATGTTGGGAATTTTCCATAATAATAGAGATTTTTATTCTCTCCAATCACTTTGTATATTAACTTTGTAATTCGGCTTTTAAAGCATCAAAATATCGTTCGGGACCCCATTTTATTGACCCAGGATCAATTTTAAGGCATTCTATAAATGTCCGTCTATATAAATCACGTTTCAGTCCTAAATAACAGAGCTAGACTCCTGAAGTTTGTCACGAATTTGTATCATGGTCATATCCCGGTTAAGTTCGTACACTCAAAAAAAAAACGGGTAAAACGCCTGGCAAAATGCCTTGCAATCCCGTTCTACCAATATTTTACAATTTCCCTTGTTTTTTAACAAAAAATCTTGTACTTTGCTCCAACGAGATTAACAGTTTTATTGGTAATTTTACAAATTTATTTTCGTAATTGTATTCTGCCATTTTGAAAGGTTATTTTACAAAAAAAAACTGTAATTTTACAACAAAGTTTTTATTACGGGGATTCTAATTGATTTACAAACAAAAACTGTTATTTTACAAAAATTATGTTATACGAAGATTTATGTTGTTTAACAAAAAAAAAAATTTTTTTTTTTTGTTAATTTTCTATTTTTTTTTTAAGTTTTCCAAGTCCCGGACAAATTCTTTTTTTTTTATTGAAAAATATATAAAAAAAAGTTGACAAAATTTTGAAAAATTTATTACGAGGATTCTAGTTAATTTACAAAAAAAAAACAGTTATTTTACAAAAATGATTTTATTACGAGGATTTATGTTGTTTAACAAAAAAAAAATTTTCGTAAATTTTCTGAGTCCCTAACACATTTTTTTGCGTTGTGGAGTAAAGAATTATTACCCAGCAAAACTTAGATTACCAAATAAGGTATAAAATAAGGTATAGGATCTCTTATTTTATACATTGCAGCATTGATGATTTTAACAGGCGATGAGACTCAAAGTAATGCATCCACATTATCACAAAGAATACCAGTAAGGTATAAAATAAGTCATAAATTTATAACGAAGAATACGAGTAAGGTGTAAAATATATGATATTTTATAGGTTACGAGAAATGAAATAATATAGCATACCAGAAGATAATTTATAAGGTGTTACAGGTAGTGAAAAAGTAATTTTGTATTAAATTTACTCAGTAATTGTAAGTGAGTGTAAGTAGATAAAATATGCTCGTGAGTGTGTGTCGTTAGAAATTTCCTTTTGTGAGCCCATCTCTAGTTTAAACTTATGCATTTTTTTATAAAATAATTATTTTTTATGTTATTGTAATGCATTATGCATCCAATTATAAATAATGCATTATTTCAAACTTTCAAATAACCCGAGTAAAAATAAACATATATAACAATATATAACCAGATGCAAACATAATAAATCATATATGATTATACATCGCGTGAGATATTTTCAAATTTTTTTAAATGCAGTCATATGTAGTTATATATAATTGAATCATGATTCGGATTAAAAGGTGTACGGTTGATATAATTATATAAAATTATATGAGGGTCAATACAAAATTTGTTTTTCTGTATAATTTAATATAAAATTATATATATCCTATTCTGTTCCATATATAACACTATATGTTTCCATTTAACCAACAATTTTCTAAGTTTTTAAGGCAATCTATGAGAAACTTTTTAAAATGTTCCTAAACATTTCCTTGTTAGGGTTATGTATATCACCTATCTGGTTCGAAGCGTACCCGAACATTTTTTTGTTTAAGAAAATTATATGTTTGGTGAATGTATCGTTGACCTGTGGTGTGTCTCAACCCAAACCAAAAAACACCAGGATTTTACATGTTTTTATTCAATTAGATCTAATTAGATCCACTAATATATGTCAATGTCTGGTCAAAACTCGGATGAAATCAAATCATATTTTATACAAGTTGATCTTTTTTAATGCAAAAACATCCACCATTATTCGGATTAAATTGCGTATAAATATATATTGTGTTATATATCATTATGTAGTGCATCATATAAAAATTTTTACTCGGGAATACATAATGTAACCAAATATAAGTCATCCATGATTTAATGTTTAGAAATAATAAATATGAAATACATTTTTTCCAATAATCATGCATTACGTAGCAATTTATTAGTAATGCAGTATTTTTCACTTGAAAATAATACGTTGTGGAACAAATGTTTGGTAAGACATCATAAAATAATGCTACAAATAAGTTATATGCATTACCAGGTAATGTGTTATATAATCACTACCCATTACCAAAGTTTTGCTGGGTAAAAAAGATTTAAAAAAAAATTTCATAAAATTTTCGAAATCCAAAATTTTTTTTTTTTAAATTTTCTTAGTCCCAGACAAAAATTTTTTATAAAAAATACTTTTAGAGAAAAAAACAATTTTGGAATTCAAAAATTCATTAACAATACCTTAGAAAAAATTTTTCAAGTTCCGTAAAAATCCTTTACAAAAAAATTCTTTCACTCAAAAAAAAAAAAAAAACGGGTAAAATGCCTTGTAATCCCGTTCTACCAATATTTAAAAATTTTCCTTGTTTTTTAACAAAAAATATTGTACTTTGCTCAAACGAGATTTACAGTTTTATTGGTAATTTTACAAATTTATTTTCGTAATTGCATTCAACCATTTTGAAAGGTTTTTTTTTGCAAAAAAAATACTGTAATTTTACAACAAAGTTTTTATTACGGGGATTCTAATTGATTTACAAACAAAAACTGTTATTTTACAAAAATTATGTTATACGAAGATTTATGTTGTTTAACAAAAAAAAAAATTTTTTTTTTGTTAATTTTCTATTTTTTTTTTTTAAAGTTTTCCAAGTCCCGGACAAAATTTTTTTTTTTTTTATTGAAAAATATATAAAAAAAAGTTGACAAAATTTTGAAAAATTTATTACGAGGATTCTAGTTAATTTACAAAAAAAAACAGTTATCTTACAAAAATGATTTTATTACGAGGATTTATGTTGTTTAACAAAAAATTTTTTTTTTTTTTTTGTAAACTTTCTGAGTTCCTAACACATTTTTTTGCGTTTTGGAGTAAAGAATTATTAAAAAAGATTTAAAAAAAAAAATTCATAAAATTTTTTTTTGGAAAATTTTCTTAGTCCCAGACAAAACAATTTCATTATTTATTTAATTTTGATGCATTTTGGTTATATCTAGGCTGACCATACGTACTGATTTGATCAGTACATGTACTGATTTTTGATCACGTGTACTGATCAAAAGACGTTGTACTGATTTTTTGAAATATCCCGAGTAAAAATTTTTATATGATGCAATATATATTGATATGTTATACAATATATAATTAAATGCAATTTGATCTGAAAAATGGTGGATGTTTTTGCATTAAAAAAGATCAATTTGTATAAAATATGATTTGATTTCATCCGAGTTTTGACCAGACATTGCCATATATTAGTGGATCTAATTAGATCTAATTGCATAAAAACATGTAAAATCCTGGTGTTTTTTGGTTTGGGTTGAGTTACACCACAGGTCAACGATACATTCACCAAACATATAATTTTCTTAAAAAAAAAAATGTTCGGGTACGCTTCGAACCATATAGGTGATATACATAACCCTAACAAGGAAATGTTTAGGAACATTTTAAAAAGTTTCTTATACTTTGCCTTAAAAATTTAGAAAATTGTTGGTTAAATGGAAACATATAGTGTTATATATGGAACAGAATAGGATATATATAATTTTATATTAAATTATACAGAAAAACAAATTTTGTATTGACCCTCATATAATTTTATATAATTATATCAACCGTACACCTTTTAATCCGAATCATGATTCAATTATATATAACTACATATGACTGCATTTAAAAAATTTTGAAAATATCTTACGCGATGTATAATCATATATGATTTATTATGTTTGCATCTGGTTATATATTGTTATATATGTTTATTTTTACTCGGGATGTACTGATTGTACTGATTTTTTAACATTTCAACATAAAAAAAATTTGTCGAAAATTTTATACAAAAACTTGAATTTCCATCAAATAAGTCATCGGAGTAGTTTTTTATAACTTAATTATGACAAATCAATTCTAAAAAGTTCAGGGGGCTAATTATGTAACTTGATAATCGTCAATCGCCATCGTTAGCTGATTATTCTATTACCATAAAATGATACTATATGGTAATGGAATAACGATGGAAACGATACGATTGACGACTATCAAGTTTCATAATTACCCCACAGAGTTCGTGAATCAAGAGGTTCATTAACGCAAAAATATATCTGACAATGAGGTTATTTTGATCCCATAAATATGAAAAGGTTTATATGAAATGGCGCCCATAATCTTTGAGGCTTTCTAAACAAAAAGTTTACGGGATGATGGATTTTTTATATTTTTAGAAAGATAATGTAAATGCATCAATTCAAATGATACTGAGATGTTCGATGAGGTTTTGTCTTCAGAATTTATTGACAATAACTCAGAACATCAGCCGCTTTTTAAAAAACATGTGCTTTTTATCTGGGAAGTTTTATAAAAGTCAGAATTATCAAAACTTATGCAAAAAGTCCTCAGAATTTGAGGGATTTCCTTAAATTCAAAACCTGTGGGTTTTTGTTTGTTATAATTTCTGGACTGAAACGATCAACATTAAAATAAAGTTGTTTGTAGTCAGTTAATTTTTTTTGCAAGATAACGACAACAGTTTTAGGCAGTTGTTTTTAAACCTTTGTTTTTAAACCGCTCTTTTCAAACAGTTGTTTTTACTGAAATACTAATTGCCCTCAAGTTTGTTAGTTTAACCGAATTTTTTTGAGTGCTGAAAAATTATCAGTGTTTTGCCATAGAAAAAATTTTTTAGAGAGGTATTTTATGGAAATATAAACTTAACAGCTTGGGCGTACTGATTTGACTTCAGGAAAAAATGGTCACCCTAGTTATATCTTTGTTATTTGGGTGAAAGTCCTGTTTACGGGGTACACAAAAATTAAAACAAAATTTTTTTTTTTCGACATTTTACAACTTTTTTTTCAATAGTTTTTGTTGATTAAAAAATATCATTACCGAAAATTGATAAATTTTAAACCATTTTTTTTTTGTAAATTTACAATTTTTGTTTGTAAATCTACCATTTTATTTAAATATATTTACCACTTTTCTTGTAAATTTACCAATTTTTTTATAATTTTTGTTGCTTAAAAATTATCACTCCCAATGTGGATAGAGTCGAATATGTATTAATGTTTCAGTTTGTGCACAAACGATTTGTCATTAGACTCGTTTGCTACTTTGAAGTAAATCGTTTCTATTTTTGCTAAATAATCTTGACAATGGAATCTAACAAATTCTGAAACACGTGTCGATTAAGTCTTGCAAAAACGACCAACATAAATAAATTTAAAATAAAAAAATAATTTTCTTGAAAATTATACTATGAGAATATCACTCATTAAAACGAGTAAAGAAAATAATGACCTCGAGCCAGAATAAACATCCTTAAAATATAATATTTTAAAGGTCGAATAAAACATTTTTTATTTTTTAATAAAAATTCATCAGAACTACCAAAAATTGCTAAAAATTTAAACAATTTTTTTTTAATTTACATTTTTTTTTAATTTACAATTTGTTTTTTAATTTACTATTTTTTTTTGTAAATTTACCATTTTGGTTAGTAAATTTACCATTTTTTTAAAAATATTTTCCATTTTTTCTTGTAAGTTTACTATTTTTTTTTTTATTTTTCCGGCTTTAAAATAATACTTTTACCAATAAAATTGGTTATTTTACCATTTTTTGGCGCATTCAAAATTACGAAAATTTTACCTACCTCCTATTTTACGAGAATAGCCTCGTAAAATCACGAGACTTATTGGTAACTTCACAAGGTTTTTTTTTGGAGTTTTAGTGGACACCAGCGTACTTTTTTTTCTACTTCCAATTTGACAACAATTCCTTGTAATTTTACAAGCTTTTTACCAATAATTTTGTAATATTACAAGCTTTTTACCAATAAAAATGTAAACTTACAAATTTTTTGATAAAACGATAAATCTTACAAGGAGGTTTCGTAACTTTACTAAATTTTTTGCTACCTCCTATTTTACGAAAATTCCTAGTAAAAATTATGAGCTTTTTCGTAAATTTACAAGATTTTTACCAATAAAATTGTAAATTTACAAATTTTTTTCGCAATAAAACTTACAAGAAAATCTCATAAATTTACTAGATTTTTTTTTTGTAAAAAAACCTTGGAAATTTATAAAATTACAAACAAAATTGTAAAGTTACAAAAAAAAAATTTTAAATTTCGGACGATATTTTTTTGTTAAAAAACAAGGAAAACTGTCAAATATTGGTAAAATTGGATTACGAGACTTTTCTAGTAATTTGACAAGGTATTTTTTGTGTATAGTTTCAATATTTAAATGTAAGTGTGATTAGTTACAAAGAAACTACACTCAAAAACAAGTAGAAAAGTTATATTCGACTTGGCCGAATCTATGAATACCCTCCACAATGCCCTTTTTAAGTGCCCAGCAAAAAATGTGCGGAGTACTTCTATTTGGAGTGCTTTAAAACTATAACAAATGTAATGAAATACAACAAAAATAACAAAACAACAAATAGTAAAAAATTTCCTTGTAATTTTAATTGCGCCAAAAAACTGTAAAATTACAAAATTATTGGTAAAAAGCTTGTAAAATTGCAAAATTATTAGTAAAAAGCTTGTAAAATTACTAGGAATTCTTGTAAAATAAAAGGTAGCAAAAAATCTAGTAAAGTTACGAAACCTCCTTGTAAATTTTATCGTGTCAAAAAATTTTTAAATTTACAATTTTATTGATAAAAATCTTGTAAAATTACAAAAGTATTGGTAAAAAGCTTGAAAAATTACTAGGAATTTTTGTCAAATAGGAGGTAGCCAAAAAAAGTTAAATATTTTTCTTGTAATTTTACAAGGTTTATTTTTTTTAGTGTAAGCTTAAATAATTTTTTTGTTTTAACAAAAAAGTATTTTGAAATTTGTTAAATTCCATTTTTTGAAGTGTGTTAATTTTCCAGGTTAAATACGTGGGAAGTTTTATTGCGTTGGAATTTCGTTTAATATCAAGCGGCGTGTTCTTAAAAAGAGCCTTCTACGAAATTTTATGATTTTTTTTTTTTTAAATAACTGAAGCTGACCCTTTTCTTTGGCAAGAGTTTGTGTGTAAATCCATTTTTTTGTTTGTTAAATTCTACGAAAATATTGCAACCGTTGGCGTTTAAATTTTTAATGTGATTTTTTTTTTTCTTCATTATTTTAGACAACAGGCTACCATTTGGTAACGAAGAGCTTCCAAATGAAGCCGAATTTAAAGCCAAAAACTAAAATCAAAAAAAAAAAAAAAAAAAATGTCGCAAATTGTCAACAGCTAATAAATAAAAGACGGGGATAAAAAAAAACCTTTTGAATATATAACATTAACAAAATACGTGATATAAATTTTTGATAAAAAATGTATGTATATGAAACCATTAAAGGCGTAAGAAAAGTCCCATTAAAATCGTATTTAAATGTAAAACGTTGTAAAGCATATAAAACACTATAAAACAAAAATCTGAAAATCTTAAACATTTAAAAAAGACACTTTAAAATAAAAAAATTAAACAAATGTAGATTAAAATCAATATAAATTTCAATTAAATAACTGGAAACTATTATTTTTAAATGGATTTTGACGTTATTTTCGAAATAACTGATAAAACAGCGGTTTATTATTCATTCACACTTATGGAGCCCAATGTGGGGCACATCTACAACGCCTTCTGTTTGCTAATCATTTTAAATATCGTTACGAACAACTACAAAAATAATGCCCAATGTGGGGCCTATCTCAGATCATGAGACTTTCTATTTCAGATTCTGAGACATTTTTTCTATATAGAAAAAGTCTCAGATTCTGAGACATTTTTTCTATATAGGATTTTTCTGTATAGAAAAAATGCCTCAGAATCTAAAACTTTTTTCTATTTTTTCTATATAGAAAAAGTCTCAGATTCTGAGATACTTTTTCTATATAGAAAAAGTCTTAGATTCTGACACATTTTTTCTATATAGAAAAAGTCTCAGATTTAGATTCAGGGACATTTTTTCTATATAGAAAAAGTCTCAGATTCTGAGACATTTTACCTGTTGGAGCGTAATAGTGGAGTTTTTTGGCCAGATGGTTTTCTCCACGATTATGGTTTTTTTTTACCTACATTTATTTTTTTTATCCTTTTTTTTAAATCATTTATTTTTTTACTTACTTTTTTTTAATTACTTTTTTTAATAATAACTCAGTTATTAATTGTTTTTTTTTTATTAAAATTTTAATGAATTAATACTTTTAAAGTACAAGTCAAAAATGAATTAATATGACTTAATGTTAAAATAAATTATTGATGGCAATCCTTTCTTTGTAATATTGCTTATAATGTAAGATATAACGGTTGTTGCTGAAATGAAAAGAAGAAAAGAATACGAATAATAAATATACTTACTTGCATATATACATACCAAACAACAAGACGCGTTTTCTTTTTACTTTTTTAAATACCTCCCACCATTTTCAAATTTTATAAAATAAAAATTTATAATTTATTTAAATTTTTATTTTCCCTTAAAAATTATTAAGGGTCAACATTTTGGCGCCCGAGCAGGGACTGTATTTGAAAAAGTTTTTATAAATTTTGATAAATTAATTCAAAATTTTTGTTAATTTTATAAATTTTTATAAAATTATATATTTTTTTTGCTAAATTATTGCAATAAAAACTCATCTTGTTGGGTGTATAGAAAAGTGTAGTTGTGCGCGATTTAATCGTTTGTATTTAAAAACAAAAAAGTCGCAAAGTTTCGGTTGTGGTTCCTGATTGCTGTTTTTTGGTGTTAATTTGCTGCATCCATGACTAGCTGCCGTAATTGCCGTTGCCGTAGTTGCCGTTCACATAACCAGGAGAGTACCAGAACCGAGGTAAAAGCGTAGAAAAATATTTGTGTAAATTAATCCTTAATCTGTAAATTATTCAGATTAAAGAATTCTATAATTTATTTAGAATTTATTTCCGCTCAATTGCGAGTATAAACACAAATATATCTACGCTTCATTTTTCACTTAAAATACATTTATTTAATCAGTGAACATAACGCCTTAGTGAAATAATTTCGCGAGTGTTTTTTTATTTTATAAATTAATTAAAATAATTGTCTTTATTCCCAATAAATAAGGGTTGAAAAGACAAAAGCACACACACACACACGTCATATAATTTTGTGATCGCGTACCGAATAATAATTATCCGTTCGTATTGTATTTTTCCGCACCGTCGGTAACAATTAATTTAATTAAATTTTATTTATTTATACACTCGCGCTTTTTTCGGCTAATTTTGTTAATTTTTTTGTTAAAAAATTAATTTATAATTTTCTTTTAGTTTTCCTTTGTTATTATTCGTAAATTTCACATTTATTTTTGTTGTTGTCAATTATTGATCACATCTGTGTTTCATTCCGGTTTGTTCCTATTGTCAATTTATAGAGTTACCAGACATTTAGTGCTGCCAGATATATTGAGTAGCATTGCCAGCTTAAACCAACACTGGGATAGTTCACAGTTCATTGCAAATAGTTCATTGGAAATTTTGAAAATTATCCCTTTGTTGTGAAAGAAAATTATAAATATTAATAATATAAAGTGTTTTAAAGTAATTTTCTTTAATTATTTGATGAAAATATTATATTTTCAATACAAAAGCTGGAAAAAGGTTGACATTTTTATATATTAAAAGGAAGTTGGAAATTGAAACAAAAAGTGACAACTTTATATAATAATTTAGTGAAGTTTTATAACAAACGTAAAAACTAATAAGAATTTAGTGCGAAATTATTGCCAATTTTGGAAATTAAATTAAAACTTTGTGCCGGCGAGATAATTTTTATAAATTATTTTGGAAAAACGAGCGCGGTGCTTTTTGTTTTTTATACATTAAAGCCTAAAATCAATTGGTATCGTGATATTTTAGAAACTTTTTGTAATTTTTCTAAAATTTAACTGTGTTTGTTTGATATTATTTGCCAAAAACTGTTTTTCGATTTATTTATTTGAATTTTATTAGCGTGTTGGTGATTTCTTTTTTTTTTTAAGTAGAAATCGTTTGTGATAAACCAATTCCAAAAACAATTTTTGTGAATATTGCAGATTTTTTAAGTTTTATTGCTGAATTTCGGTCAGATTTCAAGTTTTACTCATTTTTAGTGGCCACTTTACATTGTCACATTTTAAAATCTGCTAAAATAAATTATTGTTTTTGAGCGCAGTGTATTTGTTCGCAATTTATTGCAATTTATACACAATTTACTGAATTTTATTGATAAATTCATTAACAACATCGGAAAAAACTTTGGTTTTTGAGAAATTTGGAATATTTTTCCATTTTTTATTATAACTTTTTGTGCTTAATATACACTCGTTATTTTTTCGATATGGCTGGTGGTAAAAAACACCAAACTCCACCTGTATCAGATGCTTTGGAGAAATTGATACAGCGTAAAGCCAAAGTGGTTGAAAATATAGCTAGAATTAAAAAATCTATTATAGATAAAACAATTTCGTTCAACCCCTTTGAGATCGATTGTCGATTGGATATTTTAAAAGACCATATCACTCAAGCTATGGAATATCAGTCTGAGATTGATAATTTAGATCCTTCAAATGATGATAGATCCGAGCTTGAAGATTTATGTGTGACTACGAAGTCTCTTTTATTGAGTCTTCAGGCCAAGAATAGAAGAACCAGTTTGCCTGAAACTTCTTTTATGATGCAATCACATCATTCTCGGCTACCACATATGCGGCTCCCTAAATTCAGCGGAAAATATTCCGAATATAAGAATTTTATGAGCCTGTTTGAAAATTTAATTCATAATGATCCGAATTTGGCAGATATTGAAAAATTCAATCATTTGATATCATGCTTATCCGACGAAGCTTTAGGAACCGTTAAAGCCTTTCAGATTTCTGAGGAAAATTACCCCAAAGCCTTGGCGAGTTTAAAGAAGGTTTACGATAATGATTTTCTGATTTTTTCTAAAAATATTTCTAAACTTTTTGATCTCCCTGAGATCAGTAAACCTTCGGCGTCAGCTTTGCGAGGCATGATTGATACGGTTTCCGCCATTTATGATTCATTGCTTTCTATTGGCGATGATAAAAAGATTTGTAATGGCATGTTGATATATTTAGTGATGTCGAAAGTTGATCCGGTTACTAAATCCAAGTGGGATGAACAGCTTGATTACGACAAGCTCCCATTGTGGTCAGACTGCGAGGCGATGTTGAATAAACGTTTTCAGCATATTTCTGCTGACGAATCTACTGGTGCTAAACCAAAAATAGTAAAACAGAAACCTGTTTTTCCGCCTAAAAATAATTCCAAAACATCACTTTCAGTCACAAAAGTTAAACAATCTGCTGAAAAATGTCTTTTCTGTAAATCTACAGAGCATAAGATTTTTAATTGCCCTTCTTTTGCCGCAGTGCCTGTTTCGCAACGTTTTGATTTTATTAAGGGCGTGCCTGCGTGTATAAACTGTCTTAAAAAAGGACATACCGTAGCAAGATGTAATGCTCATAAATGCAGAGTTTGCAATGGGGCACACAACCAGCTTTTACATCGCTACAGTTCTGGGGTTCAAGGTGCAGCTAGTGTTGAAAATGCCTCTGTGAATTTAAATACAGAGAGGCCCTCATGTTCTCAATCATCGGTGAATTGCTCATCGGCTGATGTGAATGTCATACTTGCCACAGCTGTGGTTAAAGTTAGAACTTCTTCTGGGCAATATGTTTATGCCAGGGCTTTGTTAGATTCGGGTTCTCAATCTAATTTGATTACCGAAGATCTTGCACAGAAACTCAGATTAAAACGAGAAGGAGGCAGATTAGATATGAATGCAGTTGGAGAATTGCCATATAGTTCTAAATCTCATGTCGAAGTATCTGTCATGTCGAGAATTAATTCTACTCAATTCTCAGCGGATTATTGGGTATTAAAATCAATAACAAAATGCCAACCCGATCGTAGAATTTCTATGAAAGATTGGGATGTTCCAAAAAATATTGAACTGGCTGATCCATCCTTTGATAAACCTCAAAGAGTTGATTTGTTAATCGGTGGTGAATTCTTTTTTGACCTTTTAAGTGTTGGACAAATTAAAACTGGTCCAACTACCCCGACACTCCATAAAACATCTCTTGGGTGGATTGTGTGTGGAAAACATAATCGTTCTGTGGGTTCTAGGTCAACAATATGCCATGTTAGTAACGTTATTGAAAATGAGGAAACTGTAGATTCACTTGTCCGACAATTATGGAAATTGGAGGAAATTTCGAACGAATCTACAGTTATCTTTAGCGAGGAGCAACAAAAATGTGAGGATCATTTTAAAAATTCGGTACGACGATTATCGTCAGGACGTTTTGAGGTCTCGTTGCCTTTCAAATCGGATCCTAATCTTTTGGGATCATCATATGATACGGCCAAACGGCGTTTTCTTGCGCTTGAGCGTAAAATCTCCCACGACGGAAATTTTGGAGAAATGTATCACGATTTTATGAAAGAGTATGTTGACTTAGGTCACATGTCTATTATGGACAATAATATACCGGATGTTCCTCATTATTTTATTCCGCATCAGTGCGTATTGCGTCCTCTGAGCACAACTACCAAACTTCGTGTGGTATTTGATGCTTCGAGTCGAACTTCTTCACGAACATCTCTAAATGATTTGTTGATGGTTGGACCGACCGTACAAGAAGAATTATATTCGACTTTGATCCGTTTTCGATTTCACAAGTTTGTAATCACTGCGGATATTGAAAAAATGTATCGCCAAGTTTTGGTTAGTGAAAAAGATCGCAATTTTCAATTAGTACTTTGGAGACAAAATTCATCTGATCCGCTGCAAATTTATAGATTAAACACCGTTACGTACGGTACATCATCAGCACCTTTTTTAGCGATCAGATGTCTAATTTATCTCAGCGATCTATATAGAGATGTTTTGCCAATTGGGGCAAATATTATCCGCAGTGATTTCTACGTCGACGATTTGCTAACTGGCGTCGATAGTTACGAGGATCTAGTAACTATTCGAGACCAGGTAACTGAAATTTTGTGTTCAGCTGGTTTTAATTTAACCAAATGGTTTTCAAATCACCCCGATTTAAATTTTTCAAACAATGCGGAAAAATTGTTACAAAAAGATTCCGATTCAGCAAAAGCTTTGGGCATACATTGGATTCCGAAGAATGACTCATTTACGTTTCATTTGGAAGATAACTTTCATGATCTGAAAGCAACAAAACGAAACATTCTGTCTGTTTCATCTCGGTTGTTTGATCCTCTCGGACTTTTATGCCCAATTATAACTAAGTCCAAAATGTTATTACAAGAACTTTGGATTCAAAAACTCGACTGGGATGAATCAATACCCTTGCGACTAAATACTGCATGGGAGAATTTTAAGGTAAATTTATCGAAAATTGATTCAATACAAATCCCAAGATTCGTCCACACAACTTCAACAGCAAATATTCAGATTCATGGATTTGCTGATGCTTCAATTCGTGCATATGGTTGCTGCATATATATTAGGAGTAGAGACTCAAATGGAGTCTTTTGTCGGCTACTTACAGCCAAATCTAAAGTCGCTCCCCTCAAGACTAAATCTCTTCCGAGACTTGAGTTATGTGCAGCACACCTTTTGACAAAATTGTGGAATCGAATTGAGAAAATGATAAGCTTTGAAATCGAGAGTGTAAATTTCTGGACCGATTCAGAAATCACTTTACATTGGATTAAAACCCATCCTTCTACACTCGCAACTTTTGTTTCTAACCGAGTTGCCGAAATACAGGAATGGTCAGACCGCGCTTTGTGGCGCCATGTGCCTACAAAACAAAATCCGGCTGACATTGTTTCGAGAGGATGCGATGTAGATGAGATAAAGGACTCAATTTGGTTTGAGGGTCCTTCTTTTCTACTCCAGGACGCTTCGAAATGGCCTGTTAATAAACATTTTGAATTAACCGAATGCCAAAAGTCGTTGGAAATACGAAAATCCAATGTCCTCCTATTAGTAGAGAATTCTAAGGAATTTGATACATCTCCGGAATCTTCTGATAAGATTTCTCCGGAAGAAGCAATAGAGAATATATTTTTGAAGTTGATTGAAAATCATTCTTCATATGATAAAATTTTGAGAATCATGTGCTTTGTACTAAGATTCATTGACTATGGTAGAAAATGCAAAATATCCAAGTCAAATCACCCTACTGCAAAGGAGATGAAATGGGCCTTTTATAGGCTTGTGGAAATAATCCAGAGAGAAAAATTCTCTGAGGAGATTAAAAAATTGCAAAAATCTCTTGTGTTGCCGTCAAACATTCAAAGGCTAACACCATTTATCCACAATTTTACAGAGGAAAATCGAAATTTTTCACTAATGAGGGTAGGTGGGAGGTTGCTTAATGCACCATTACCGTACGATACGAAATTCCCACTTTTATTGCCAAAGAAATCTCTCTTTGTGACCCGCTATTTACGTGACTTGCACTTTAAGAATTGTCATGCTGGGACAAAGGCGTTAATATCCCTTTCACGGGAGAATATTTGGATAATTAATGCCAGGGATGAGTGCAGTAAAATAGTGCGGAATTGTGTTCACTGTTTCCGCTATAAACCGAAATTGATGACCCAAATAATGGGTAATTTACCAACCGATCGGTTGAGAGCCTTACGGCCATTTTTAATAGTTGGCGTAGACTTTTGCGGTCCCGTGAATGTTTCTTTGCGAATTCGCGGCAGACCCCCAATTAAAATGTATATTGCGGTTTATATTTGTTTCACGTCGAAGGCAGTTCACTTAGAACTTGTATCTGATTTATCCACTGACGCCTTTATTTTATCTTTTAAAAGGTTCGCGGCCAGGAGAGGACTCCCCAACAAAGTGTACTGCGACAACGCCACCAACTTCGTCGGCGCAGACAGGGTGCTGAAAGCGCAATACGAGGCGTTCGTGAAGGACAGAGGAGAGGTGGAGTCGTACGGAGCATCGTCCAGGGTAGACTTCATCTTTATACCGCCCAGGGCTCCTCACTTCGGAGGTCTGTGGGAAGCCGCCGTGAAGCAAGCGAAGTTCCTGCTTCTGCGAACCGTGGGCAACGCGTCGCTGACGCAAGAGGAGATGATGACAATGCTCGCAGAAGTAGAGGCGGTGCTCAACAGTCGCCCAATCGCACCGCTGTCTCCAGACCCGAACGACGGGCAGGCGCTAACTCCAGCGCACCTGCTAATAGGAGAGGGTCTGCGTTCGCTGCCGCCAGAATCCGCAGAAGGAACCAACGGCAACAAGGGGACGTTCTTGAGGCGATGGCGGATGCTCTGCGAACTCAAGCAGAAGTTCTGGCGGGCCTGGTCCAAAGAGTACGTCCTGGGGCTGCAGGACAAGGGCAAGTGGCACAAGGAAGAGCCCAACATACGAATCGGCCAAGTAGTGGTGGTCCACGAGGACAATCTCCCGCCCCGAGAGTGGTTGACCGGGATAGTCGTCGCCGCAACCGCGGGTCCAGACGGCAAGGTCAGAGTAGCGGAGGTAAAAACGAAAAACGGAATCTATAAACGGCCTATAGCAAAACTTGCCCCACTACCATTTGATTAAAGATCTGCGATCCTTCAATGGGGCCGGAATGTTGGAGCGTAATAGTGGAGTTTTTTGGCCAGATGGTTTTCTCCACGATTATGGTTTTTTTTTACCTACATTTATTTTTTTTATCCTTTTTTTTAAATCATTTATTTTTTTACTTACTTTTTTTTAATTACTTTTTTTAATAATAACTCAGTTATTAATTGTTTTTTTTTTATTAAAATTTTAATGAATTAATACTTTTAAAGTACAAGTCAAAAATGAATTAATATGACTTAATGTTAAAATAAATTATTGATGGCAATCCTTTCTTTGTAATATTGCTTATAATGTAAGATATAACGGTTGTTGCTGAAATGAAAAGAAGAAAAGAATACGAATAATAAATATACTTACTTGCATATATACATACCAAACAACAAGACGCGTTTTCTTTTTACTTTTTTAAATACCTCCCACCATTTTCAAATTTTATAAAATAAAAATTTATAATTTATTTAAATTTTTATTTTCCCTTAAAAATTATTAAGGGTCAACATTACCTATATAGAAAAAGTCTCAGATTCTGAGACATTTTTTCTATATAGAAAAAGTCTCAGATTCTGAGACATTTTTTCTATATAGAAAAAGTCTCAGATTCTGAGACATTTTTTCTATATAGAAAAAGTCTCAGATTCTGAGACATTTTTTCTATATAGAAAAAGTCTCAGATTCTGAGACATTTTTTCTATATAGAAAAAGTCTCAGATTCTGAGACATTTTTTCTATATAGAAAAAGTCTCAGATTCTGAGACATTTTTTCTATATAGAAAAAGTCTCAGATTCTGAGACATTTTTTCTATATAGAAAAAGTCTCAGATTCTGAGACATTTTTTCTATATAGAAAAAGTCTCAGATTCTGAGACATTTTTTCTATATAGAAAAAGTCTCAGATTCTGAGACATTTTTTCTATATAGAAAAAGACATTTTTTCTATATAGAAAAATTCTCAGATTCTGAGACATTTTTTCTATATAGAAAAAGTTTCAGATTCTGAGACATTTTTATACCCTCCACTCTAGTGATAGAGGGTATATATAAGTTTGTCATTCCGTTTGTAACACCTCGAAATATTGGTCTAGGACCCCATAAAGTATATATATTTATGATCCTCGATCGATTTTAAGTCGATCTAGCGATGTCCGTCCGTCCGTCCGTCCGTCCGTCCGTCCGTCCGTCTGTCTGTCTGTCTGTCCGTCCGTAGAAAACACGCTAACTTTTGAAAGACTTTACAGATGCTACTGAAGTTTGGCATATATGTTTGTCATTTACCTGGTCAGGTTGGTATTGCAATCCAGCCAAATCGGTCCAGTGGTTTAAAAGTTATGAGCAAAAGAGTAAATTTCGGCAAGGGTGTTTCGCGAATTTACGAGATAAAAAACACGATAACTTCCGAAAGACAACAATGAGACTACTCAAGCTTGGCATGTATCTTTGCCATTCCCCGGGTCTATTTGGTATTAAATTTCTGCTCAATCGGTCCAGGGGTTCAAAAGTTATAAGCAAAACCCTGAATTTCAGATTAGTTTCATCTAAAATGCCACGTGTTTTTAACAAGTTTTAAAAGCATTGGTATTAACTAAACAATGCTTTTTAAACTTGTTTAATTTTAAAGCAATGCTTTTTAAACTTGTTTAGTTTTAAAAGCATTGGTAACTTAAAAATTACACTCGAAAAAAATTTTACACTCAAAAAAAATTTTACACACAAAAAAAATTTTACACTCAAAAAAAAATTTACACAAAAAAAATTTTGTTTTTTTTTTACAAAAATGACAGTATTTTGTGTACATACGTACGTGTATTCACTCAGAAATATTTTTACAGTAAAAAAACATTACACTCGAAAAAAATTTTACATTAAAAAAAAAAATTTGTAATTTTTATTTTTATTACAAAAAAAGTTTTTTACTCAAAATAAAATATTTCTAATCAAAATTGTTAACTTTTTCACGTTAAAATATGTACTACCCATTAAAAAATGCATTGTGGAGGGTATTCATAGATTCGGCAAAGTCAAATTTAGCTTTTCTACTTGTTTCTATATAGGAAAAGTCTCAGATTCTGAGACATTTTTTCTATATAGAAAAAGTCTCAGATTCTGAGACATTTTTTCTATATAGAAAAAGTCTCAGATTCTGAGACATTTTTTCTATATAGAAAAAGTCTCAGATTCTGAGACATTTTTTCTATATAGAAAAAGTCTCAGATTCTGAGACATTTTTTCTATATAGAAAAAGTCTCAGATTCTGAGACATTTTTTTCTATATAGAAAAAGTCTCAGATTCTGAGACATTTTTTCTATAGAAAAATTCTCAGATTCTGAGACATTTTTTCTATATAGAAAAATTTTCAGATTCTGAGACATTTTTTCTATATAGAAAAAGTATCAGATTCTGAGACATTTTTTCTATATAGAAAAATTCTCAGATTCTGAGACATTTTTTCTATATAGAAAAAGTTTCAGATTCTGAGACATTTTTTCTATATAGAAAAAGTCTCAGATTCTGAGACATTTTTTCTATATAGAAAAAGTCTCAGATTCTGAGACATTTTTTCTATATAGAAAAAGTCTTAGATTCTGAGACATTTTTTCTATATAGAAAAAGTCTTAGATTCTATATAGAAAAAGTCTCAGATTCTGAGACATTTTTTCTATACAGAAAAAGTCTCAGATTCTGAAACATTTTTTCAGTTTAGAAAAGGTCTCAGATTCTGAGACATTTTTTTTAGAAAAAGTCTTAGATTCTGAGACATTTTTTTTTCAGAATCTGAGAAATTTTTTCTATATAGAAAAAGTCTCAGATTCTGAGACATTTTTTCTATATAGAAAAAGTCTCAGATTCTGAGACATTTTTTCTATATAGAAAAAGTCTCAGATTCTGAGACATTTTTTCTATATAGAAAAAGTCTCAGATTCTGAGACATTTTTTCTATATAGAAAAAGTCTCAGATTCTGAGACATTTTTTCTACATAGAAAAAGTCTCAGATTCTGAGACATTTTTTCTATATAGAAAAAGTCTCAGATTCTGAGACATTTTTTCTATATAGAAAAAGTCTCAGATTCTGAGACATTTTTTCTATATAGAAAAAGTCTCAGATTCTGAGACATTTTTTCTATATAGAAAAAGTCTCAGATTCTGAGACATTTTTTCTATATAGAAAAAGTCTCAGATTCTGAAACATTTTTTCAGTTTAGAAAAAGTCTCAGATTCTGAGACATTTTTTTTAAAAAAAGTCTTAGATTCTGAGACATTTTTTCTCAGAATCTGAGAAATTTTTTCTATATAGAAAAAGTATCAGATGAGACATTTTTTCTATATAGAAAAAGTCTCAGATCAGACATTTTTTCTATATAGAAAAAGTTTCAGATTCTGAGACATTTTTTCTATATAGAAAAAATCTCAGATTCTGAGACATTTTTTCTATTTAGAAAAAGTCTCAGATTCTGAGACATTTTTTCTATATAGAAAAAGTCTCAGATTCTGAGACATTTTTTCTATATAGAAAAAGTCTCAGATTCTGAGACATTTTTTCTATATAGAAAAAGTCTCAGATTCTGAGACATTTTTTCTATATAGAAAAAGTCTCAGATTCTGAGACATTTTTCTATATAGAAAAAGTCTCAGATTCTGAGACATTTTATCTATATAGAAAAAGTCTCAGATTCTGAGACATTTTATCTATATAGAAAAAGTCTCAGATTCTGAGACATTTTTTCTATATAGAAAAAGTCTCAGATTCTGAGACATTTTTTCTATATAGAAAAAGTCTCAGATTCTGAGACATTTTTTCTATATAGAAAAAGTCTCAGATTCTGAAACATTTTTTCTATATAGAAAAAGTCTCAGATTCTGAAACATTTTTTCAGTTTAGAAAAAGTCTCAGATTCTGAGACATTTTTTTTAGAAAAAGTCTTAGATTCTGAGACATTTTTTCTCAGAATCTGAGAAATTTTTTCTATATAGAAAAAGTATCAGATGAGACATTTTTTCTATATAGAAAAAGTCTCAGATCAGACATTTTTTCTATATAGAAAAAGTCTCAGATTCTGAGACATTTTTTCTATATAGAAAAAATCTCAGATTCTGAAACATTTTTTCTATATAGAAAAAGTCTTAGATTCTGAGAAATTTTTTCTACATAGAAAAAGTCTCAGATTCTGAGAAATTTTTTCTGTACAGAAAAAGTCTCAGATTCTGAGACATGTTTTTGTATAGAAAAAGTCTCAGATTCTGAGACATTTTTTTTATATAGAAAAAGTCTCAGATTCTGAGACATTATTTTTTATATAGAAAAAGTCTCAAATTCTGAGACATTTTTTCTATATAGAGAAAGACCCAAATTCTGAGACATTTTTCTATATAGAGAAACTCTCAGATTCTTAGAAATTTTTTTGGTATAGAGAATAGTCTTAGAAAAGTCTTTTTTCTGTACAAAAAATGTTTTAGATTCTTAGACATGTTTTATCTAAGACATTTTTTCTGTAATTTTAAATTCTGAGTCATTTTTTTTTTATTTTTACCCTAGGAAATAATGGCGCTTTTTACATTTCTTTTTTAAGAAAACTTAGAATTCTATTTATGTAATGAAAAACAGACAAACCCAAAGAGTCTATAATATGCAAATTAACAAGACGTTAAATGTGCGTTGAAATGTTGCCCTTTTCTGTAACCCTGATTTCCTCTTTCATTGACCATATTAAAACAAGAAAAAAAAAAGTATTTCCGTTTACAACAAAGAAATTGTGTATTTGAAAAATGAAAACAGACATGAGACAATATAACCCCAAGAGGGATAGATGGACGGACGGACAGAAAACATATGAGGGGGTTAGAGCACAAGGGGTTCAAGTGACTTTTTTAAAAAAATTGAGTTAACATATGGAATTAGTAGGTGAAGTTCACAGTAGTTCATAGCACCAGAAATTAATGTGAAATTCTTATTCGTTAGCGAGATATGGCGACAATTTTTAGCTCTTGTTACTAAAATACCTGTTTTGCTTGGAGCACAAGGGGTATATGAGCACTTAAACCCCTTGTGCTCCAAGCAATTATTAAAATTTAGTTTTTCACGTGGACAAAGTGGTTGAATTCCGAGAAGTTCTTGTAGTAATAGTAATCAAATTTTGCAAGAGCATCTTCAGTCTGTAACCAGCGGTTAAAGTGTGAAAAATGGCGATTTCCGACCAAAATTCATGTCCGAATTTTTTGACCAAATTCGGCTCAAAAATTAGGAATTTTTGCGTACATAATAGGAAAAATATAAAAAAATCCCAAAAAAAAAAAATATTGGTCCACAGATGCTGATTTTTAACATAAATATTATTTTTTTTATCCAAATTGGTCCTAAAAGTTGGAAAATGTAAAGCAAGTTATCTAAAAAATATTAAAAAAATATAAAAAACACGATTTTCGTTCAAAAATGCTGATCAAAGATTTTGATACCAGATGCTAATCAGCCTTTTTGGACCAAATCGTGGGTTAATTTTTAAAATTTTTCACATAAAATACTCAACATTTTTCGACTTTTAAGACAAATTTGGTTAAAAATATTTTTTATGTTTATAAATCAGCATCTGTGGACCAAAATCGCAATTTTGAAATTTTTTAAATATTTTTCCCATAAAACGCGCAAAAGTTCCTTATTTTTGACCCAGATTGGGTTATATATTTCAGATATAAATTTTGGTCCAAAAACGTAATTTTTTAAACTTTGACCGCTGGTTGCAGACTAAAAATGACCTTGCAAAAATTTTTCATAAATTTTCCCACAATTAGCTACTCCATGTCCATCGTTCGGCAGGTATCACGGCACGAAATTCGAAAGTTTAGATTTCAAGGGACGCCCTAATGAAGATGAAGATGAGCCCGATGATGTCATGGAATCTGATTATGACGACTTAAAAATTAAACAAAGAACCATTAAAGACTTTCGTAATAAAATGTGGTTTTCCTTTTACAAATAACTAACATTCTTTTCATAATTTAGAAATTTATAAAAAAAGTTAGAGCACAAGGGGTATAAGTGCCACTTACATACTTCAGAGGCAATTTTTGGGTGCTTGTATTTGTGAAATATGGTATTTTTTTAACTTGTTAGATTAAAATATATCTCAGGATCTCTATTAACTAAAAAATAATATTCTAGATATCATCTAACATTTTTTACTGCAATTTAACTATAACCTCTTTTTTCCCATTATTAAATTTAAGGCACTTAAACCCCTTGTGCTCCAAGCAATTATTAAAATTTAACTTTTAAGACCAATTTGGTTAAAAATAATTTTTATGTTTGAAAATCAGCATCTGTGGACCAAAAGCGCTATAGTGGAATTTTTAAAAAATTTTCCCATAAAGTACTCAAAAATTCCTAATTTTTGAGCCAGATTTGGTTAAATAATTTTCGGCAGGTATTATAATACGAAATTCGAAAGTTTAGATTTGACGGGATGCCCTAATGAAGATGAAGATGAGCCCAATGATGTCATGGAATCTGATTATGACGACTAAAAACTTAAACAAAGAACCATTACACATTTTCTTAATAAAATGTGGTTTTCCTTTTACGTATTTACAAATTTATAAAAAAAAGTAAGAGCACAAGGGGTATAAGTGCCACTTACTTACTTCAGATGCAATTTTTGGGTGCAAAAGGGTGTAAAACACGGTATTTTTTTAACTTGTTAGATAAAAATATATCTCAGGAACTCTATTAACTAAAAAATAATATACTAAATATCATCTAACATTTTTTATTGCAATTTAATGGCGCTTTTCGACCAAAATTCATGTCCGAATATTTTAACCAAATCCGGCTCAAAAATTAGGAGTTCTTACGTACAACTGCTAAATGCGTAGGAAAAATATTGTGCTCGATTCGGGAGTACTATTTCACCATTCACCAAATTTTTAAAAATTTGATATTCTTTTGAATTTCAAGATTTTACATTTTTTTCTTGTTAAAATATAGTAATATCTTAAATAATTACAAGAAAAATTTAAAAATCTTAAAATTCGAAAGGATATCAAATTTTTAAAATGTAGGTGAATGGTGAAAGAGTACTCCCGAATCGAGCACATTAAAAAAAAAAAAAAAATTGGTCCACAGATGCTGATTTTTCTGCACAATTTTTTTACTTATCCAAATTTGTCCCAAAAGTTGTAAAATGTAAAGCATATTATCTAAAAAATATTAAAAAAAGTATACCAACACGATTTTGGTCCACAAAAATTGATCAGAGATTTTGGTCCACAGATGCTTATGAGCATTTTTGGCCCAAAATCGTGTTTTTATTTTTATATTTTTCACATACTCAACATTTTGCTACTTTTAAGAGGAATTTGGTTAAAAATATTTTGTATGATTGTAAATCAGCATCTGTGGACCAAAATTGCTATTTTGGAATTTTTAAATATTTTTCCCAAAAATTCCTAATTTGTGTGCCAGATGAGGATGAATTTTGGTCGAAAACGTACGAAATTCGAAAGTTTACATTTGACGTGATGCCCTAATGAAGATGAAGATGATCCCAATGATGTCATGGAATCTGAATATGACGACTAAAAAATTAAACAAAGAACCATTACAGATTTTCTTAATAAAATGTTGTTTTCATTTTACGAATTTACAAATTTATAAAAAAAGTTAGAGCACAAGGGGTATAAGTGCGACATACTTACTTCAGATGCAATTTTTGGGTGCAAAAGGGTGTAAAAGACGGTATTTTTTTAACTTTTTAGATTAAAATATATCTCAGGAGCTCTATTACCTTAAAAATAATATACTTCATACCACCTAACATTTTTTATTGCAATTTTACTTTAACCCCTTTTTTCTCATTATTAAATATAAGGCACTTGAACCCCCTGTGCTCTAAATAGAAATTTATAAAAAAAGTTAGACCACAAGGGGTATAAGTGCCACTTACTTACTTCAGATGCAATTTTTGGGTGCAAAAGGGTGTAAAAGACGGTATTTTTTTAACTTGTTAGATTAAAATATATCTCAGGATCTCTATTAACTAAAAAATAATATTATAGATAGCATCTAACATTTTTTATTGCAATTTAACTTTAACCTCTTTTTTCTCATTATCAAATATAAGGCACTTGAACCCCTTGTGCTCTAACCCCCTCATATGCAAACATATATCGATTAAAAAATAAATGGAGAAAAATTATGTTACTTTAGAGTGGTTCGCAAAGTTGATTTGATTAAATTTTAAAACGTACTGGGGGCGAAAAAGTTTTATTAACATTCCCGGGTAAAAAACGGCGAGGGTGAATATTTAAAACATGCTATCTGCTAGGTTATAACACTGCAGATAGCATGTTTTGAATATTTGCCGTCGATCCAGATCAGATTTGGCCACCATTTTCTATATCTGTTCGAGATCAGATGTTACAATATCCCGAAAATGAAGACCAAAAATAAGATCTGCCAATAACCAAAAAAAAATATATATCAACAGATCTGATCAGATATCAGCATATCTGACTAAATCTAATCCATTTTTACACTGGTTTGTTACAATTAATTCAGACATCTTTATGACTATGAGCAACTCGATCCTTCAGGTCTCTAGAAGTTTAAATTAAAATGAAAGTAATTCTTCAAAACCTTTTTTTCAACGCACTCTAATGTACATTGAAAACATTAATGATAAATTTGCAATTACAATTTTATAATCATTGAAAGGCCGAGCCCAAAAAAATTAAAACATAAAACTGGAATTGATTAAAAAAAATTACGAATTAAAGTTTTAAATATTAAAAAAAAAAATAGATATAAAACTTAAAAAACGGGTAACTAGACCGCTAAAAAGAAATGGAATATTGTTGGCAAAGATATGTTTAACGCTGGGAAAAAATATATATAAAATTTAATTTTATATAGAAAGAATAACTACAAATTAAAATAAAGATATCGACAGCTTTCCGGAAGTATCCACCCTTCCATCATCAGTGCTTTTCGATTGTCACACTTAATTTGTGCTACATTAAAATCATGAAACTCAATGAAAATTTTAATACATAGAAATAAGTATTAATATTTTAGTTTGTGCACAAACGATTTGTCATTAGACTCGTTTGCTACTTTGTGGTAAATCGTTTCTATTTTTGCTAAATAATCTTGACAATGGAATCTGACAAATTCCGAAACACGTGTCGATTAAGTCTTGCAAAAATGACCAACATAAATAAATTTAAAACAAAAAAAATAATTTTCTTGAAAATTATACTATGAGAATATCATGGTTTTAATTAGTAACGAAAATAATGACCTCGAGCTTGAATAAAAATCCTCGAAATAAACAAGTAAGAATGTTAAATTCCGCTGTGCCGAATCTTTTATACCCTCCAACATGCAAACAAATAAAAATAAATTGCAGGGGCGTTTTCTTTTTTTGGTGGGGGGGGCTCGGAAGTGGTAATTGGGGGGGGGGGCAAGTTTCCTCTCGAATATGTGTTGAAAAATTCTTTCTAATGCTTTTTGCACTAAAGAAATACAAGTTTATCATTATTAAAAAAAAAATAATATTCTACGCCCAAAGGTGGGCGGACCGAAAAAAACGACATTTTCTAATTTTCTGGGTCCAAATGCAGGACTGTGAACTTTTTGTAGCATAAAAATGTGGCATTTGTTAAACAAAACCACAAAAAATCATGTAAAAAAGTGGTATTTTTCAGAGGTTGGTTTAGTACTTCAAGGGGGAACTTTTTCCCCCTGGTCCGATTTTGCTCATTTACGAACTTAACCTGTCTAGGAACATAAGACATATTCGTGTCGAATTTCGGGAGTCTAGCTCTTTTATTTTGGACTGCATCGTGTTATCTACAGACGGACAGACGGACGGACGGCCGGACGGACATCGCTATAATGTCTTAGAATCGATCACTGATCAATAATATATATACTTTGTGGGTCCCCGACCGATATTTCGATGCGTTACACATGGAATGACAAAGTGAGTATACCCCCATACTGTAGTTGGAGGGTATAAAAAGATAATTAAATACTTTATAAATATTTTTCAATTTAATTATCGGCTTAGAGCCTATGCATCGATGTATCAGAAATTTTACTTCAATTTAAAAATATAAATTATATTGTAAATTTGACAAACAATAAGTTAAAATTTTTTAAAACTTATTTCTGTATTTAGAGTTCAAGTCTGATTTATTACGAAGAAAATGAGCAGTTTTTTAATAAAATCTGTCAAAAATTGTAAAAGTTACATGCATTTAAATAAAAGGGCATAATTTAAGTTTTATACAAAAATAGTTGTATTTGTTTATTTCGGGTGTTCCGAACGTACAAATACACAAATATAACTGTATTTGTATGAAAACTAAATTTCTGCATTTTTACTAAAATGCACGTAATTTTTAAAATTTTTAATGGATTTTTTTTTTAATCTTCTTATTTTCTTCGTAATAGATCAGAATTAAACTGAAAAGAAGACTGGAACTGAAAAGAAGAAATGAATTAAACAATATTTGTTCTTTCTTAAATTTACAATATAATTTACTTTTTTCCCCCACATTTCGGTAAAATGGGGAGATATTTTTGTCTTAGTAAGGCCTCTTAATTAAAAAGTTAAAAATTTGTAAAAAAAAAACAAGTAAGAAAGTTATAGTCGGTCAAGACCGGCCATATGATACCCTACACCAGTGTTTCCCGGAAAATGGGTCCCAAGTCCAAACATGGACCGGTTGTATCTGTCTTTTGTTAGATCTTTATATAGTGCAGAAAACACACACAGATCAAATTTTAGTGGAATTGGTTTATTTTTTGTCAATAAACCAATTTAACTGAATATCGGTCGAAATTTTTATATGGGGGTAGGGTTGCCATTCGTACTGTTTTAAACAGTACATGTACTGTTTTTTATAAAAAGTACTGTTTTATGCACACCACCTAAAACAGTACGCAAAAGTACTGTTTTTTAAAGCGTGTACTGTTTTTGTACTTTTTTTTTATACTCATCACCAAAATGTAACATTTTTCGAAAAATGTTTCATATTTGACAAAATTTTAATCCAATTTTTAAAAAGGAGCAATTAAATGCAATAAAATTTTATACCACACTCATAAAGAAAAATTATTTAAAAAGTGGGAAACTTAACTAAATTCAATAATGATTTAGCTCCATTGCCATGTCTTCCTCTTTTCGTCTAAATTTTTCTGAAAAATAAGAAAAAACTAAAAAATGGGAAAAAAATTATTTTATGGAGTACATCTTATTTAAAGTTCCGATTTTGGGCAGACCCAATTAGGTTCGGAACCCATGGGTACAGACTACCTTAGGCCCAGTCCCATTGGGTCTATTAAGGATCGTCATGGATTTTGATTCAACATCTTTGCCCTTTTCGCTCTACCTTGCTTAGTTTTTAACATACGAAAATTTAAAGGCCCAAAAGGGTCTTTAGAATCTTAACGGGATAATTAAAAAAACTATTACACGGAGGGATTAAGACGGTCGTGTAAAGAACTACAAAAATGTATTTGGCCTTTTTTTGTTTCGGCAAAATTTTCTGAGAAATGAGCATTTTTAAAATTTGGGGAATGCTCAAATTTTTAGATTCAAATTTAGGAGTCCATATATTGAAAGTGGACCGGAGATTCTTCAGAGATTCTTAGAATCGGTAATGAACACATTTTTGCTCATTCTGGCTTAGTTTTTGAAATTTTTGAAACAGTTTTGAAAAAACAATTTCCCTCAAATTGCATAAAATTTACTAAACCTGAAGAAAAAACTTCATCTATTCTAATTGTAAGATAAATATTAGTTCATCATTGGTTGCAAATTATCAAAGAAATTTCCAAAATTTTTATTAAATTTTACTAAATAGTGGGGAAAAAACATTTTCCCAAAATTTAGTTAGGCCTTTGTTTGAGTGCAATAATACCTTTTTCGCGTTTGCTTTTTAAAGTCGTGTTTTAAATAAAACACTGTTTTATGGGTTTTTTCATATGTTTTTGATAGGAAGATCGGCGTTTTAGTTAAGCGAAAGCATAGACTACAAAAGTTTTACAAGTAAGATGTCGTGGCAACTAAGACAAGCTCCAAAAGTCAATCAGCAATTTTTTTCAACACTGATAAAAAAAATTGAATAAATTTGAGACGGTTTACCTAAAATGTTTCCCCGTTCTGTAAACAATCTTTTATGCTCGTTTTGGCTGAAATCTGTTTAAAACCAGGGTAAAAGGGCTAAGTTTTTGTAGTTTGATATAAAATAAGACTTTTAAAAAAGTACTGTTTTTATTTGCAATGTACTGTTTTTTGAGACCAAATGTACTGTTATTCCCTATTTCAAATCTGGCAACCCTATATGGGGGACTAAGTCCAAAAATGGTCGAATTATATTCCGATTTGATTTGGTTACAAAAGTACACGTTTAACACCTAAAGATAAAATTTTTATCAAATATTTCCATTTCCATGAATTTTGAGGGAATTATGTGAAAATCGGGAAGGTGGTTTGTATGGAGACTACCAGAAGGACTGACCCGATTCCTTTGAAATTGTGAATGGTGATTTGTGCATATAAAATTAGATTACCTGCTGAATTTAAACGCGATATCTATTTTAATACTGTATAAGAGTCATTTAAGCCGAATCCAAAGGGGGCGTTTGTATGGGGGCTAGGTCTTAACATGGACCGATTTTCTCCAATTTCAATAGGCTTCGTCCTTGGACCAAAAGATGGCTAAGTTTCAAATTTCAAGTCAATTGATGAAAAATTGCGACCTGTATCGTGCTTAAACCGATAGATGGACAGACGGACAGACGGACGAACATCGCTAAATCGACTCAAAAAGTAATTCTGAGTCGATCGGTATGCTTGAATATTTATATATAAAAGGTGGAATTTCGGATAAATATAGTTACGAATGTTAAGTCTCATCTTTCCGCAATTAAAATAAATATCCTCACTTGACCACCGCAATTTATATGTCCATGAAATGCAATGGAAATCAGCACAGAAATTGCTTCAAGCCAAAACGAAAATTTAGCATCTTTTGATTTTCGGCTTGTAATTTTTTTGATTAATTTAAAATTTTTTTAAATTTAAATTTAAATTTAACGTTGTATTTATACGACCTTTAAATTTGTAATGTAAATGAAATAATTGAGCTCGAGGTCTATTGTTTTGAATAATTTTTATTTTATTTCTCCGATATTTCGAAATTCATCAAATTTCATCTTCAGGGACACTTGTAAAAATTACACAAACAAAATAAACTTTTAAAGTTTATTTTGTTTGAGAAATAATTGAGCTCGAGGTCTGCTTTTATACCCTCCACTTAGTGATAGAGGGTATATATAAGTTTGTCATTCCATTTGTAACTCATCGAAATATCGGTCTAGGACCCCATAAAGTATATATATAATTGATCAGTGATCGATTTTAAGACATTCTAGCGATGTCCGTCTGTCCGTCTGTCTGTGGAAATGGTGATCACGACCAAAATATTACACGGAGATGACTGAAACTTAACATAGTTGTTGGAAGTTCTCCCTAGCAGTTTGGTATTGCATTTGAGCGATATCGGTTCAGCGGTTCAAAAGTTATGAACGAAAATGTAGGCACACCTCGAAAATTTTGGTACATTCAATATAACCTAAAAATACAAAATGTTTTAATTCGGCTGCTGGTGGACATATGTGAACATAATTGAACATCAAATGGTTTTTAAACAAGTACAAACATATTTTTTGACAAAAAAAGAAAAAAATCGCGGATTTTTTTTTACCAAAAATTTTTTTTCGCGGAATTTTTTTTTTTTTTCAAAAAAAAAAAATATTTTTTTTCAAAAAAAAAAATATTTTTTTTAAAGTAATTGTGGAGGGTATCAATACATTCGGCAAGGCCGAATTTAACTTTTTTTTTACTTGTTTTGAATAATTTGAAAAATAACGGCACATTGAAAATTTTTTTGAGATTAGCGACTGCTAATTAACCTAAAAAAGTACCTTTTTCCAAAAAAGAAAATTGAATCTTGGTCCAAAATGGGTTAAAAATAATATGGCCTCAAACGAAGCACACAATTAAAATATTTTTTTTTAGTTAACTGCAGAAAGAGTCACTTATAGAAACTTTACTGTATTTTTATTTAAATGATAAATGATTATATTAAGGGTTAATGGACTTAAGTTTATGTTACGTATTAATAGTAATGGTATTACAGTCGTTTCCGCTAAAATGCACAAAAAGTGCTGGCAAAGTTAAAAAATTAAATGTGCCCGTTTACTCAAAAAAGAAAAAAAAAAATAACTAAAATCTAAGAAAAAAATGAATCAAATTAAGTATTTTACAGTTTCAATTAAGTGTCGATATATACTTATCCGTAGGTTTTCTATAAATGCGCCGGAATATCACAAAAACTGTGTTGAAAATGACTTTAACAATTTTTTTTTTTTCTAAAATTTTAAAAATATCGCTAAGGCTTGAACAATGATCATTGACCTTTTAAAAAATAGTGTTTTATACTTTCGATTCAGTAAAAAAAAATTATTTATCCCTAGTTTTTTATAAATGCGCCGGTATATCGGATAAAAGTTTAAAGTCAAAGTTTAAAATCATTGACCTTTAAAAAAAACAAATTTAGTGTTTTACAGTTTCGATTTAGTGTAGAAATTCATTTATCCCTAGATTTTTATAAATGCGCCCGTATATCGGATAAAAGTTTAATGACGCATTTAAGCGGGGACTACTGTTATCAAAATGGGTTTTTATTTTTCTGTATATTTTTTTTTGTTGCACGCATAAAAACATGTATGAATATGATTAACTGGTATTAAATTCTTATGTTACAAAGACAAACGCACACAATATATTTAAAAATAGCAACAAATTATGTCAAACTGTGGATTAATCATCAATCAAACTTTAAATTTATTCATGGCTTAACAATAAACGGCAACCAAACGACAAAAACTACTACTACAACTTGTACTATGAAAACAATAAATCAATGAATGGATTGTATAAATGAATGAATAAAAAAATAAACAAACAAAAAAAAAAAACATAATAAAAGTCATAGGCCTTTTGAGTTTGTATGATCGTAAACTTTTAAAAATTGATTAAATATTTTTTTTTATATTTTTAATTAAATGACTGGCATTACAAAAAGTTGTTGGCGTTCATTTATATTAAAGGTTTCAACACCAAATACAATATATAATTTTTTGTTTGTTATCTTTAACCTACACTTGTACTTACAACTGATTTCATACCGATTACCAGTATGAAATACTATTTCTGGTTTCCAAAAATATTAATATACATGGGAGGGCAACATAATTAAACATACCTGTAATGAAAAAAAAAAGTAGAATATTAATTAAAAAAAAATATATTTTAAATAATTTTATCGTCTAAAATTTTTTTTTGCTACTTAATATTGCAATTTGGTAAATGTTTAGAAAGAAACCAAAAATATAGTCGGTCAAGATCGACCAAATAACACCCCACACCCGTGATTTCCGGAAAATGGGCCCAAAGTCAACAGGGAAAACGGTGTGGTGGCTACAAGTACAATTGTTATAATTCCTCAGAATCTGAGACTTTTTCTATATGAACAATGTCTCAGAATCTGAGACTTTTTCTATAAGAAAAATGTCTTAGAGACTTTTTCAATAAGACTTTTTCTATAAGACTTTTTCTATAAGAAAAATGTCTCAGAATCTGAGACTTTTTCTATAAGAAAAAAATGTCCAGAATCTGAGACTTTTTCTATAAGAAAAATGTCTCAGAATCTGAGACTTTTTCTATAAGAAAAAAATGTCCAGAATCTGAGACTTTTTCTATAAGAAAAAAATGTCCAGAATCTGAGACTTTTTCTATAAGAAAAATGTCTCAGAATCTGAGACTTTTTCTATAAGAAAAATGTCTCAGAATCTGAGACTTTTTCTATAAGAAAAATGTCTCAGAATCTGAGACTTTTTCTATAAGAAAAATGTCTCAGAATCTGAGACTTTTTCTATAAGAAAAATGTCTCAGAATCTGAGACTTTTTCTATAAGAAAAATGTCTCAGAATCTGAGACTTTTTCTATAAGAAAAATGTCTCAGAATCTGAGACTTTTTCTATAAGAAAAATGTCTCAGAATCTGAGACTTTTTCTATAAGAAAAATGTCTCAGAATCTGAGACTTTTTCTATAAGAAAAATGTCTCAGAATCTGAGACTTTTTCTATAAGAAAAATGTCTCAGAATCTGAGACTTTTTCTATAAGAAAAATGTCTCAGAATCTGAGACTTTTTCTATAAGAAAAATGTCTCAGAATCTGAGACTTTTTCTATAAGAAAAATGTCTCAGAATCTGAGACTTTTTCTATAAGAAAAATGTCTCAGAATCTGAGACTTTTTCTATAAGAAAAATGTCTCAGAATCTGAGACTTTTTCTATAAGAAAAATGTCTCAGAATCTGAGACTTTTTCTATAAGAAATATGTCTCAGAATCTGAGACTTTTTCTATAAGAAAAATGTCTCAGAATCTGAGACTTTTTCTATAAGAAAAATGTCTCAGAATCTGAGACTTTTTCTATAAGAAAAATGTCTCAGAATCTGAGACTTTTTCTATAAGAAAAATGTCTCAGAATCTGAGACTTTTTCTATAAGAAAAATGTCTCAGAATCTGAGACTTTTTCTATAAGAAAAATGTCTCAGAATCTGAGACTTTTTCTATAAGAAAAATGTCTCAGAATCTGAGACTTTTTCTATAAGAAAAATGTCTCAGAATCTGAGACTTTTTCTATAAGAAAAATGTCTCAGAATCTGAGACTTTTTCTATAAGAAAAATGTCTCAGAATCTGAGACTTTTTCTATAAGAAAAATGTCTCAGAATCTGAGACTTTTTCTATAAGAAAAATGTCTCAGAATCTGAGACTTTTTCTATAAGAAAAATGTCTCAGAATCTGAGACTTTTTCTATAAGAAAAATGTCTCAGAATCTGAGACTTTTTCTATAAGAAAAATGTCTCAGAATCTGAGACTTTTTCTATAAGAAAAATGTCTCAGAATCTGAGACTTTTTCTATAAGAAAAATGTCTCAGAATCTGAGACTTTTTCTATAAGAAAAATGTCTCAGAATCTGAGACTTTTTCTATAAGAAAAATGTCTCAGAATCTGAGACTTTTTCTATAAGAAAAATGTCTCAGAATCTGAGACTTTTTCTATAAGAAAAATGTCTCAGAATCTGAGACTTTTTCTATAAGAAAAATGTCTCAGAATCTGAGACTTTTTCTATAAGAAAAATGTCTCAGAATCTGAGACTTTTTCTATAAGAAAAATGTCTCAGAATCTGAGACTTTTTCTATAAGAAAAATGTCTCAGAATCTGAGACTTTTTCTATAAGAAAAATGTCTCAGAATCTGAGACTTTTTCTATAAGAAAAATGTCTCAGAATCTGAGACTTTTTCTATAAGAAAAATGTCTCAGAATCTGAGACTTTTTCTATAAGAAAAATGTCTCAGAATCTGAGACTTTTTCTATAAGAAAAATGTCTCAGAATCTGAGACTTTTTCTATAAGAAAAATGTCTCAGAATCTGAGACTTTTTCTATAAGAAAAATGTCTCAGAATCTGAGACTTTTTCTATAAGAAAAATGTCTCAGAATCTGAGACTTTTTCTATAAGAAAAATGTCTCAGAATCTGAGACTTTTTCTATAAGAAAAATGTCTCAGAATCTGAGACTTTTTCTATAAGAAAAATGTCTCAGAATCTGAGACTTTTTCTATAAGAAAAATGTCTCAGAATCTGAGACTTTTTCTATAAGAAAAATGTCTCAGAATCTGAGACTTTTTCTATAAGAAAAATGTCTCAGAATCTGAGACTTTTTCTATAAGAAAAATGTCTCAGAATCTGAGACTTTTTCTATAAGAAAAATGTCTCAGAATCTGAGACTTTTTCTATAAGAAAAATGTCTCAGAATCTGAGACTTTTTCTATAAGAAAAATGTCTCAGAATCTGAGACTTTTTCTATAAGAAAAATGTCTCAGAATCTGAGACTTTTTCTATAAGAAAAATGTCTCAGAATCTGAGACTTTTTCTATAGGAAAAATGTCTCAGAATCTGAGACTTTTTCTATAGGAAAAATGTCTCAGAATCTGAGACTTTTTCTATAAGAAAAATGTCTCAGAATCTAAGACTTTTTTTATAAGAAAAATGTCTCAGAATCTGAGGCTTTTTCTGTAAGAAAAATGTCTTAGAATCTTAGACGTTTTCTATAAGAAAAATGTCTCAGAATCTGATACTTTTTCTTTAAGAAAAATGTCTCAGAATCTGAGACTTTTTCTATAAGAAAAATGTCTCAGAATCTGAGACGTTTTCTATAAGAAAAATGTCTCAGACTCCGAGGCTTTTTCTATAAGAAAAACGTCTTAGAATCTTAGACGTTTTCTATAAGAAAAATGTCTCAGAATCTGATACTTTTTCTATAAGAAAAATGTCTCAGAATCTGAGACTTTTTCTATTTGTGTAAACATCAGCACCAACTCATAATACCCGGTGTAGATTAGTTATCTTGGGTAATAGAAAACTTTAATAAAAAACTACAAAAAATGACACGCATTCAAAACCTCCGTGGAAATTTCCCATTTAAATTATAACGTTGGCAGTTATCACTTACTTTCGGGCATTAGGGTGACACTACGTTTTATACACACAAAAAAAACTTTGTCAAATTACTAGAAAAATTTTCGTAATCCAATTTTAGCAATATTTGACAGTTCTTCCTTGTTTTTTAACAAACAAATTTGGATCGAAATTTAAATTTTTTTGTAATTTTACAATTTTTTTTTGTAATTTTACAAATTTCCAAGATAATTTTACAAAAAAAATCTTGTAGATTCACGAGAATTCCTTAAAATTTTAATTGCGCCAAGAAACTGTAAATTTACAATTTTATTGGTAAAAAGCTTGTAAAATTACAAAATTATTGGTAAAAAGCTTGTAAAATTACTAGGAACTCTCGTAAAAAATTAGGTACCAAAAATATAATAAAATTACGAAACCTCTTTGTAAATTTTATAGTGTCAAAGAATTTGTAAATTTACAATTTTAATGGTAAACTCCTTGTAAAATTACAAAATTATTGGAAAAAAGCTTGTAAAATTACTAGGAATTTTTGTCAAATAGGAGGTAGCAAAAAAAAAAAAGTTACAAGTTTACTTGTAATTTTACAAGGTTGTGTTTTTGAGTGTACAAGTTTTTGTTCAGTATACCTTTACTGTTAATTCACTATTTTGGTAGTTTTGGTGTTTCAAACGTTTTTTAGTGCTTCCCTAATGTTAATTAGCTTATTTCATAGGCGCCTGCGCCAGCCATATGTAGAAGGTTGGAACAAAAACTTTACGAATGTAAATTTAACCCTCAACAGTTTGCAATTTCACATTTGAACAATGTGATGTAGTTCTATCCTCCATTAAAAAATGGGGGATAATAAACTTTGTCACTTTGTTTGTAACATATTTAAAACCGGACATAATAAGGTAAAAATATCCCTCCTTGATTGATTTTAACTCGATCTAACGATGTCAGACCTATCTATCACTCCGTTTATGTATCTGTCCGCCTGTCTGTCGAAGCACAAAAAAAGCTAAAAAAAAAACCTTCTACACACACAAAAAAAACTTTGTCAAATTACTAGAAAAAGTCTCGTAATCCCATTTTATAAATATTTGACAGTTTGCCTTGTTTTTTGACAAATCGAAATTTACTTTTTTTTTTTTTTTTTGAAATTTTGAATTTTTTTTGTTATTTTACACATTTCCAAGATAATTTTACAAAAAAAATTCCTTGTAATTTTAGTTGCAAAAAAAAAACTGTAAATTTACAATTTTTTTGGTAAAAAGCTTGTAAAATTACAAAATTATTGGTATAAAGATTGTAAAATTACTAGGAATTCTCGTAAAATAGGAGGTAGCAAAAAATCTAGTAAAGTTAAGAAACCTACTTGTAAATTTTATCGTCCCGAGTAAAAATAATTTAATATGATCTTATATACTTTTATATAGTCATATTATTTGATATATGATCATGTGTGACACTATGTATTGCAAGATAAATTTATATAATAAATTTTGATGTGGGATTTTATTAAGATATCGCCATACATAACTATATGTTGCAACATCTGGTCCCATGCATCATTTTAAATTTCTAAGTGTTTTATATAAAATTTTATATGCCTCCATTATTTTTTAATATTTTCAAAGTGTTTTATATAAAATTTCATATGACTTCATATTTTTTTTATTTTTCTAAGATTTTTCCAAGCACCACTTTTTTATCACGAATATTTTCTAAGTGTTTTATATAAAATTTTATATGATTCCATCTTTTACATTTTTTCTAAGTTTTTTTCAAGGAACATTTTTTTTATCGAAAATATTTTCTAAGTGTTTTATATAAAATTTTATATAACTCCATTTTTTTAAATTTTTCTAAGTTTTTTTCAAAGAACAACTTATTTTTATTATTTTAATTTTTCAACTTTTTATTAAAAACTAAAAAAAAACATCCGATTTTTAAAATTGTATAAATTTTAATATAATTGGATATAATTTTATATCATTGGATTAGACCAAAACTCGTATCAAAGTCGATATAAAGTTATATAAACTGATATTATTATATAATGTTCGATCAAATCTTATGAAACCATTTTTCGTATAAGTTTATATCAAAATAGACACGAACCCATATTAAATTATATATTGTGTCATATCAATTTTTTTACTCGGGGTGCTAAAAAATTTGTAAATTTACAATTTTATTGGTAAAAACCTTGTAAAATTACAAAATTATTGGTAAAAAGCTTGTAAAATTACTAGGAATTTTTGTCAAATAGGAGGTAGCAAACAAAAAAAGTTACAAGTTTTTCTTGTAATTTGAGAAGGTTTTTTTTTGAGTGTGGCAAGGGGATTTAAGTAGGAAGTCGCCTTTTGTAGCTAAGGGTCATGAAAAACCCGATAAACTTACGAGTAAATTGCCTAAACAAAACTATTGCAAAAAAGGATTATGAAGAAAACACATGGGAATACGGATTGTCTAATAAGTACACTCACTCTAAAAAGGAAGTTAAAATGTGTTAAGAACAAAATTTCATTATTTCAAAAAAAAAAAAATAGCATTAATGGGTTAAACTTTTTAAACCACTCACTCAAGCGTATTGGGTGCGAATAAATATAACATTAAAATTATATTTTGCATAATTGTAATTTTTTTGGAAAAATTTTATGCGGGTGATAATGCGAGTTTCTGGCTGGTTTACAATGACTACTGACAGCAACACATTAAAAAGATAAGAATTTGTTTAATTTTTAACTTAAGTTAAATTGATTTTTAATTAATGAAGGAATTTCCGAAAAAATTACAGTAATTTTTATGAGTTAAGTAAAATTTTTAAACGAAAACTTCAAGAAATTTAAAAAAAGAAAAATTTTAAAATTTCTTTCCATCGACCCCTTTCATAAATCTTGAGACAATCTTTCATTTAAACTTAATTTGAGCCAAATACAATCATTTGAACCTGTGGCGCCCTTCGATCAAAGTTTTGGATTTTTTAAAAAGTTCCAAAAAAAAAAAAATTGGATTTTGAAAAAAAAAAAAATATAAAAAAAATATCATGCGATACTTTATTTTTATTAATTTTGAAATATATAACAAAAAAATCTGAAATCAGTTAGGCGGTTTTCGAGATATCCCAATTTGAAATTTGTCAAAAAATTTCCAAAAATTGGCGGTTTTTCTAAAAAAAATCCATTGCCTATTTTAAGGAGCTTGAGTCATTTAGGGAAAAACTTTATGCGGGTGATAATGTGAGTTTCTGTCTGGTTAACAATGACTCCTGATAGCAACACATTAAAAAGATAAGAATTTGTTTAATTTTTAAGTTGAGTTAAATTGATTTTTAATTAATGAAGGAATTTCCGAAAAATTAAAGTAATTTTTAAGAAAAATTTTGAAACGAAAACTTCAAGAAATTCAAAAAAAAATCTCAAAATTTTTTTCCATCGACCCTTTCAGAGAGCTTGAGACAACCTATCATTTAAACTTAATTTGAGAAAAATCCGATAATTTTTTTTAGATTTTTGAAAAATTTCTAAAAAAAAAATTGGATTTTTGAAAAAAAAAAATATAAAAAAATATCATGCGATACTTTATTTTTATTAATTTTGGAATATATAAAAAAAAATCTGAAATCAGTTAGGCGGTTTTCGAGATATCCCAATTTGAAGTTTGTTAAAAAATTTTCAAAAATTTGCGTTTTTTTTTTCTAAAAAAAAATTCCATTGCCTATTTTAAGGAGCTTGAGTCATTTAGACTTAATTTAATTTAACAACCCTAACGCCCTTCGATCAAAGTTTATAGTTTTTGGAAAAATTTTCTAAACAACTAAAACTTTGATCGAAGGGTGCTACACTCAAAAAAAAAAAGTTTGTAAAATGACATAAAATCCGGGGCAGGTTTTGTAAAATATGTACTAGCAAGAATCCCCGTAAAGTTACGGGGATAATTTGTAAATTGATTTAACAAAAGAAAATGTAAATTTACAATTTTTTTTGTAAAATATCATCTTCGAGGTGAACATTTTGTTTGTAAATTTACAAAAAATTTGGTAAATTTACAAAACAAAATTGTAAACTTACAGAAAAAGGTTGTTATTTTACAAGGAAAAATAGAAAATGAAAAAAAAAATTGTAGATTAACAAATTATTTGGTTAAACTACTGTTTTTTATGCAAAAAACTTGTATATTTACAATAAAAAGTGGTAAATTTACAATTCGTATTGTATATGTACCATTTTTCCTTTGTAAATTTACAATATTGTTTTTGTATTTTCTATTTCATTTTTGTAAAATTACAACTTTTTTCGTAAGTATACAATTTTGTTTTTTAAATTTTCATATTTGTTTTGTAAATTTACAAAAAAATTGGTTTATTTACATATTGGTTTTGTAAATTTAAAGGTTTTTTCAATTGGTGCATCTAATTTTTCCTTCTTCGGCAGCTGGAGTAGCACTTCCACAACCTGAAAAGATTTTTTTTCACTTTTAACAAACTTTTAACAAACTTTTTAATGTATAACACTGCACTTTTTTATTTTTTTTCGACATTTCGTTTTTCTTAAGTAGAACATATGAGAATTGCGAAGAAGGCTACACAAGAAATTTCTTATATTTTCAGGAAAAATTAGTCAAAAAATAACAATTTTTTTTTGAATTTTTAATTATTTTCACAAGTATTTTTAAAAAATCGGAAAAAAAATTTTGGATATTGTAGATTGGATGTTTAAGTACCAGTTAAAATAAGAAAATTTTGATTTTTCATAATTGGCAGCTTTCTATTGACATTTTAGGTACCAAATTTAAAAAAAAAAATTACCAAAAAAATATGGTAAAATCACCAAAAAAAAATGGTAAAAATACAAAAAAAAACTAGAACAATTATATAGTAGAAACACATAAAAATTGTGGTATTTTACTTAACGCAAATTACCAAAAAAATTGTGTAAAAATTATTTATAAAAAATTATTTTTAACTAAATTTTTTATTCCAAAACGCAAAAAAAAATCTGAACTTAGAAAATTTTTGCGTGTCCTATTGTTGAATAATTATTTTTTTTTTGTAAAACAACATTAATTCTAGTAATAAAATAAGTTTTGTAAAATTATATTGAAATTTTGTACTTTTCAATACATACATTTCAAACTGAAAACCTTGTAAACAATCTTAAAAAAAAAAATGTTTGTAATAAAACATTTTTTTGGTTAAAAGACTAAATAACACCAAGTAAAATTATGTTGTACAATTACAGTTTTCTTGTGTAAAAAAACTAAACACCTTGTAATATTTTTTTAATTTGTAAAACAATTCACTTTTTTGTAAATTTACCTTAAAAATTTGTAAAATAAATTTACCAACATATAATAGTAAAATTACAAAGCAAACTGTAGCTTTCGTTTTATTAAATATACAACAATTTTTGTAAAAAGACAAAAATATTAGTAAAATAGAATTACAAGACCTTTTACTTGTAAATTTACAAACTTTTTTTTTGAGTGTACGGGTTAAAGTGTTCGGATTTGGCTCAAATTAATTTATAATAAAAGTTTGTCTCAAGAAATTTTGAGATTTTATTTTTATTTTTTAAATTCATGAACATAGAATTTCTTTCAGTGTAAAAACTTTAATACAAATTTTAATTATTGTTTAAGACATCATAAGGAAATTTTAAATTTAGATTTTACAAAATCTTTATAATAAATAACATTAGCTGACATTATTAATCTTCTTAAAAATTATAATAAAAAAATAATTTATATATTCCATTAATAAACTTTTAACCTCCACTACCCCTGCTACGAAAACTAATTAAACTTTTTTTTATTTTTGTTTAATTTTAATGAATTAAGTAGAAGAAAACGAAAGAAATTAAAAGAAAACAAAAAATACTGATGATATCTACGAAATAAGAAAAATAAACAAACAAAAAATTACAACAAGTAGAAAAGTTAAATTCGACTTGGCCGAATCTATGAATACCCTCCACAATTCCCATTTTAAGTGATAGTAAATTTTCTAACATGAAACAAATAACAGTTTTGATTAGAAATTTTTTATTTTGTGAAAAAAAGATTTTTTTAGTAATTTTGAAAAAAAAAAAAAAAAATAATTTACTAATTTTTTTTTGAGTGTAAAATTTTTTTTTGAGTGTAAAATTTTTTTCGAGTGTATTTTTTTTTTTTGTTTTGGTATAAAAATATTTTTGAGTGACAAAAATACGTTGTAAAATATTTTTGTGACTTACCAATGTTTTTAAAACAGGTTTAACGGGTTTTTAACACGTGAATTTAAGGTGAAGCTGATCTGAAATTCACGGTTTTGCTAATAACTTTTGAACCACTGGACCGATTTGGCTGAAATTCAATACGAACTAGGCTGGAGGAACGAAAAATATATATGCCAAGCTTCAGCATCCTCAGAATTGCTTTTCGAAAGTTTTAGTGCTTTTTATCTCATAAATTCACGAAAAACCCTTGCCGAAATTCACTCTTTTGCTCATAACTTTTGAACCACTGGACCGATTTCGCTGGATTGCAATACCAACCTGACCAGGTAAATGCCCAACATATATGACAAACTTCAGGAGTCTCCGTAAAGTCTTTCAAAAGTTAGCGTGTTTTCAACAAACAGACGGACAGACGGACGGACGGACATCGCTAGATCGTCTTAAAATCGATCGAGGATCATGAATATATATACTTTATGGGGTCCTAGACCAATATTTTGAGGTGTTACAAACGGAATGACAAACTTATATATATCCTCTATCACTAGAGTGGAGGGTATAAAAATATCTTCAAAAAACAACTGTAAAAAATGTTTGATGCCCTACATTTTGGGCTAGAGAATTTAATAAATTTGTGCTAATGTTTGTAACAAATATATATTGTTGAACTTGGACCATGGTTCCAAGTTTTAGTACACACAAAAAAAATCTTGGTCAAATTACTACACTCAAAATAATAACTCTGTAAAATACTCTGTAAAATGACTGTAATCTCAATTCAACAGACATTTGACAGAGTTTTCTGTCAAAATTCAGATTTAAAGAAAATACTTTGTATTTTGTTGTGAAAAGAAACAAAGTTTCTTCAGTTATATTAATTTTTACTTTGTAATCTTAATTTTACAGATAATTAACAGAGTTTTCTGCTAAAATACAGATTTAAGCAAAATACTTCGTATTTTTTTATAACCAAAAAAATTTTCTGCTTTGAGTAGTTTTTGTTTTTTGTTACCAAACATCAACATTTTATCAGTATATTTTTTTTTTTTTTTTGAGAAAAAGTTGAAAAAGTAGAAAAAAAGTTATAAAAAAAAATCTTTTGATAAATCTTATATAAATTTTACAAAATAACATGCACTTAACTATACTCTGTAAATTTACAGAGTTTTTTCTGTAATTTTTTTTTTGCATCAAATGCATTTTAAAAATATATGTAAATTTACAAAGTTTTCTTTGCTAAATGGTGGTAATTTGACCAATATTTTACTAGAAACTCTGTAAACTAACAGTTTTTTTGTCGAAATCATTTTACAGAGTTTTAAAATAAAATTACAGAGTTTTCTCTGTCAAAAAGCTTTCATATTTAACCAATATTTTACTATAAACTCTGTAAACTAACAGTTTTTTTTTGTCAAAATCATTGTACAGAGTTTTTTAGTAAAATTACCAAGAAATGCTGTTAGCTGGAAAAGTATGGTGTACTCTGTTAAAGTAGCAGAGTTTTTCTGTAATTTAACAGAGTTAGAAAAAGTCTCGTAATTCCATTTTACAAATATTTGACAGTCTTCCTTGTTTTTAAACAAAAAATTTTCGATCGAAATTTACATTTTTTTTTTTTGTAATTTTACAAATTTGCTACTTTTTTTTAAAAAAAAAAGTCTAGTAAATTCATGAGAATTCCTTCTAAGTTTTATTGCGCCAAAAAAGTTGTACATTTACAATTTTTTTGGTAAAAAGCTTGTAAAATTACAAAAAAACTCGTAATTTTTACTAGGAATTCTCGTAAAATAGGAGGTAGAAAAAAAAAATCTAGTAAGGTTACTAAAGCTCCTTGTAAATTTTATCGTGTCAAAAACTTTGTAAATTTACAATTGTATTGGTAAAAACCTTTTTAAATTACAAAATTAATGGTAAAAAGCTTGTAAAATTACTAGGAATTCTTGTCAAATAGGAGGTAGCAAAAAAAAAAAAGGAACAAATTTTTCTTGTAATTTTACAAATTTTCCATTGTCCAGTTATTTGACTTCTAGTATCTGGCAACCCTATTTTCATCCCCTAAATATAAATTTTGGCAACTAAAAAAAATATGTGTCCCTTTATTTTTCCTGCTCTACAAAATAAAGCAAATTCCATAAAGATCGGCCGGTGACACCAGGGAGACTGCTCTTGTGAGTCGTTTAACTTTTAACTTTAAAAAAATATGGAGGAAACAAATTTGAGTAATCACTTGTTTAAATGTAAAAACAAAAATTGAGTATTTTTTTAATTGACGCAATTAAAAACTTACCCGACTAAAAAAGTTTAGATATAGTAACATATTATTGAATATATTTATATATGTCCATACACAGTACTTTACATAATAATATTTAAATGTATCTTGTATTAAGTTTTACACCCAAAATTTAATATGGTGCCATATAAAAGGATATCGAATCATGTGTTGCTCCACATACAATATATAAAGCTTTATTAAATTAGATATTGCACATAATATTTTATATGACTCCATGAATGACCTCATACAAGATTAGATAAATAAATATATGATATACAACTCCATGTCTGACCTCATACAAGATAAGATATACATATCGTCGCTGCGCCTAAAAATGGAGTCATGTGTAGTTTTTTAATATTTTTTTTATTGCATCTTTATGATCCCACATTGGTCATACGTTCACTCACCAAACCGTTTTTTGGTATCTTGATTGGTTCAAAAGTTAGTAAAAGTAGCTATGTGTTCGTCATACTAAAAAAGGTCTGAAAAGGAGTTATGTGTTAAGCTACACATAACTTTTTTCGATAAAAAAGTAATAGAACGTGACAAAATGGACCACATTTTTAGTAATATGAGGTTCACACATAGCATCCAAGTATTGTGAATCAATTTGTCAAGATTTTTTTTTTTGAAAATGTTTGCATATTTTCATGCAGTTATCTAAATCCCAAATGGCGGATAATTAAGCCTTGTGAAAGCAATTTAATCATTTGACGTCGGAAAATTTTAGTTACCAAAGTACAGCATCTTTCACAGATACCAATTTATGTCGAAGATCTTGAATACACTCAAAAAAAAAAGTTTGTAAAATTACAAGTAAAAGGTCTTGTAATTCTGTTTTACTAATATTTTTGTCTTTTTACAAAAATTGTTGTATATTTAATAAAACGAAAACTACAGTTTGCTTTGTAATTTTACTATTATACGTTGGTAAATTTATTTTACAAATTTTTTAGGTAAATTTACAAAAAAGTGAATTATTTTACAAATTAAAAAAATATTACAAGGTGTTTAGTTTTTTTACACAAGAATTGTACAACAAAATTTTACTTGATGTTATTAAGTCTTTCTACCAAAAAAATGTTTTATTAGAAACTTTTTTTTTTTAAGATCGTTTACAAGGTTTTCAGTTTGAAATGTAAGTATGTATTGAAAAGTACAAAATTCCAATGTAATTTTACAAAACTTATTTTATTACTAGAATTAGTGTTGTTTTACAAAAAAAAATAATTATTCAACAATAGGACACGCAAAAATTTTCTAAGTTCAGATGTTTTTCTGCGTTTTGGAGTAAAAAATTTAGTTAAAATTATTTTTTTATAAATAAAAAATTTCATGAAAAAAAAGTTTGGAAAATTTTTTAAGTTCCGGACACAAAAATTTTTCATCTAATTGTAGGCTTTAGCAAAAAAATTGAATTTTTACACCATTTTTTGGTAATTTGCGTTAAGTAAAATAACACAATTTTTATGTGTTTCTACTATGTAATTGTTCTAGTTTTTTTTTGTATTTTTACCATTTTTTTGGTATTTTACCATATTTTTTTGGTATTTTTTTTTTTTAATTTGGCACCTAAAATGTCAATAAAAAGCTACCAATTATGAAAAATTAAGTTTTTCTTATTTTAACAGGTACTTAAACATACAATCTACAATATCAAAAAAAAAATTTCCGATTTTTTAAAAATACTTGTGAAAATAATTAAAAATTCAAAAAAATTGTTATTTTTTGATTAATTTTTCCTGAAAATATAAGAAATTTCTTGTGTAGCCTCCTTCGCAATTCTCATATTTTCTACTTAAGAAAAACGAAATGTCGAAAAAAAAAATAAAAAGTGCAGTATTATATTTAAAAAGTTTGTTAAAAGTGTTCAAGTGAAAAAAAAAAATCATTTCAGGTTGTTGAAGTTCTACTCCAGCTGCCGAAGAAGGAAAAATAAGATACACCAATAGAAAAAACCTTTAAATTTACAAAACAAATATGTAAATAAACCAAATTTTTTGTAAATTTACAAAACAAATATGAAAATTTAAAAAACAAAATTGTATACTTACAGAAAAAAGTTGTAATTTTTCAAAAATTAAGTAGAAAATACGAAAACTACTGTTTTTACGGCAAAAAATAAGAAAAAATGGTATATTTACAATAAAAATTGTAAATTTACCACTTTTTATTGTAAATATACAAGTTTTTTGCCATAAAAAACAGTAGTTTAACCAAACAATTTGTAAATTTACAATTTTGTTGTTTGATTTTCTACTTTATTTTGTAAATTTACAACTTTTTTTGTAAATTTCCAAAAAAAATGTTCACCTCGAAGTTAATATTTTACAAAAAAAAAATTGTAAATTTACATTTTCTTTTGTTAAATCAATTTACAAATTATCCCCGTAACATTACGGGGATTCTTGCTAGTACATATTTTACAAAACCTGCCCCGTAAAATCACGGGGATTTTATGTCATTTTACAAACTTTTTTTTTTGAGTGTAGTTACAAGAAAAAACAAAAAATCATCACCAGTTTTGCGAAAAATCTGTTGCTCGCTGTTTAATAAAGAGCTTTTAAATATCAAAATTTCAAGGCCCTTGTCTAACTTATGTCGCTTTAAACCACCAACAAACTAAATTTAGTCTTTGTCCCTATCTAAAAGAAATTAACAATAAAAATGGTTTCATAAAAAAGGAGTTATGTGTAAAAAATATTTTCATTTTATTTAAATTTTGTTCCAAAAAGTACTTAAAAAAGGAGTTATGTGTATGTTTTTAGAAAATTTCTGCACTACTGGAAAACCGTTAAATGTTTCATACTTTTTTGTAGTATGTGAATAGCATATCGGTAGAAGAATTTTTTATAGACCAAACTTTTAAAAAATATCGCGAAGGGACGAAAATAAGCAGTTTTTTGGCTCTCCTGAACACTTGCCCCAAAACACATGACTCCATTTTTAGGCGCAGCGACGATATATATATGGTGCCGAATCGGGGGAAAAAAGTCCCGAGAAAATTTTTTAAAATTTCCAGACACAAATAATTTTTGCGTTTTAGAGTTAATAATTTCATTAAAAATGATATAAACAAAAAAAAATTTAGCCAAATTTGGAAAAATTTTACAAGTCCTGAAAAAGTTTTATAGAATTTTCCAAGTCCTGGATAAAAATTATTTTTTTGGTACATTTTTTGCGTTTTGAAGTAAAAATTTATTAACAAAGTTTTAAGAATTTTTTTTTTTAAATTTCGATTTTTTTTGTTTTTTAAATTTCTAAGTCCCGGACACAATTTTTTTTTTTTCATTTCCCGAAAAAACTTGGGATATATTTGAAAATTATGAGATAAAAAAAATATTTTATTCAAAATTCTACATATTTTATCTTATGATATAAAATTATATACAATTATATCAAATTAGATAAACCCAATATTCGGATCAAAAACGATCATATTTTTTAATCTAATATAACAAATTTTGAGCTATTTTGATCCACCAATTTCATCATCTTATTTTATCCAAATACGTGTTGGGCCATATTAAATTATATATGGCTCAATTTCAAATTATATATGGACCTGTATATTTATTTTTAGTCGGGTACTTAAAATTTTGAAAAACAATTTAAGTAAATAATTTAATAAAAATTTAACAGTTTTTTTATTTTTTTTTTTTAACTCTTATAGTTTTTTGAATTCTCGTTTAGTTTATAGTTTTTTGTATATCGTCACCTTAAATGCAAAACAACGTAACAACAAAAAAATCAAAATCGAGTTTTTGATTGATTATGATGCATTTGACTAAACTACATGTCTCTGGAAAATTTTGGAAGTCAAAGTTCAAAAATTGCGAATTTATTAACAATAAACAAAAAAACGTATCAGCAAGTGCATGCATTTCATAAACCAAAACAACGTAACAGCAGTGTTACACACACAATTTATATGTAATCGAGCAAATATTAATATATTTCAATATATTTTTATATATTGAAATCGCATAAATATTTATACCATACAAATTGAATATATATTTCAGATTAAAATTTACATAAAATTTTAAAAAAATTTATCTTTTAAATTTTTTCAAAATTGTATAATTTTTTTTAAATTTATCGATTTTTTAACCAAATATTTTTGTTTTAATTTATTTTATTAGGTCCGTTCGATTACGTTACGACAATCTACTCTTTTTTACTATTTTTACTACAGCTGGAAATTTTTAATACAAAAAGTAAACAAAACTTTCCAGTTGTAGTAAATTTTTTTTTTTGGTAATCAAATTGACATAATGTTTGCCTTTGTTAAAAAATAACGTAGCTTCTATTTAAAATTAGATTTGAGAAATTGAATTTTAAAATGTGTTTTTTTTTAACAGTAACTCCGTGGGGTATTTTTTTTTTTGTAAATGAAAATAGCTAGATCCGCAGGTTTTTCGAATCCTGTTTCAAATTCTGTGTAATTTACCAGTTCAATTTGAAAGTTTTTCCTAAGAATACACAGATTTTTTTAAAAATGTATCGTTTCTTCCTAAAACTTGTCCTATACCAAAACCAATTTCAAGAACTTAAAAAAAATTTTTAAACCTCAAAATTTTCTTTCCAAAGCCAACCCTTTGATTCTGAGGTAAAACTTTAAGTTACCAAAAAAAATCATACAGGGCCCGTTTTATTATAAAGAAACCTTCGGGTCCCGAGTAAAAAAATTGATATGACACAATATATAATTTAATATGGGTTCGTGTCTATTTTGATATATTCTTATACGAAAAATGGTTTCATAAGATTTGATCGAATAATATCTAATAATATCAGTTTATATAACTTTATATCGACTTTGATACGAGTTTTGGTCTAATCCAATGATATAAAATTATATCCAATTACATATATTAAAATTTATACAATTTTAGAAATCGGATGTTTTTTTTTAGTTTTTAATAAAAAGTTGAAAAATTAAAATAATAAAAATAAGTTGTTCTTTGAAAAAAACTTAGAAAAATTTCAAAAAATGGAGTCATGTTAAATTTTATATAAAACACTTCGAAAATATTTTCAAAAAAATTTGTCCTTGGAAAAAACTTAGAAAAATTTGAAAAAATGGAGTTATATAAAATTTTATATAAAACACTTAGAAAATATTTTCGATAAAAAAAATGTTCCTTGAAAAAAAATTCGTGATAAAAAAGTGGTGCTTGGAAAAATCTTAGAAAAATAAAAAAATATGAAGTCATATGAAATTTTATATAAAACACTTTGAAAATATTAAAAAATAATGGAGGCATATAAAATTTTATATAAAACACTTAGAAATTTAAAATGATGCATGGGACCAGATGTTGCAACATATAGTTATGTATGGCGATATCTTAATAAAATCCCACATCAAAATTTATTATATAAATTTATCTTGCAATACATAGTGTCACACATGATCATTAGGGCGTTTCATCAAAAACTTTTTTTTGGATTTTTGCAACTCTTGAAGCGGAATATGAATTCTTATGGCCTAAAAGATTTTTGAGATTTTTTTCAGATTTTTGGAATGTCGGGATCAACTCGCTCAAATCGATTTTATCAAAAAAATGAGGTTATGAAACATAATTTTTTTTATTTTTTGTTCTCTGGTGCCTTTTTTTAACAAAACCGGATATAATACTTCTTAATGTTGCTAGCCTCCTAAAAAAAAATATTCGCGGTCAAAATAATAACTTCAAGGGTCACTAAGATGACCTTTAAAGTAAAAATTCAGAATTTCCCGTGTTCCAACCTTAATAATTTGAGAAATATGCAATATATGAACGTAATGATGAATCCGTTAGATAGGTCTTTTTAATACCTTTAATTTAAAACCAAAATGACATTTGTCACTTTAGTAGAAATATTAAAAAACTAAGATAAACTCATTTTTTCCCCCATTTTACAGAAAATCGAAGGGAATCCATTAGTAGTTTTTTTGTAAAATTGAAATAATAAACTTAAAAGAAGTTTTTTTGATTGCAATTAGTGTTTCCAAACCGGAAACCCGGGTTTTTGTCAAACCGGCTTGGAAACACTAACTACAATCTATAAAAAGCCTTTAAAAGTTATTATTTTAACTTTACAAAAAAAAACTACCTAATGCACCAGTTCAATTTTCGATAAATTGGGGGAGAAAATGAGTTTTTCCCAGTTTTTTATTTTTTTTAACATTTCTACAAAAGTGACAATAGTCAGATTGGTTTTAAATGAAAGGTGTTTTAAAGACCTATCTAACGGATTCAACATGACGTTCATACATAGCTTATTTCTCGAATTATTGAAGTTAAAACACGGGAAATTCTAAATTTTTACTTTTAAGGTCATCTTAGTGACCCTTGAACTTATAATTTTGACCGCGAATATTTTTTTTTAGGAGGCTAGCAACATTAAGAAGTATTATATCCGGTTTTGTTAAAAAAAGGCACCAGAGAACAAAAAATAAAAAAAATTATGTTTCATAACCTCATTTTTTTTATAAAATCGATTTGAGCGAGTTGATCCCGACATTCCAAAAATCTGAAAAAAATCTCAAAAATCTTTTAGGCCATAAGAATTCATATTCCGCTTCAAGAGTTGCAAAAATCCAAAAAAAAGTTTTTGATGAAACGCCCTAATGATCATATATCAAATAATATGACTATATAAAAGTATATAAGATCATATTAAATTATTTTTACTCGGGGTTCTAAATATTTTTTTTAACCAAGTGAGATCAAAAACTTAAATTTTTTTGGATCTTTACTACAGCAAAATTCTTTAAATATGTTGATAAACCCTTACATTTTATAAGAACTCTTAAGTATTTTATAAAATCTGAAAGATTTTATATAAAAAATGTTAAGTATAAAGGTTTTTTTTAAAAATTTTTGAAGATCTCGAAGTTTTTTTTTTTTTGAAAGCTGCAAAGCAGATGCTTAAGTTTTGTTTTTGAAGATATTGACGATATTATACCATATTCGCATTCATTTAAACTAGTTTATTTATTCGTTTTCTCCATGCGTTAAACGTCAAATTTAAACGCCGTTTTATTTTGACAGATAAAATGTATAGGAAAAACGAAAAATGTATCTAGTTTTAATGAATGCGAATATGGTATTAAATCATTTAAAATGTTTAAGAACCAAAAACGAATGGAAAAAAATCTAAAATTTTGAAATCATGAATGCTTAAATCTATGTTGGGTTGTACAAATGAATGGGGGTTTGGTTACATTGCACCCCTCTAGAAGCGACTCCTAGGCAATTGTTTTGGCAAAAAAGTGGCGGTAAAGGGTAAAAAAGCACCAACGATTGCCTCGGGGTCGCTTTTAAAAAAGTTCAATGGAAGATTGACCCCCATTCATTTTTAGAACCCAATATTTTTCCTAACAGTTCTACTCCTTCTCGTTACTCCCGAAGGGAGCATCCATACAAATTGAAATTTTTATAAAATTAACTTTCATCTCTCTTACTGTCCCGAGGATACTACTAAACTGAAAAAGAAATTCATGAATTTTCATAAAATTTAGTTAAATTTAACTAAAAAATGGGTTATTTTCCTTACTATAAGGAAAAAAAGGCGGCAGCCAAAATTAGGCCAATTTTGGATGGTGCTGGCGGACGCAATATTTAAACCTCGAATTTTATTTTTAATTTAAACTCATCTACACGAGCTTTCAAACTAGTAAAAACAATCAACTTGTTCTGAACGAAACTTTTTATCTAGAGTCAAAAGAGTGTTGGTACGTATTTTTTTTAATTTTTAACTTTAAAATAATGTATTTTCGGACTAAAACAAGATATCGGTTTGTTGTTTTTTTTTTAAATCAGAACTCTATATAGTTTTCAAATGAAATTAGTTTAAAATAAATTGGAATAAATGCGGCTTTGCTATTAACAAAAAACTGGAGCCGGATCGGTAAAATTTTTAAATTATAAATTTTAAAATGGTTCTGTCTCGGAAAGTATAAGAGATAACCACACGCACATTGTCCGCATATATTTTTTTTAAGAAATATGATAACAGACAAAAAAAATGGCAATTGTTTTAAGTGTTCGTATACAAAAGGTGCCCTACTTTAGGGGGTTCTGCTGCCTCCCCCGTTCAACCGCTGGACTCCAACTTCCAAACTTAAGCTCGAAAATACGTTAGCTATAACCACTACAAATTTCATGGCTCTCGGTCCAATACTTACTGAATGGCTGCATTATTTCTAAAAAATTAGCAATTTATTCAACTTTGTGATGTTACGTCGTTTTGGTTTACAAAATACGATTCCACGAAAAACGTAACCCACATATCTCAAAAAATATTAACAAAAACGACTTTTTTATTTCAGAAATAGATTTATCGCTGTTTTTTAAGCTAACACTTCACAAAAGTCTTTTATATTGCAAATATTTTTCATTTAATAACGTTTTTTGCTTCTCCTGTAAAATTCTAAAAAGTGTTGTTACGTTGTTTTGCATTTGTGGTGACGATATGAAAGTTTGCAGTCGTCTTTATAAAATTGTCCTATGTTTGTTTAAATATGTTTGCTAAAGTTTTAAAAAACAAGTTTTTTGTTTCTTTTTTTTTTTTTTTTGTAAAAAAATTTTAAACTAAATTAATTAAAGTTGAACTTTTTAAAAAAATAAATACCCGAGTAAAAAAAATGATATCCCGAGTAAAAAAATTGATATGACACAATATATAATTTAATATGGGTTCGTGTCTATTTTGATATAATCTTATACGAAAAATGGTTTCATAAGATTTGATCGAATAATATCTAATAATATCAGTTTATATAACTTTATATCGACTTTGATACGAGTTTTGGTCTAATCCAATGATATAAAATTATATCCAATTATATTAAAATTTATACAATTTTAGAAATCGGATGTTTTTTTTTTAGTTTTTAATAAAAAGTTGAAAAATTAAAATAATAAAAATAAGTCGTTCTTTGAAAAAAATTTCAAAAAATGGAGTCATGTTAAATTTTATATAAAACACTTAGAAAATATTTTCAAAAAAATTTGTCCTTGGAAAAAAACTTAGAAAAATTTGAAAAAATGGAGTTATATAAAATTTTATATAAAACACTTAGAAAATATTTTCGATAAAAAAATGTTCCTTGAAAAAAACTTAGAAAAAATTTAAAAGATGGAGTCATATAAAATTTTATATAAAACACTTAGAAAATATTCGTGATAAAAAAGTGGTGCTTGCAAAAATCTTAGAAAAATAAAAAAATATGAAGTCATATGAAATTTTATATAAAACACTTTGAAAATATTAAAAAATAATGGAGGCATATAAAATTTTATATTAATTTTACACTTAGAAATTTAAAATGATGCATGGGACCAGATGTTGCAACATATAGTTATGTATGGCGATATCTTAATAAAATCCCACATCAAAATTTATTATATAAATTTATCTTGCAATACATAGTGTCACACATGATCATATATCAAATAATATGACTATATAAAAGTATATAAGATCATATTAAATTATTTTTACTCGGGATGACACAATATATAGTTTAATATGGGTTCGTGTCTATTTTTATATAATCTTATACGAAAAATGGTTTCATAAGATTTGATCGAATAATATCTAATAATATCAGTTTATATAACTTTATATCGACTTTGATACGAGTTTTGGTCTAATCCAATGATATAAAATTATATCCAATTATATTAAAATTTATACAATTTTATAAATCGGATGTTTTTTTTTTACTTTTTACTAAAAAGTTGAAAAATTAAAATAATAAAAATAAGTTATTCTTGAAAAAAACTTAGAAAAATTTTAAAGATGGAGTCATATAAAATTTTATATAAAACACTTAGAAAATATTCGTGATAAAAAAGTAGTGCTTGGAAAAAACTTAGAAAAATAAAAAAATATGAAGTCATATGAAAAACACTTTGAAAATATTTGTGATAAAAATATGTTCTTGGAAAAAACTTAAAAAAAATTAAAAAAAAATGGAGGCATATAAAATTTTATATAAAACACTTACAGCCGTATTCAAAATGAAGTTTTAGACACGGTTTGTTCACCCTGAACATCGAGTTCGTAACTAAAATGTTTTTAAGGCTTGTTCACTGTTTGTTCAAGAGTCTATTCAAAATGATTTTAGTTAGGTCTGCTTAACAAAAAGTTGACCATCCCTATTTTAGTAAATCACATAAGAAAAAAACAAACAAAAATATGAAAAAACCACAAAAAATATCTTAATTTTTTACTTAAAATGGCTTTAATTAAAAAAGCAACTTGTGAAAATTGTTTTTAATAAAAGCGAGAGTCTTAAAATAACTTAAACTCTTTTGCATTTAATTTGTTGTTGAAATTTTACAAAATCAATATGGCGACAGTTAGGCAAGAGATGTTCAGCGTATGTTCATAGTTTAAGAAAATGTGTTTTGAATAAGAAATCCTTAAACAGTGTCTAGAATTTCATTTTGAATACGGCCGTTAGAGATTTGCAATGATTAATGGGACCAGATGTTACAACATATAGTTATATATGGCGATATCTTAAAAAAATCGCACAACAAAATTTATTATATAAATTTATCTCGCAAGACATAGTGTCACACATGATCATATATGAAATAATATGACTATATAAAAATATATAAGAACATATTAAATTATTTTTACTCGGGTAGATAAATTTTGATTAAATTTTTAATTGTGTCAATTAAAAATTTACTCAAATTTTTTTTCAAACATTTAATAAATTTTTATTAAAAATTTACTCAATACTATTAATTTATTTACTGGTGCAAAATTGAGTAATTTTTTACTCAATAGTATTAAAAATTTACTTAAATATTTTTTTTACTTTTTTCTGTGCATTTTTTAATGCATTTAATTAAATATATGATTGTTATTTTGAAATATGAAGAAAATTCTGTTTTAATTTTTAAATTAATAAAAATTATTTATTATTCTACCTTTAAAATTCTATTTTTGAGAAAGATTATTCTAGCTCAAGGTCATATTTCTTTTACTAATCGTTACGATGATATTGTCAAAGTAACAATTTTCAAGAAACTTTTTATAAAGTTGTTTGTTTTAAATTGATTGGTTTGGTCATTTTGCAAGACTTACTCGACACGTGTTTCGGAATTCGTCAAATTCCATTATCAAGAGTATTTAGCAAATTGACAATCGATTGTGGCAAAACACTTCTGTTCACATTATGAATAAGAAGGAAGACAACAAAAGCAGTGAACATCTTACTCGCGTAAGAAATCTACTGTCTGTATGTATACACTAGCCTGTAATACAAGCTGTATATATGAAGGTATGTTTGAATTAAATAGTGATGGTTTGGTTATGAATTTTCGTTTGAAATTTAGAGCTGTATTATGTTGTGTATTTAGTACATTTCTCGTTATGACTATTTACATACGAATATAAGTCTTTATGTTTTGCCACAAACGATTGTCAATTTGCTAAATACTCTTGATAATGGAATTTGACGAATTCCGAAACACGTGTCGAGTAAGTCTTGCAAAATGACCAAACCAATCAATTTAAAACAAACAACTTTATAAAAAGTTTCTTGAAAATTGTTACTTTGACAATATCATCGTAACGATTAGTAAAAGAAGTATGACCTTGAGCTAGAATAATCTTTCTCAAAAAAAAGTATGAAGAAAATTTTATTTTTTGTTTAATTTACAAAACAATTATAACAAATTATTGAAACTCAAATCAATTTATTAAAAAAAAATAAAATCAAAGAAAAAAAAAAATGTTAAATTACGTTTTTTTTAAATCTAAAACAACTTTTATAAACATGATTAATATTCATAAAATTTGAATTAAAATAATTAATTATGCGCTTAAAAAGTAACAAACCTAATATGACGACATTTCAAATTTACAACATAAAATTTTCCACAATATGAAAGAAATATTTACTATAAGGCTGTCCCGGAAATGGGCTTTTTTCAATTTCGCTTGGTAATATACCCTTAAAAACTCGTATAAAACGCTGATAATGCGAAATATAATCAAAAACAAGTAGAAAAGTTAAATTCGACTTGACCGAGTCCATGAATATCCTGCACAATGTCCTTTTTAAGTGATAGTTAATTTTTATAAATTAACAATTTTTGTTTCACTCAAAATAATTACTCTGTTAAATACTCTGTAAAATGACTGTAATCTTAATTCGACAGATATTTGACAAAGTTATCTGTCGAAATACAGATTGTTGTGACCGAAAAACAAAATTTTGTAAAATTGGAGTTACTCGTTAAAAACTCGTAATTTTCACAAAAAAAGTAAATTTACGATTTGGAAGCATTAAAGCAGGCAAATCTAACAAAATTTTAATTTTAATAAATTAAATTTTCTAATTTTAATAAAAATGTTTTTGAAGCAGAGAAGTTTTACTCATAAAATGGATTTAACTAAAACTTTGTGAATTTACAAAGTTTTTTTTGTAAAATTTTGAACTCATAAAATGCAGAGTTTTTTTTTGTAAAATTCTTTTCGGTTTTATCAATATTTAACAGATAATTCTGTAAATTTACAGTTTTTTTTATCGAAAGCATTTTACAGAGTTTTCTTCGTAAAATAACAAAAAATCTTGCTGGTTGGAAATCTATGGTATTTTCTGCTGGCTCAGCAGAGTATCTCTGTAATTTAACAGAGTGATTATTTTGAGTGTAGAAATATTTTTTAAATTTTTTATTTTCAGTAATTAAAATTCACAATTTTTTTTATTTTTGTGAAATTTTTTTTTCGAGTGCAAATTCGACTTAAAATGGGGTCCTAGAGCAATATTTCGAGGTGTTACAAACGGAATAACAAACTTATAAATACACTTAAAAAAAAATCTTGTAAAATTACCAACAAAAAAAAAACATCGTAAAATAATTTCGCGAGTTCGTAATAAAAATTACTATTTTATTGGTAAAAAGCTTGTAAAATTACAAACAATTTACAAACTTTTTACCAATAAAATTGTAAATTTACAATTTTTTTGACGCTATAAAAATTACAAGGAATTTTCGTGACTTTACTAGATTTTGGGATACCTTCTATTTTACGAGAATTTCTAGTAAAAATACGAGTTTTTTATTGTAAATTTACATTTTTTTTTTGATGCGATAGTACCTACAAGGAATTCTCGTGACTAGATATTTTTTTTGTAAAATTACCATGGAAATTTGGACATTTACGAAAAAAATTGTAAAATTACAAAGAAAAATTTAAATTTTGTTGTAAAAAACAAGGAAAACTAACAAATATTGGTATAATGGGATTACGGGGCTTTTTCTACACTCAAAATAACAACTCTGTAAAATACTCTGTAATATGACTGTAATCTCAATTCAACAGATATTTGACAGAGTTTTCTGTCAAAATACAGATTTAAAGAAAATACATTGTATTTTGTTGTGACAAAAAAACAAAGTTTCATCTTTTAACTTTGTAATCTTGGTTTTACAGAAAATTAGAAGAGTTTTCTGCTAAAATACAGATTTAAGCGAATTACTCTGTATTTTTTATAACCAAAAAACTAAGTTTTATCCGTATTTTTAGTTATTTCTATGTAATCTTAATTTCATTGTTAAATACAGAGTTTTCTATAAAAACACCAAAATTGTATTTGTATTTTTTTTTTGAGAAAATGGTAAAAAAGTACAAAAAAAAAATCTTTTCAAAAATCTTATAAAAATTTTAAAAAATAAAATGCATTTTACTAAACTCTGTAAATTTACAGGGTTTTTTCCTGTAAAATCTTGGTTGCATCAAATGCATTTTACAAATATTTGTAAATTTACAGGGGGTTTCTTTGCTAAATTGTGTTTTAGTTAACCAATATTTCACTGGAAACTCTGTAAATTAACAGTTTTTTTTTGTCAAAATCATTTTACAGAGTTTTATAGTAAAATTACCAAGAAATGTTGTTAACTGGAAAAGTATAGTGTACTCTGTGAAATTAGCAGAGTTGTTATGTAATTTAACAGAGCTTTTTTTGAGTGTAGTAATTTGACAATTTTTTTTTGGTCGATCAGCACAGTGGTGGGTACGCTCAAAATAATAACTCTGTTAAATTAAAGAAAAACTCTGCTAATTTAACAGAGTATAACATACTTTTCCAGCTAGCAACAATTCTTGGTAATTTTACTATAAAACTATGTAAAATGATGTTGACGAAAAAAACTGTTAATTTACAGAGTTTCTAGTAAAATATTGGTTAAATAAAGCACCATTTAACGAAGAAAACTCTATCAATGTACATGTATTTGTAAAATGCATTTGATGCAACCAAATTTATAGTGTCCGACCGAATACACCTTTTTTGGCCGAAGCCGAATATTCGGCCCAATTTTCACTATTCGTCCGAAACCGAAAATTAAAAAAAAATATTTTTGTAGTAAAAACAAGAAAAAAGTAAATCTCGACTTGGAGGAATACACAAATGTATAAAAATGTTGTCTAGAACGAATTTTGAGCAAAAAACTTTTTTTAGACATTTTTGTAAATAAAATTTTTTTTGAGTGTAATTTTTTTCGAACGAAAATTTTTTTTGAGTGTAAAATCTTGTTTTAACTTTAAAAACACTTAATAACATGTTTTTGTGGCTTACTAATGTGATTCAAAGTGTGTTTAGTGCATTTTTCAACACGTGAGTACAACTTTTATACAATTATTCGGTATTCGGCCATATTCGGCCAAAAATGTGGCCGAAGCCGAATAGTGCTTTTTGGCCGAAGCCGAATATTCGGTCTGACACTACAAATTTATACAGAAAAAAACTCTCTAAATTTACAGATTTTAATTAATTGCATGTTATTTTTAGTGTCCGACCGAATATTCGGCTACGGCCAAAGAGCACTATTCGGCCACTATTCGGCTTCGGCCACAATTTTGGCCGAATACCGAATAATTGTATAATATTTGTGCTCACGTGTTGAAAAACATACTAAACTAACTTTGAATCACATTAGCAAGCCACAAAAACATTTTACTAAGGTTTTTGCAACTAAAAACATTTTTTACATTAAAAAAAAAATTTCGGTCGAAAAAAATTTTCACTCTAAAATATATTTTTTTACAAAAATGTCAAAAAAAAATTTTTGCTTAAAATAAAATCATTCTAGACAACATTCTCATGCATTTGAGTATCCCGCCGAGTCGACTTTTATTTTTTTCTTGTTTTTTTCGGTTTGGCCGAATAGTGAAAATTTGGCCGAATATTCGGCTTCGGCTTCGGCCAAAAAAGGTGTATTCGGTCGGACACTAGTTATTTTGCACAATTTTTAAAAGATGTCTGAAAAAAAAAAAATTTATAAAATTTTTTAAAACTTTTTCAGTTTTTTCTCAAAAAAAAAATATTGATAAAATTTTGGTGTTTGGCAACAAAAAAAATTTACTTGAAACAGTATTTTTACAGAAAAATCAGTTCTTAACAATGATATTAGGATAAGCAAAAATACAGAAAAAACTTAGTTTTTTTAGTTACAAAAAATACGAAGTATCTGTATTTTAGCAGAACACTCTGTTAATTTTCTGTAAAATAAAGATTACAAAGTTAAAAGTAATATAACAGATAAAACTTTGTTTTTTTTCACAACAAAGTACAAAGTATTTTCTAGAAATTTGTATTTTAACAGAAAACTTTGTCAAATGTCTGTTGAATTGAGATTACAGTCTTTTTACAGAGTATTTTACAGAGTTAGGAACATGCCCCGTCTGGGCATATGCCTAAGGGATCTTAGGCAAAATTAAAAATACAATTTTCGGGACAGACTAATATACATACAACAAATAGGCCTTTTGATTATACACTTTTTTCTTAATACAAACTGTCAAATATTCGAGTAAAGTATGTAACGAAATGTTTGTTGTCTTAACTTATTGTAGCTGTTGTTGTTGGAATACAATATATTTCAGGGATTCCAAATCGGTGGTATAACAGATAGAAATTTAACAGTTACAGCAATGATGGTAAATTAAAGACAGCAGAAATTTTGCTAAACTCTGAGCAGCTTTTGGAAAAGAGTCACGAGTCAAAGAGCGCTACCAAACCTACTCTTTTTAGGCATGAATTTTTATTGTATTTATTTTCGGTTTTCTAAATTTATATTGTTAAACGAGAAATTCTAATCCAAAATATTTTTAAATAATCCCAAACTTAAAAAAAAAAACTTGTAAAATGACAAGAAAAGCTTGTAATTTTAATTTTCTGCTACCTGTTATTTCACGAGAATTCCTAGTAAAAATTACGAGCTTTTTTTGTCATTTTACAAGCTTTTTACTAATAAAAATTTTTAAATTTACAACTTTTTTGACGCGAGTAGCTTTTACAAGAAATTATTGTGAATTTACTACATACTTTGCTACCTATTTCACGAGAATTTTCAGTTAAAATTACGAGCTTTTTCTGTAAACTTACAAGCTTTTCTACGAATAAAATTGTAAATTTACAACTTTTTTGACACAATAAAACTTACAAGGAATTCTTTACTAAATATTTTTCGTACAATTACCTTGGAAATTTGTAAAATTACAAAAAAATATGTAAAATTACAAAAAACAAGTAAAAAAGTTAAATTCGGCCTTGCCGAATGCAGTGATACCTTCCACAATTTCAAAAAGATTATTGCAAAAAACTTTATTTGAAAGGAAATTACATTTGAAAAAAAAAAAAATTTTGAAAAAAAATTTCCGCGAAAAAAAATTTTTGTAAAAAAAAAAAATCTGCGATTTTTTTCTTTTTTTGTCAAAAAATATGTTCGTACTTGTTTAAATACCATTTGGTGTTCAATTATGTTCACATATGTCAACCAGAAGCCGAATTAAAGCATTTTGTATTTTTAGGTTATGTTGAATGTACTGAAATTTTTGAGGTGTGCTTACATTTTCGTTTATAACTTTTGAACCGCTGAACCGATATCGCTCAAATGCAATACCAAACTTCTCGGGAGAACTTCCAATAAATATGTTAAGTTTCAGTCATCTCTGTGCAATATTTTGTCTGCGACAGCATTTTCCACAGACAGACAGACAGACGGACAGACGGACAGACGGACAGACGGACAGACGGACAGACGGACAGACGGACAGACGGACAGACGGACAGACGGACAGACGGACAGACGGACAGACGGACATCGCTAGAATGTCTTAAAATCGATCGGGCATCATGAATATATATACTTTATGGGGTCCCAGACCGATATTTCGATGAGTTACAAACGGAATGACAAACTTATATATACCCTCTATCACTAAGTGGAGGGTATAAAAATGTAAATTTCGATCAAAAGTTTTTTTGTTAAAAAAACAAGAAAAACTGTCAAATATCGGTAAAATGGGATTAAAACACCTTTTTCTAGTAATTTGACCAGGTTTTCTTAGAAAATTTTGAAAAATTTTAAAAACAAAAAGTTTAAAAATCCCCTGTTGAAAAATCATTTGTTTGTACCGTATATATTTCACCGTATTTGGTTAGATTATATTTTTGTCATAATGAAATAAATAAATTTTATGATGATATAAATATGTTTTTATGTACATAAGTATGTTTGAGGAGTTAACAAAAAACAAAAAAAAAAAAACATTGACTTTTAGAGGCCCATATTAAGAACAAGTGCCTAAACTAAAAAAGGGAACTACTTTCGAAAGATTAGTTTATTTGTTTTAATGTGTCTCTGTATTATTTTTTTTTATTATACACAATTTATTAACGAAAAAAATAAAAATTTCATTGTGTTTGTAATATATTTATGAAATTAATACAACTTTTTTTTTGTCAATGAACTAAGTGGGGTATCACCACATAAATATCAATAATATTTTTTTCAATGAATTTTTTTTTTTTTTTCTAATTTTTTATGAACTCAAAGTAGGAGATAAAAGGTATTATGGGGTATATACAGTGCTATGGAAAATAAAAGACTTCAAAAATAGAAATAAAAGTTCGGATTAATAAATCTGTTAATACTAGAGTTGTCAACCGATTAAGAATAATTCGATTAATCGATCAAACAAAACCAAACTCTTGTTCGATTAATTTAAAAATGACGATTTTCGAATAACGAATAAATCGATTAATTTATGTCGATTAATCGAACAATTATTGTTTTTATACCCTTCAGGTATAGGACCCCATATTATTGACCAGTGATCGATTCTAAGACTTCTGGTCCCTCTATGGGGGCATGCTACAGTCCAAAATAAAAGAGCTATACTACTGAAGTTTGGCACGATTTTGTCTTATGGTCATAAGCTGGTTAAGCTGGTGGCAAAATCGGACGAGCAAAAAAATGTTCCCCCTTAAAGAACTAAAACACCAATTTTTTTACAAGTAAAATATTTTTATGCCATATGAAGTTTATTCACCTGCATTTCAACCGAGATGATTAGGAAATGTTATTTTTTTGGCCCGCCCCCTTTTAAGGGCGTGGTTATAGAAAATAATACATACTATTGGTAAAAGTGTTTTTTAGACGTAAATAACGTAAAAATGAATTTGTAAACATTTATGAAGAGGTAAAAAGTATCCTTCAACGTCCCTCAACGACTCGACTCACACCAACTAAAAACTTAAAATTTTAAGTTTTTTCATGCATTTTTTACATAAAAAAGTAAATTCAGTTATTTTTTTGTTAATAAAAATATTTTTTAATACCACTTTTTTATTCGTTATTCTCATCGATTAATCGAATAATTTTTTAGATTTATTCGTTTGATCGAACGAACAAAAACAATTAGTTGAATTGTTCGAACAAAGTTGAAAGGCGAATAATTGACAACTCTACCAATACCGATTAAAAACGAATACCTGTTTTCGTGCGATACCAATACCAAAAAAAACCAATACCGTTATCCCACATCAATTAAAAAGCTATTGGTAATATTATTTTTTTTTGGCATTTTGAATTATTAAAATCGCACTCAAAATAAAATGAACTAAAAAATGAGAAAAATAAATAAATTCAAGAAAAATGGATTTAGCTCTATTGCCATATTTTTGTTCTTTAAAGTACTTATTTTTCTTAAAATAAGGATGAGAAAAAATGCAGTTCGGACCCGATGGGCCCAAATCCAGATGGGTCCATAATTTTTGATAAAAAAAAAAACACATGTTCCGTTTTTAGTTTATGAGATACGAGAATTTAGGGGTTCAATAGGGTCTAAAGAATCTTAGAAAATGGATAACTTAAAAACTATTACTCGGAGAGCTTTACAAAAAAGTTTTTTAAAATTCTCAAGATCCTATTGGGCCCATAAATTCACGTATCTCAAAAATTAAGCAAGATTGATCGAAACGGACAAAAACATTGGATCAAAAACTGGGACGATCCTTAAGGGACCTAGGTGAGTCTGTGCTTATCGGTGTCTGGACCGGTCGTGTCCGAACGAAATGTGGGCTTCTCCCAATTTGGTTCTCAAATTCGTATGAACTAAATTGAAATACAATTTTTATCATTTTTAAGTTCAATTTCCATAATATTAAATAATTTTTATTCCCTATGTTTAAGAAAAATATGAACTTAAAAAGGAAATTGTCATGTTTTCCTAAATAATTATCAATTTTTCTCGAATTAAATTAATTTTTTTCTAAGTGCATGGATATCCACCATATTGTAAAAATATTATTAAAAAAAACTTTATGTGAAAAACAAATTGTTTAAAAAAATTTTGGTAAAAAAATTTCCGCGGAAAAAAAATGTTTGTGAAAAAAAAAATACACGAAACAAATTTTTGGGGTAAAAAAATGTAAAAAAGTTTTAAGAAAAAAAAAATAAAGAAAAAATTTCCGCGGAAAAAAAATTGTCGAAAGAAGAATCCGCGAAATTTTTGTTTGGGTAAAAAATATGTTTGTACATGTTTAAATGGGGCATTTCAGGCCAAATCACTCACTTTTAGACCCGACCCCTTTCGATTTATTTTATTTTTGGATATATTTTAGTACTTATTAAATGCAACTCGGACACCAATTTTCAGCCTTTTATTCTAAGATGGTGTTGAGTAATCAATTTTTAAAAATGGCGATTTTTTCAAAAAAATGGAAAAATTAAAATTTTCAATTAATTTTGACCAGTTAAAAATATAGATATCTTAAAAAAAGTTGGGCAAAGTTTTGTTGGTTGAAAATCAGCCAAGTTATTAAAACTTCCCCAGGCATCTAACGTATGGCAGAACACTTGATTTAGCAATATAATACGATTTTGGAAATTCATTGAAATTTTCTACTGTTATAACATTTTTTTATTCTTCAAGTTCAAATGTAATTAGATGACAAGTATTTTTCATATTGTGTTTTGCTAACATTTTTTAAATTAGTGCTAAAAATGCCTGCATTTTCAACACCCTTTTGAAATCTCTATTTTAAAAAAAAATTTCTTTTTTTTGTTTTAAAATTTGGAAAAACCAAAAAAATATTACACTGAAACATGAATAATGAAAAAATGTTATTACAGTAGAAAATTTCAATAAATTTAAAAAAAGGGACTCGTATTTTGTAATCAAGTGGTATGGCACACGCTAGATGCCTGGGGAAGTTGTAATAACTTGGCTGATTTTCAACCGATTTTAGTTTTTAGTACCTTATTAAAAAGGCATTTTACTCCACATCATAATTCTGTAATCACTTGAATTAAAACTTAATTTAAAATACAAAAAAAATTCCGAAAACAGAAAAAAATTCATATTTTTCCTTGTAATCCGTTTTTTAAACTTCAAGGACCATGCTAAACGCCTTACCCATGTCCGATCGTCCTAAATTTTTGTGAGACTTATATTTACCTCCAAATGAATATATTTAGGGTAAGTTAGGGCCAGTATCTACCATTTTTTTTTTTTTTTGGAGCTCCATATAAAATAAATCAGAGCCAAAACATAAAAGGTGCAATTTTAAAAATTAAAAAAAAACAAGTAAGAAAGCTATATTCGGCTGTGCCGAATCTTGAAATACCCTCCACCAATGTAATGATTTAAAAAAGAAAAAAGTTTGTTTTATTTATACCTCAGGAAATAAAAGTACCAAAAAGTGTACTTTCGGTACTTTTAATGAAAGGTACTTTTTATAAAAGGTACTTTTAATGAAAGGTACTTTTTATAAAAGGTACTTTTTATAAAAGGTACTTTTTATAAAAGGTACTTTTTATAAAAGGTACTTTTTATAAAAGGTACTCTTTATAAAAGGTACTTATTATAAAAGGTACTTTTTATAAAAGGTACTTTTTATAAAAGGTACTTTTAATAAAAGGTACTTTTAATAAAAGGTACTTTTTATAAAAGGTACTTTTTATAAAAGGTACTTTTTCTAAAAGGTACTTTTTCTAAAAGGTATTTTTTATAAAAGGTACTTTTTATAAAAGGTACTTTTTCTAAAAGGTACTTTTTATAAAAGGTACTTTTTATAAAAGGTACTTTTTATAAAAGGTACTTTTAATAAAAGGTACTTTTTATAAAAGGTACTTTTTATAAAAGGTACTTTTTCTAAAAGGTACTTTTTCTAAAAGGTATTTTTTATAAAAGGTACTTTTTATAAAAGGTGCTTTTTATAAAAGGTACTTTTTATAAAAGGTACTTTTTATAAAAAGGTACTTTTTATAAAAGGTACTTTTTATAAAAGGTACTTTTTATAAAAGGTACTTTTTATAAAAGGTACTTTTTATAAAAGGTACTTTTTATAAAAGGTACTTTCTATAAAAGGTACTTTTTATAAAAGGTACTTTTTATAAAAGGTACTTTTTATAAAAGGTACTTTTTATAAAAGGTACTTTTTATAAAAGGTACTTTTTGAAAACGGTACAGAAAAATAGTACCAAAAGTACTTTTTTACCCATTTTACCCCCGTAGAATCAGCATTGGCAAAACCCGAGCCTTAGTGAATCCTTTTTCCGGAAGGTGAACCGACACTGCAAATTTGCATTTTCTAGTACCATTATTTAAGGAAATATACAATGTAACAAAAGTACATATTTTTACCCTTTTTACCCTATTAGAAACATCATTGGCAAAAACCCAGCCTTAGGGGATCTATATTCCGGGAGGTGAACATACAATCAAAACTTCAATTCTATGTGACATTTTTTTAAGGAAATATAATAGGTACCAAAAGAACAGATTTTTTCCCTTTTTACCCCCTTAGAATCAACACTGGCAAAAATCAAGCCTTAATGGATCTATATTCCGGGAGGTGAATATACAGTCCAAATTTCAAGTCTCTATGATTATTATATCAGGAAATTTAAAAAGTACCAAAAGTACAGTTTTTACCCTTTTTACCCCCTTAGAATCAACATTGGCAAAACTTCGGCCATAGTGGATCTATATTGCGGGAGGCTAACATACAGTCCAAATTTCAAATCTCTATGATCATTATATCAGGAGATTTAAAAAGAACCAAAAGTACAGTTTTTTACCCTTTTTACCCCCTTAGAATCAACATTGGCAAAAATCAAGCCTTAGTGGATCTTTATTCCGGGAGGTCAACCTACAGTCCAAATTTCAAGTCTCTAACTTCAGCGGTTTGGGCTGGGCGATGATGATTGTGTATGTCAGTCAGTTACATTACTCTTTTATATATTTAAATAAATTTTCCGGATTTGGGCGATTTTTGCCATATAGTTTACTTCTGTCTTTTATTATTTAACAAAATTTATTTTTTTTAATGAAAATATTTTTTTTTTAAGAAATCTGAACAAAATTGAATTTTGGCGATATTTTACATCCGATTTGGCGACAAAGCCAAAAAAAGTCTGGCAACCCCGTTAATATGACGAAGCAAAAAATGGACACACACACACACATGCTATGTATTAATTTTTTTATTATTACTTAACGAACTTTTTTTTTATTAAATTTAGATTTTGTTTTACATATTTTATAGTTTTTTTGTAAAGATTTTTTTCTTTTTCTCCGTTTTTTTTTTTTCATTTCCGTATTCTTTCTTATGTACATATCTACACAAAATATGAGTTAATTTAGGGTTATGGTGAAAACCAATAAGACTTTTTCCACAAAGTCTCTCATAACTTTTAAAGTACTTAACCGATTTAAAAAAAAAATACATGAGTTTCTTCCTAGGAAAATTCCGCAACTTTTGGTACCCCAAGCGTTTAAATCCGTTCCGGATTATTGCCAAAAACGTGATTTCAACAGACAGACAGACAGACGGACGGACAGACAGACAGACAGTCGGACATCGTTAGATCGACTTAAAATCGATCAAGGATCATGAATATATATACTTTATGGGGTCCTAAACCAATATTTCAATGTGTTACATACGGAATGACAAACTTATATATACCCTCTATCACCAGAGTGGAGGGTATAAAAAATAGAAAGAATTGTGATCACATCTCGAGTTATGGCTTAAAAGTTGCGTAATTTAGAGTAGAATTTTTAAAGTTTTTTACAAAAAAATCGAAGGTTTCGGACTTTTTCAAAAAGTCGTTTTTAATTTTTAAACGTCAAAAAATAAGTGATAGTTACTTCGAATAATTTTTTCATATTTTTTTTCTAAAACTACATTTAAATACCAACAAAAAGTTGTCCAACTTTTTTTAAAATAACTATATTTTTTAATTTTTTGGAGAAAATCGCCATTTTGATTTTGAAATTTGATTACTCAACACCATCTTGGAATAAAAGGCTGAAAATTGGTGCCCAAGTTGCATTTAATAAGGACTAAAACATATCCAAAAATAAAATAAATCGATAGTGGTCGGGTCTAAAAGTGAGTGATTTGGCTTGGAATGCCCCAAATACATTTCGATATCCAATTTGATTCGCAAATTTCAACCAGCAGCCAAATTCAAACATTTTTTATTTTTAGGTTATGTAGAATGTACCAAAATTTTCGAGGTGTCCTAACATTTTCGTTCATAACTTTTAAACAGCTAAGCCGATAACGCTTAAATGCAACACCAAATTTTTCGAAGCAAACAGCAAGTAAATATGTTAAGTTACAACTATATATGTATTTGACAGATTTTTCTGTCAAAATACAGATTTAAAGAAAATACTTTGTATTTTTTTTGTGACTAAAAACAAAGTTTCCTCTGTTATATTACTTTTTACTACATTGTTTTCTGCTAAAATACAGATTTAAGCAAAATACTTCGTATTTTTTTGATAACCAAAAAAGTTTTCTGTTTCGAGTAATTTTTTTTCGTTACCAAACATCAAAATTTTATCTGTATATTTATTTTTTTTTTTTGAGAAAAAGTATCAAAAAAAGTTATCAAAAAAATCTTTTCAGAAATCTTATAAAAATTTTACAAAATAAGATGCATTTAACTAAACTCTGTAAATTTAAAGAGTTTTTTCTGTAATTTTTTTTTTGCAACAAATGCATTTTACAAATATATGTAAATTTACATAGTTTTCTTTGCTAAATGGTGGTTTATTTAACCAATATTTTACTAGAAACTCTGTAAATTAACAGTTTTCATTTTACAGAGTTTTAAAGTAAAATAACAGAGTTTTCTCTGTCAAAAAGCTTTCATATTTAACCAATATTTTACTATAAACTCTGTAAATTAACAGTTTATTTTTGTCAAAATCATTTTACAGAGTTTTTTAGTAAAATTACCAAGAAATGTTGTTAGCTGGAAAAGTATGGTGTACTTTGTTAAATTAGCAGAGTTTTTCTGTAATTTAACAGAGTTATTATTTTGAGTGTAATTACAGTTTTTTTCTGGCCCACTGAAGTTTTTTTTGAGGCGTGTGAAGCAAGTGTAATAAATTAGGTAAATATTCTTCTGACAAGGGAAATATATCAACCCTAATGAACCGATTTGCCTGAAACTTAAAATATACACAAAGGAGACGATTTTAAGGTTTGGGTGTCTCGGATTATCGGTCATATCAGTGTTTAAAAATTTCGTTGTTCCCTTATGAAACAAATGTGGACCTTCAGGAAAATTTTGATAACTCCCGAACTATCAAAAATATCGTCTAACCCTTTAACGACCACAGGCAAGTATACTTGCCAAAGCGTTTTTCGCGATTATTTTTGTTCAAAAAAAAGATAGGGTAAATATGCTAAAAGATGAATTGTAGAGTAGTGTTCGGGAAACAAAAGCCTAGTTTTCAGTAAGTCTCTAATTTGATCCACTTACACACTGTATGTCCACAAAGTTTGTAAAATAATAATCTCTAATTTAGGCACAAAAGGATCTTTACTTGTGGAGCCAAATCAGTGGCAAGAAGGGGATTTACAATAAGATGTCAAAATTCTTGTTTACAAGTTTTTTTTTTGGATAATTTCACAAGTGAAATTAACCCTCTATCTCCCATTTTAAGGATTCAAATTTGTCCATTTTGAAGTAAAATGTTTTACTATAGTAAAGCAAAAATACCTCGAACTAAAATAACCCTACTCAGAACATTTAGAAAAACTTAAGAAGGTCTTTTATATTTAACAGCACTTTATTTTAGAATTTGAAAAAAAATATTAAAATGCTGTTATATGATTAGAAGTATTTTTTTTTTATAATCGTTATATATTTTTTTTAATTTTGTAAATATTTGTAATATTTGATAAGAACTTTGATAAGTAAATTCGATAAATTTTTATATTCTATTGATCTCTGGCGAAGAAATTAAAAAAAAAATAATAAAAATTGTAGCATAAATGATGATTAAATATGATTAAAGTGTCACTTTTATTTGATATATGAATTGACGAAAGAAAAATATCTTATCGGATAAGAATAGGTTGACCTGATCAGTCGTGCTATAAATTTGATTTTTAGGCACCATGCAATGGTGGTATTAGTTTTACAAAGGAAAACTTGGCTAGGACTACACTTACGTCTATACGAAAAAGACAAATTCGTTGTGACAAATCAAAGTCGTTGACAACAGAATGATTTGATTGCTTAGAATAATTTTTTCAGTTGTCACTACAAAAAATATAGTTTAGATAAACAAAAAATTTGGTTGCTACAGCAAAATTTCAGTTACCATAAATATAATTTTGTCATAACAATCGAAAATTTTGATTGCTGCAACCAACTGTTCGATTGGCAACAAAATCGGTTGTCACAATAATTTTGATTCCCACACAGAGGAATCAAAATCATCAGTAAAAATCTGTTATTTGGTTTGACATTCGGGTTAAATGTTTAATTAACAAAAAAATTTCCATGTTGAAATATTTTTCAAATTTAATCAGTTGTAATTATTAAAACTAAAGTTAGTAAATATAAATCACCCAAAAAAAGTCATAAAAAATTTATTAAAAAAATTATATAAAAATGGTAAAAAATATGAAAATCAACTTGAACTAATAAGAATTTTATGAGCCATAATATGATTCACTTAAAAACTAGTAAAATTCTACTTAAAATACAATAAACTAAATCAAAAATATGCATGAAATATTAAAACCACAAAAAAACTTTAGATCATTTATGTCAAATTAAATGCACATTTAGATGAAATTCATTATACACCCACAGAAAAACATAAGCAAGCGTCCACTAATGACCACAGAAACTCATTCCTTTTAGAGTTATAACAAGAATTGACCCTAATTTCATTTAGTTTTTGTTTAAGTAACGCAAGTTAAAAGGGTGGAACAAATGAGGGACAATTTAAAACTGAACAGTTGAAAAATGTAAAATGAAATGAGTGAAATTTCATAACAAAAATACTTAAATTTTATGCGGGAGATCAAAAATACCATTATGTATCTTTCTATAGAAAATAGAAGGAGCACAAGCCAGATGGTTAAGGAGGGAATACTATTTTTTAAAAATGGTTATCCATTTTTCTGTAGGTAAAATGTCTCAGAATCTGAGACATTTTTCTTGTCTCAGAATCTGAGACTTTTTCTATAGAAAAAGTCTCAGATTCTGAGACAATTTTTCTATATAGAAAAAGTCTCAGATTCTGAGACAATTTTCTATATAGAAAAAGTCTCAGATTCTGAGACAATTTTTCTATATAGAAAAAGTCTCAGATTCTGAGACAATTTTTCTATATAGAAAAAGTCTCAGATTCTGAGACAATTTTTCTATATTGAAAAAGTCTCAGATTCTGAGACAATTTTTCTATATAGAAAAAGTCTCAGATTCTGAGACAATTTTTCTATATAGAAAAAGTCTCAGATTCTGAGACAATTTTTCTATATAGAAAAAGTCTCAGATTCTGAGACAATTTTTCTATATAGAAAAAGTCTCAGATTCTGAGACAATTTTTCTATATAGAAAAAGTCTCAGATTCTGAGACAATTTTTCTATATAGAAAAAGTCTCAGATTCTGAGACAATTTTTCTATATAGAAAAAGTCTCAGATTCTGAGACAATTTTTCTATATAGAAAAAGTCTCAGATTCTGAGACAATTTTTCTATATAGAAAAAGTCTCAGATTCTGAGACAATTTTTCTATATAGAAAAAGTCTCAGATTCTGAGACAATTTTTCTATATAGAAAAAGTCTCAGATTCTGAGACAATTTTTCTATATAGAAAAAGTCTCAGATTCTGAGACAATTTTTCTATATAGAAAAAGTCTCAGATTCTGAGACAATTTTTCTATATAGAAAAAGTCTCAGATTCTGAGACAATTTTTCTATATAGAAAAAGTCTCAGATTCTGAGACAATTTTTCTATATAGAAAAAGTCTCAGATTCTGAGACAATTTTTCTATATAGAAAAAGTCTCAGATTCTGAGACAATTTTTCTATATAGAAAAAGTCTCAGATTCTGAGACAATTTTTCTATATAGAAAAAGTCTCAGATTCTGAGACAATTTTTCTATATAGAAAAAGTCTCAGATTCTGAGACAATTTTTCTATATAGAAAAAGTCTCAGATTCTGAGACAATTTTTCTATATAGAAAAAGTCTCAGATTCTGAGACAATTTTTCTATATAGAAAAAGTCTCAGATTCTGAGACAATTTTTCTATATAGAAAAAGTCTCAGATTCTGAGACAATTTTTCTATATAGAAAAAGTCTCAGATTCTGAGACAATTTTTCTATATAGAAAAAGTCTCAGATTCTGAGACAATTTTTCTATATAGAAAAAGTCTCAGATTCTGAGACAATTTTTCTATATAGAAAAAGTCTCAGATTCTGAGACAATTTTTCTATATAGAAAAAGTCTCAGATTCTGAGACAATTTTTCTATATAGAAAAAGTCTCAGATTCTGAGACAATTTTTCTATATAGAAAAAGTCTCAGATTCTGAGACAATTTTTCTATATAGAAAAAGTCTCAGATTCTGAGACAATTTTTCTATATAGAAAAAGTCTCAGATTCTGAGACAATTTTTCTATATAGAAAAAGTCTCAGATTCTGAGACAATTTTTCTATATAGAAAAAGTCTCAGATTCTGAGACAATTTTTCTATATAGAAAAAGTCTCAGATTCTGAGACAATTTTTCTATATAGAAAAAGTCTCAGATTCTGAGACAATTTTTCTATATAGAAAAAGTCTCAGATTCTGAGACAATTTTTCTATATAGAAAAAGTCTCAGATTCTGAGACAATTTTTCTATATAGAAAAAGTCTCAGATTCTGAGACAATTTTTCTATATAGAAAAAGTCTCAGATTCTGAGACAATTTTTCTATATAGAAAAAGTCTCAGATTCTGAGACAATTTTTCTATATAGAAAAAGTCTCAGATTCTGAGACAATTTTTCTATATAGAAAAAGTCTCAGATTCTGAGACAATTTTTCTATATAGAAAAAGTCTCAGATTCTGAGACAATTTTTCTATATAGAAAAAGTCTCAGATTCTGAGACAATTTTTCTATATAGAAAAAGTCTCAGATTCTGAGACAATTTTTCTATATAGAAAAAGTCTCAGATTCTGAGACAATTTTTCTATATAGAAAAAGTCTCAGATTCTGAGACAATTTTTCTATATAGAAAAAGTCTCAGATTCTGAGACAATTTTTCTATATAGAAAAAGTCTCAGATTCTGAGACAATTTTTCTATATAGAAAAAGTCTCAGATTCTGAGACAATTTTTCTATATAGAAAAAGTCTCAGATTCTGAGACAATTTTTCTATATAGAAAAAGTCTCAGATTCTGAGACAATTTTTCTATATAGAAAAAGTCTCAGATTCTGAGACAATTTTTCTATATAGAAAAAGTCTCAGATTCTGAGACAATTTTTCTATATAGAAAAAGTCTCAGATTCTGAGACAATTTTTCTATATAGAAAAAGTCTCAGATTCTGAGACAATTTTTCTATATAGAAAAAGTCTCAGATTCTGAGACAATTTTTCTATATAGAAAAAGTCTCAGATTCTGAGACAATTTTTCTATATAGAAAAAGTCTCAGATTCTGAGACAATTTTTCTATATAGAAAAAGTCTCAGATTCTGAGACAATTTTTCTATATAGAAAAAGTCTCAGATTCTGAGACAATTTTTCTATATAGAAAAAGTCTCAGATTCTGAGACAATTTTTCTATATAGAAAAAGTCTCAGATTCTGAGACAATTTTTCTATATAGAAAAAGTCTCAGATTCTGAGACAATTTTTCTATATAGAAAAAGTCTCAGATTCTGAGACAATTTTTCTATATAGAAAAAGTCTCAGATTCTGAGACAATTTTTCTATATAGAAAAAGTCTCAGATTCTGAGACAATTTTTCTATATAGAAAAAGTCTCAGATTCTGAGACAATTTTTCTATATAGAAAAAGTCTCAGATTCTGAGACAATTTTTCTATATAGAAAAAGTCTCAGATTCTGAGACAATTTTTCTATATAGAAAAAGTCTCAGATTCTGAGACAATTTTTCTATATAGAAAAAGTCTCAGATTCTGAGACAATTTTTCTATATAGAAAAAGTCTCAGATTCTGAGACAATTTTTCTATATAGAAAAAGTCTCAGATTCTGAGACAATTTTTCTATATAGAAAAAGTCTCAGATTCTGAGACAATTTTTCTATATAGAAAAAGTCTCAGATTCTGAGACAATTTTTCCATATAGAAAAAGTCTCAGATTCTGAGACAATTTTTCTATATAGAAAAAGTCTCAGATTCTGAGACAATTTTTCTATATAGAAAAAGTCTCAGATTCTGAGACAATTTTTCTATATAGAAAAAGTCTCAGAATCTGAGACTCAGAATCTGAGACTTTTTCTATATAGAAAAATATATAGAAAAAGTCTCAGATTCTGAGACAATTTTTCTATATAGAAAAAGTCTCAGATTCTGAGACAATTTTTCTATATAGAAAAAGTCTCAGATTCTGAGACAATTTTTCTATATAGAAAAAGTCTCAGATTCTGAGACAATTTTTCTATATAGAAAAAGTCTCAGATTCTGAGACAATTTTTCTATATAGAAAAAGTCTCAGATTCTGAGACAATTTTTCTATATAGAAAAAGTCTCAGATTCTGAGACAATTTTTCTATATAGAAAAAGTCTCAGATTCTGAGACAATTTTTCTATATAGAAAAAGTCTCAGATTCTGAGACAATTTTTCTATATAGAAAAAGTCTCAGATTCTGAGACAATTTTTCTATATAGAAAAAGTCTCAGATTCTGAGACAATTTTTCTATATAGAAAAAGTCTCAGATTCTGAGACAATTTTTCTATATAGAAAAAGTCTCAGATTCTGAGACAATTTTTCTATATAGAAAAAGTCTCAGATTCTGAGACAATTTTTCTATATAGAAAAAGTCTCAGATTCTGAGACAATTTTTCTATATAGAAAAAGTCTCAGATTCTGAGACAATTTTTCTATATAGAAAAAGTCTCAGATTCTGAGACAATTTTTCTATATAGAAAAAGTCTCAGATTCTGAGACAATTTTTCTATATAGAAAAAGTCTCAGATTCTGAGACAATTTTTCTATATAGAAAAAGTCTCAGATTCTGAGACAATTTTTCTATATAGAAAAAGTCTCAGATTCTGAGACAATTTTTCTATATAGAAAAAGTCTCAGATTCTGAGACAATTTTTCTATATAGAAAAAGTCTCAGATTCTGAGACAATTTTTCTATATAGAAAAGTCTCAGATTCTGAGACAATTTTTCTATATAGAAAAAGTCTCAAATTCTAAGACAATTTTTCTATATAGAAAAAGTCTCAGATTCTGAGACAATTTTTCTATATAGAAAAAGTCTCAGATTCTGAGACAATTTTTCTATATAGAAAAAGTCTCAGATTCTGAGACAATTTTTCTATATAGAAAAAGTCTCAGATTCTGAGACAATTTTTCTATATAGAAAAAGTCTCAGATTCTGAGACAATTTTTCTATATAGAAAAAGTCTCAGATTCTGAGACAATTTTTCTATATAGAAAAAGTCTCAGATTCTGAGACAATTTTTCTATATAGAAAAAGTCTCAGATTCTGAGACAATTTTTCTATATAGAAAAAGTCTCAGATTCTGAGACAATTTTTCTATATAGAAAAAGTCTCAGATTCTGAGACAATTTTTCTATATAGAAAAAAGTCTCAGATTCTGAGACAATTTTTCCATATAGAAAAAGTCTCAGATTCTGAGACAATTTTTCTATATAGAAAAAGTCTCAGATTCTGAGACAATTTTTCTATATAGAAAAAGTCTCAGATTCTGAGACAATTTTTCTATATAGAAAAAGTCTCAGAATCTGAGACTCAGAATCTGAGACTTTTTCTATATAGAAAAATATATAGAAAAAGTCTCAGATTCTGAGACAATTTTTCTATATAGAAAAAGTCTCAGATTCTGAGACAATTTTTCTATATAGAAAAAGTCTCAGATTCTGAGACAATTTTTCTATATAGAAAAAGTCTCAGATTCTGAGACAATTTTTCTATATAGAAAAAGTCTCAGATTCTGAGACAATTTTTCTATATAGAAAAAGTCTCAGATTCTGAGACAATTTTTCTATATAGAAAAAGTCTCAGATTCTGAGACAATTTTTCTATATAGAAAAAGTCTCAGATTCTGAGACAATTTTTCTATATAGAAAAAGTCTCAGATTCTGAGACAATTTTTCTATATAGAAAAAGTCTCAGATTCTGAGACAATTTTTCTATATAGAAAAAGTCTCAGATTCTGAGACAATTTTTCTATATAGAAAAAGTCTCAGATTCTGAGACAATTTTTCTATATAGAAAAAGTCTCAGATTCTGAGACAATTTTTCTATATAGAAAAAGTCTCAGATTCTGAGACAATTTTTCTATATAGAAAAAGTCTCAGATTCTGAGACAATTTTTCTATATAGAAAAAGTCTCAGATTCTGAGACAATTTTTCTATATAGAAAAAGTCTCAGATTCTGAGACAATTTTTCTATATAGAAAAAGTCTCAGATTCTGAGACAATTTTTCTATATAGAAAAAGTCTCAGATTCTGAGACAATTTTTCTATATAGAAAAAGTCTCAGATTCTGAGACAATTTTTCTATATAGAAAAGTCTCAGATTCTGAGACAATTTTTCTATATAGAAAAAGTCTCAAATTCTGAGACAATTTTTCTATATAGAAAAAGTCTCAGATTCTGAGACAATTTTTCTATATAGAAAAAGTCTCAGATTCTGAGACAATTTTTCTATATAGAAAAAGTCTCAGATTCTGAGACAATTTTTCTATATAGAAAAAGTCTCAGATTCTGAGACAATTTTTCTATATAGAAAAAGTCTCAGATTCTGAGACAATTTTTCTATATAGAAAAAGTCTCAGAAAAAGTATTTCACACTCCTCCTTATTGGTCATGATGGTTTAACCACTGATTGTGACGATGATTATGACTATGAGATGATGTCGCTGACAGTGTCCTTAATTTATTTTATTTTCCCCCAATTTTAATATGTATAAGGACTATTATCCTTATACACACCCGCACACACATTTACAAATTCTAGTTTAAACACTTCAACTAACCAAAAAGCAATTATTAATAACTTTGCTAACAACGGACCACTCTGGTATATGAGTTCTGAGGACACGAAGTCTTTATATTTGTTTTTTCCCATGTTTCAAAATGTAAATATTTGCTTATTTGTATCTATGTTTTTAGGGGATTTTTTTGCATTTTCTTTCTTTTTTTGTTGCATGTTAAATGTGAGTTTTTGTTATAAAGAATAACAAAAAAAAAATATTTTTCTTTTGACTTTTAAGCACTTTCCCGCATCATAATAATGAACCTGCATGTAACTCATCATCATCTATCTATCCAATAATAAAATTAATAATACCCATGTAATATTTATTTATGTTATGAGGGATTTTCACATTTTAAAAACATTTTTTTTTTTTAATAAAATTTGTTAATGTAGGGGAAAATTTTATTCAATGTTTTTAAAATGTTTTTAACATGTTAAGGACGATGAAGGACAACATAACAGATGGTTGTTGAATGGTTTAATAACTGTGTTAACAATTTGTTTTAATATTAAATTATGAGGGAAATTACTTATAAAGAAATAAAATAAATATTTAAACGATAAAAAAAATTTAACAAAAAACATTAGATAATTTTTGGTTTTAAAGAAACTTTTGTGAGTTATTACACTGACCAACAAAAATGAAAAAAGTCGTTAAACTCGAACTGGATAACATACGTTTGAAACTAGAGACTAAATGTAGTAAAACTGCATTTACAGTTTTTCTTTTCGTGATCATGTTTCCTTTTTAGAGGACTTCAAAGTTTTAGAGGATTAAATTTTATAAACTATTTTCTTAATATTTGTACTTGTCCTAGGATGCCACTAGTGATAGCAAATGAAAGAGAAGGATCTCCTCTAAATTCTCTATTTAATTATTTTTACAGATCAGGTAAAAGGAGGTAAGTTACGTCCTTTGAAATATTTATCCTTTAATATCATTCAAAAATTTCAACAAACTCTTTTGATAAAGTTTTCAAATAACTTTACTCACACCCTTTTATCCTGATATTGCAAAATAAAATGGAAATATTAGGAGAGATCCTCCTCTTTCATTTGTCATCACCAGTGTCATCTTAGGACAAGCACACATATTTCAAAAATATTTTACAAAATGTATCCTTTAAAATGAAACAGGATCACGAAATGAAAAACTGTAAACAAATTTTAAAAGAAAGTTTTTTTACTAAATGCTTTTTATACCCTCCACTCTAGTGATAGAGTGTCTAAATAAGTTTGTCATTCCGTTTGTAACACCTCGAAATATTGGTCTAGGACCCCATAGAGTATATGGCGCATTCAATGTCAAATCGCACACTTTGAAAAAATTTTTTTTAGATTTTTCCAATTTGTTAACAGTTTTTGGCACCCTTCGAAAACTCCTTCGTGTAAATTTTCAGATTTTTTTTGATGACCCGTTCAAAAGATATCCATTTTTTAAAAATTGGTAGTTTGTTCCTTTACTTAAACTTTTTTTACTCATAACTTCTTCAATAATGGTCCAAATTTCATTTTTTTTTTTTTCAAAATTTTTGTTTTTATACCCTCCAACCACAGTATGGGGGTATACTCACTTTGTCATTCCGTGTGTAACGCATCGAAATATCGGTCTAGGACCCCATAAAGTATATATATTATTGATCAGTGATCGATTCTAAGACATTCTAGCGATATCCGTCCGTCCGTCTGTCCGTCTGTAGAAGACACGATTCAGTCCAAACTAAATGAGATAGACTTCCGAAGTTTGGCACGAATATGTCATATATTCCTAGCCAGGTTAAGTTCGGAAATGGGCAAATTCGGACCAAGGGGGAAAAAGTTCCCCCTTGGAGAACTAAACCAACCCAAGAAAAAACGCATTTTTTGCAGGGTTTTTTGTACTTTTGCTAAGCAAATGCAACATTCTTATCTCAGAAGAAGTTAAAAATAGCAGGGGGAAGGTTCCCCTTAACGTCTCCCCCCAACCACCCCTCCCCAAAAAAAAGACGCCCTGGATTTTTTTATATATTTTTTTTTTACATTTTGGAGGGTATAAAAGATTCGGCATAGCCGAATGTAACACTCTCACTTGTTTTACGTACTTTAAAAAAAAAATCCCAAAAAATTCTTAAAAGCGCTCTAAGTATGAGATTTTTAAGTTTTTAAATTTAAATCTCATTTTTGAAAATGTTTGTACTCTTCGATTTTTTTTTAAATTTTTTTGTGTAAAACTTCTATCGATTCTACAAATTTTTTGCCTAGGAAGATCATGGGATAACGATTATTACTATTTTTTTAAATTTTTTGAAAAAACATTATTGTAATTTTCCAATCTTAAAATCATATCTACTGCTCCAATGGTGCGTCATAGAGGGGTCATTTATAAGACCGACCCCCATTAATTTTTACGTTTTCACATTTCTTTTGAACAAACTAATACCCTATCTCCAATTTCTAAGGGGGCTCCCACACAAAACGACATTTTTTTAAATTTGCTCCAACCGCTCTTACTGCCGCTCTCATAGTACCCATAGAGCAATGGTTCCCAACCTTTGATTCTCGCCCCACTGGGGGGCAATTTGAAGGTTCCAGGGGGCAACGAGTAAATTTTCAAGATTTTTTAAAGTCAAATTAACTACAAAAAATATTTATTTTTTGCAAATTTAACTTCAAAAATCTTGTTAATTTCTTAAAATTTTTACTAAAAACTTAATATAAATGATTATTTTACAAAAACTTTGCTAAACAAGTAGTCATTTTTCATTAGAAACAAAATTAGAAAAACTAACAAATTTTTCCTTAGTGACAAGACAATTTTTTTAACTTAACCCATTTTGATCCTCTGTTCGATTTTTCGAACAGTAGAGAACACCATTTATGTATGAAAGAGCTGGAATTTCGGGTAAATGTGGTTATGAATGTTAATTCTCATCTTTCTGCAATTAAAAAAAATATACCCGCTTGATCACCGCAATTTATATGTCCATTACAAACAATGCAAATCAGCACAGAAATTGTTTCAAGCAAAAACGAAAATTTAGCATTTTTCGATTTTCGGCTTTTAATTTTTTTGACTAATTTAAAATTTTTCTAGATTTAATTTATTATCAAATTCCGATAATTTGAATTATTTTGAAACTATTTACTTTGAAAATAATGAAATACATTAATAAAATAGCAAATAAATCCAAATATTAAAATTGCATAAAAAGTTGGAATGCAGGATTTTCTCTGAAAACGGCACATTGAAAATTTTTTTTGACAGGATTTTTGAGATCAGCGGGTGCTAATTACCTTAAGCAAGTACCTTTTTCCAAAAAAGAAAAATAAAATTGAATCTTGGTCCAAAATGGGTTAAAAGTGGGGCGTGGAGTAAAAAAGGTTGGGAACCATTGCCTTAGAGCAACAAAATGTAAGACCGACCCACAATATTTTTTTAGTCCAAACATCTTCTTTGAACACACCTACACTCTATCTTTAACTGTTAAGGCGGTCCCCATACATCTTTTTTTGTAAATTTGTTTTATTTAATCAGCCTCTACCGGTCCAATGGTGCGTCCGAGAGGTTTCATTAGTGAGACCGACCCCCATTTATTTTTACCCTACAACATTTTTTTAAAACATACCTACGCCCTATCTCCACTCCCTAAGTAGGCTCCCATACAAATAACAGTTGGAGCAAATTTTATAAAAATGTAATTTTGAATGGAAGCCTACTTAAAATATTGTGGGTCGGTCATACATTTTGTTGCTCTAAGGGCACTATTAGGGCAGTTAGAGCGGTTGGAGCAAATTTTAAAAAATTTCGATTTGTGTGGGAGCCCCCTAGAAATTGGAGATAGGGTATTAGTATGTTCCAAAGAAATGTTAAGACGTAAAAATTAATGGAGGTCGGTCTTATAAATGACCCCTCTATGACGCACCATTGGAGCAGTAGAAATGATTTTAAGATTGGAAAATTACAATAAAATTTTTTCAAAAAATTTAAAAAAATAGTTATCCCAAGATCCTCCTGGGCAAAAAATTTGTAAAATCGATAGAAGTTTTACACAAAAAAAATTTCAAAAAAATTGAAGAGTACAAACATTTTCAAAAATGAGATTTAAATTTTAAAACTTAAAAATCGCATACTAGAGCGCTTTTAAGAATTTTTTGCGATTTTTTTTTAAAACTGCGTAAAAAACAAAAATTTGGAAAAAAAAAAATGAAATTTGAACCATTAGTGAAGAATTAAGAAAGAAGTTTGAATAAAGGAACAAACTATGTACCAATTTTTAAAAATTCGATATCTTTTGAACGGGTCATCAAAAAAATCTGAAAATTTACCACGAAGGGATTTTTGAAGGGTACTAAAAACTATAAACAAATTGGGAAAATCTAAAAAAAAAAATTTCAATCTGTCCGATTTGACATGGAATGCCCCATATACTTTATGGGGTCCTAGACCAATATTTGTTTAGAGAAAATGTTTGGACTAAAAGAATATTGTGGGTCGGTCATACATTTTGTTGCTCTAAGGGCACTATTAGGGCAATTAGAGCGGTTGGAGCAAATTTTAAAAAATTTCGGAGCCCCTTAGAAATTAGAGATAGGGTATTAGTATGTTCCAAAGAAATGTTAAGACGTAAAAATTAATGGGGGTCGGTCTTATAAATGACCCCCCTATGAGGCACCATTGGAGCAGTAGAAATGATTTAAAGATTGGAAAATTACAATAAAATTTTTTCAAAAAATTTTAAAAAATAGTAATAATCGTTATCCTACGATCCTCCTGGGCAAAAAATTTGTAGAATCGATAGAAGTTTTACACAAAAAAATTTCAAAAAAATCTACACCATTTACAGATGTAATTCGAAAAAGATCAATTGTAATTCGAAGATCCTATTTGTAATTCGAAGATTCCATTTGTAATTCGAAGATTCCATTTGTAATTCGAAGATTGCATTTGTAATTCGAATACTCCAATTGTAATTCGAAGATTCCATTTGTAATTCGAAGATTCCAATTGTAATTCGTAAAAGATCAATTGTAATTCGTAAAAGATCAATTGAAATTCGTAAAAGATCAATTGTAATTCGTAAAAGATCAATTGTAATTCGAAAAAGATCAATTGTAATTCGTAAAAGATCAATTGTAATTCGAAAAAGATCAATTGTAATTCGTAAAAGATCAATTGTAATTCGTAAAAGATCAATTGTAATTCGAAGATTCCATTTGTAATTCGTAAAAGATCAATTGTAATTCGTAAAAGATCAATTGTAATTCGAAAAAGATCAATTGTAATTCGAAAAAGATCAATTGTAATTCGTAAAAGACCAATTGTAATTCGTAAAAGATCAATTGTAATTCGTAAAAGATCAATTGTAATTCGAAAAAGATCAATTGTAATTCGTAAAAGATCAATTGTAATTCGTAAAAGATCAATTGTAATTCGAAAAAGATCAATTGTAATTCGTAAAAGATCAATTGTAGTAATTCGTAAAAGATCAATTGTAATTCGAAGATTCCAATTGTAATTCGTAAATTATCAATGTAAATTCAGTTGATGTTTTTCGAATTACAATTGGAATCTTCGAATTACAATTGATCTTTTACGAATTACAATTGATCTTTTACGAATTACAATTGATCTTTTTCGAATTACAATTGATCTTTTACGAATTACAATTGATCTTTTTCGAATTACAATTGATCTTTTACGAATTACAATTGATCTTTTTCGAATTACAATTGATCTTTTACGAATTACAATTGATCTTTTACGAATTACAATTGATCTTTTACGAATTGCAATTGATCTTTTTCGAATTACAATTGATCTTTTTCGAATTACAATTGATCTTTTACGAATTACGATTGATCTTTTACGAATTACAAATGGAATCTTCGAATTACAATTGATCTTTTACGAATTACAATTGATCTTTTACGAATTACAATTGATCTTTTTCGAATTACAATTGATCTTTTACGAATTACAACTGATCTTTTTTGAATTACAATTGATCTTTTTCGAATTACAATTGATCTTTTACGAATTACAATTGATCTTTTACGAATTACAATTGATCTTTTACGAATTACAACTGGAGTATTCGAATTACAATTGGAATCTTCGAATTACAATTGGAGTATTCGAATTACAAATGGAATCTTCGAATTACAAATGGAATCTTCGAATTACAAATAGAATCTTCGAATTACAAATAGAATCTTCGAATTACAATTGATCTTTTTCGAATTACATCTGTAAATGGTGTAGAAGTACAAACATTTTCAAAAATGAGATTTTTTTTTAAAGTACGTAAAAAAAACAAACATTTTGAAAAAAAAAATTGAAATTTGGACCATTATTGAAGAAATTATGAGTAAAAGCAGTTTGAGTAAAGGATAGAGTATTCAAAAACGAAACCGAAAACCGGTTAACCGGTTTTTTCAATTTCAGAAACTCGACCGGTTTCGAATAGTTTTGAATTTCGAATATTCGAGAAACCGGTTTTTTTGTGTCGGTTAACCGGTTTTTATAAAAAGTTATAATATAACGAGTTTAAATATATATTGACATTGCACAGTTGTTTAGAAACACTCACATAACCATAATCAGTTTGTGGATATGCTTTTATGTCAATATAAATATATCAACGAGTTCTGGATGCCCGCCTCCTCTTTTAATAATTTAATTGAAAAGTCACATATTATACAAAAACATAGTTTTTCATTATAAAATGTACCATGAAGATATGAAATCGTTTTCGCTATCGAAAATCCTGTCATAACAATAGTAAACCCGCCTTATTTCAGATTTTATGGAAAGAACTATCGTTTTTTCTTCCTTTATAACGATATCGTTTCGTAAGGAAATTACGAAATCATTTTCGCTGTCGAAGTTTCCAGCAAAATTGTGTGACGTAAACGGTGTCATACAGATGATACTATTTTTGCTATGACTTATCGATTTTGAGTTTATTGGATTATGACTTTTTTGTAAAAATATTAAGTTTAATTAATTTTTAACCTGATGAATAAAAACCGAAAAAACCGGTTTAACCGGTTTTTTTGCTAAAACCGAAACCGGAAACCGGTTTTTCAAAAATAAGCTTTTTCGAATAAACCGAAAACCGGTTTTTGACATTGGCCGGTTTTTTGAATACACTAGTAAAGGAACAAACTACCAAATTTTTAAAAATTCGATATCTTTTGAACGGGTCATCAAAAAAATCTGAAAAGTTACCACGAAGAAGTTTTCGAAGGGTACTAAAAACTGTAAACAAATTGGGAAAATCTAAAAAAAAAATTTCAAACTGTCCGATTTGACATGGAATGCCCCATATACTTTATAGGGTCCTAGACCAATATTTTGAGGTGTTACAAACGGAATGACAAACTTATGTATACCCTCTATCACTAGAGTGGAGGGTATAAAAAATAAATTTTGGCAACGCGTGGAATTATAGGAAAATTGTTAAAAAAGTTTTCACGCATTTTTATTATACAAGACAATTTAAATTGTCGAGAAAAAGTGACATTTCAGTTTTGTTATGATCTTTTCTTTCTTAGACGGTATTTATACACAGCCTTTTTTTGCTTGCAATAAAGTCTTGCAACTTTTTTTTTGTAGGCAAACGTGGGTGAAAAGAAAACGGGGTAGAAAAAAAATCACAAATTCTGTTTTCCTTCTTCTATGCTTCTCACCCCCGTTTGCCTACAAAAAAAAGTTGCAAGACTTTATTGCAAGCAAAAAAAGGCTGTGTATAAATACCCTCTTATAATTGTCAAAAGTTGTTGAACTGAAATTTTCACCTTAAAAAACAGAGTACTTAGCTTAAGAAACAAAATAATTTCAGATTCTGAGAAATTTTTCTGTATAAGGTGGGTAAGTTGCTCGGTTTTCACGTGAAAATCTGTCAAACTCCATATAAAAAAAACATAAATTTCACACTGGCTTTACAAAAGCGTAAAAATTTCGCTGAAGAGGTATTCTGTTCACTGGTGAAAAACCGGCAAAATAACCCGTTATATGTTGCATCAATACGCATCAACACTATAAGCAACATTTTTTTAAATTGTACAGACCATTTAAAAAGCGGTGAAATTTAACATTTAGATGTAAAATGAAGTAATTATAAGTGTTTGGGACTTTAAACATTAATAATATCACATAACTTACCAAAAAATATTATTTAAAGTTATTTTATGTATTCTGACGCGCAAAACATAACCAAACTTATGACTGTCAAATTTTCGCTACAAATTAATTGATGTTTCGAAACATTTTTTTTCACCGGTGAACAACTTACTTAGCTATAGAAAAAAATTTAGAGACATTTTTTCTGCATAGAAAATGTCTCAGATTCTGAGACATTTTTCTGTATAGAAAAAGTCTAATTTTTGTGTATATAAAAAAGTCTTAGAATCTCAGACATTTTTCTGTATTAGAAAGTCTCAATTTCTGAGACATTTTTCTGTATTAGAAAAAGTTTCAGATTCTAAGGCATTTTTCTGTTGGAAAAATGCTCAGAATCAGCACACAAAAAATTATTGGCTAAAAATTTATAATTAAATCTATTGATGAACAAAATTTATATGAGTCAATCAATGTTTTGATTAAAATATTTGTTATTTTCTTTAACTGTCGAATTACAAATTTTCAACGTACGAGATTTTTCGCTTTACTTTATTTGATTACATTAATTCAAAAATATACAAAACAATCGGGTTTTGCTTTTTCTTATTGTTGGCAACATATTGGAAAGCATAAAAGATGAATTTTTTCAAAATTTTTTTCATAATTTTTTCATAAGCTTACAATTCATTCGTTAAATCAATCATTATTTTGATTGACTATAAATAAAAAATTGATAAAATTTGTGATTGAAATCGAAAAAAAGTTTGAAAAAATATTTAATTAATCATTTACAATTTGATGATTGGTATAACAATTTTATTTATTGAAGGAATTTCAATAAAAAATTGATTGAATTCGATTTTTTGTTGATTGAAATTCGTTTCAAATTCTTTCTGTGTGAGACATTTTTCTTTATTAGAAAAAGTCTCAAATTCTTAGCCATTTTTCTGATTTTAGAAAAATTTGCTGATTCCGATACATTTTTCTGTACATTTTTCTTACATTAGGAGACATTTTGTCTGTATAGAAAAAGAAATACAAATTTATTTATTCGTCTGATAAACGCAAATTAATCAATTTTATTTTTAGCAGTAAAAATATAGCAACTTTAAACTAAAAATAAATATTTTTGGACTTTCACCCACTTTCTTGGCTAATAATAAATCTCGATCAAGTTACAAACGAAGAGATCATTACTCCAAGTTCAAAGCTCTACTAACACAAAATGACACATACACACTACACTGCAGGCTAAAAGGTAAAAAAAATTAAGTTAAAAGAAATGAAGTTTAAACATTAAAAAGATAAAGAAATAAAAAAAATATCAATAAAAACTGGTTACACAAAAAAAAGTCAAATTCGGCCTTGCCGAAATTATTAATACCCTCCCAAATGTCAAAAAGATTTTTTGTAAAAAAATCGCGAAGGAAAAAATTTGGTGAAAAAAAAAAAATCCGCAGAAAAAAAATTTGGCGAAAAAAAATTTTTGGGGTAAGGAAATATGTTTTTACTTGTTTACATACCTTTCATTACTTTATTCTGTTCACATATGTCGCCCAACAGCCGAATTAAAGCATTTTGTATTTTTAGGTTATGTGGAATGATCCAAAATTGTTGAGGTGTCCTTACATTTTCGTTCATAACTTTTAAGCCGCTAAGCCGATATCGCTTAAATGCAATACCAAATTTCTCTGGTACGTTTCTGTCATATCTATTTAATAGTTTTGCCATGATCGCCACTTTTAAAAGACAGACGGACATCGCTAAAATGTCTTAAAATCTACACACATAAAAAAAATCAAATGAACGACTTTCATATTTTTTTTAGCCTACTTAGGAAGTGGAGATAGGGCTTTGGTATGTTTTACAAAAATGTTGGACGGTAAAAATAAATGGGGGTCGGTCTCACTAATGACCCCTCTCGGGCGCACCTTTGGACGGCTAGAAGCTGATTAAATAAAACAAATTTACAAAAAATAAAAAAAATTGTATGGGGACCGCCTTAACAATTAGAGGTAGAGGGTAGGTGTGTTCAGAGAAAATGTTTAGACTAAAAAAATATTGTGGGTCGGTCATACATTTTGTTGCTCTAAGGGCACTTTTAGGGCAGTTAGAGCGGTTGGAGCAAATTTTAAAAAATTTCGTTTTGTGTGGGAGCCCCTTAGAAGTTGGAGATAGGGTATTAGTTTGTTCCAAAGAAATGTTAAAACGTAAAAATTAATGGGGGTCGGTCCCACTAATGACCCCTCTATGATGCACCATTGGAGCAGTAGAAATGATTTTAAGATTGGAAACTTACAATAAAATTTTTTCTTAAAATTTTAAAAAATATTAATAATTGTTATCCCACGTTCCTCCTAGGCAAAAAATTTGTAGAATCGATAGAAGTTTTACACAAAAAAAATTGGAAAAAATCGAAGAGTACAAACATTTTCAAAAATGAGATTTAAATCTCATACTAGAGCGCTTTTTTTGGGATTTTTTTTAAAGTACGTAAAAAACAAAAATTTTTAAAAAAAAAAATTTGAAATTTGGACCATTATTGAAGAAGTTATGAGTAAAAGAAGTTTGAGTAAAGGAACAAACTACCAATTTTTAAAGATGCGATATCTTTTGAACGGGTCATCAAAAAAATCTGAAAATTTACCAAAAAGGAGTTTTCGAAGGGTACTAAAAACTGTAATAGGCCATTTACATATGCCTCGAAATCCAAAAAAAATGGGATTTCAATGAAAATCCAAGTAAATCCAATTACTTTTTTGGATTTCAAATGTCAAATCCCATACAAAAAAAAAACTTGGATTTTGGGAAAATCGTAAAATCGCAATTTAAAATCCTAAAAAATTTCTACTACTTAATTGTACAACGATGGGTTTTCCCAAAATAATCATCCCTAATGCTTTTTTTACAACGCTGCACACGATTTTTTATCAGCTGTTGTTGTTTTTTATAAAGTAAAAAAAACAATTTAAATTTATTTTTTTAAAACTATTAAAAGATTAATAAAAACAATGTTTAACAATGTTTCATTTAAAATTTACCATTGCAAATGGTAAACGCACAATTTAGTTGACCAATTTGGTCTTCCTAACAAAGAAAAACACTCAATGGTGGCGGCCCCAAACTTGGCAAAAATGTTAATTTTCTTGCATTTAAAGAAGCAGCTCTACATAAAAACACATTTTTTGATATTGTGGTCCCAAGATATACTAGTGGGATTGAAAATATTGGCTCCGGCAAAGAAAAATTATTGTTTTTAGAAATATTTATAAAATTGGGTAATTTTCCAACTAACAACCCTGTACACAAATCAAAAGAAAATACAGAGTTAGTACAAACAAAATTCCGCTAAATGTCAAAAAAGCATATGTAAACGGTATAGATTTTAATTGGATTTGAAATCCAAATTTATGTGGATTTCGGGGTATATGTAAATAGCATATAAACAAATTGGGAAAATCTAAAAATTTTTCAAAGTGTCCGATTTGACATGGAATGCCCCATATATACTTTATGGGGTCCCAGACCGATTTTTCGATGAGTTACAAACGGAATGACAAACTTATATATAATCTCCACCACTAATTGTAAGTGGAGGGTATAAAAATATATAAAAAAATATTTAAAGTTTATAAGCGTGTGGTCAAAAAAGTCAACTTAAACTTAAGAAACCAAAAAAAAAAACGGGGTAAATAATACCGCGTTTACACTGCCTCACAAAGTGGACGGTAATTTATCAAAAAGTTTTTTTTTAATTGGAATTTTCCAAATAATATGAAAATGCTTAATAACACAGTGCAAACAAAATTTTACATCCTTCAATAAAACGAACGTCAGTAAAAGTTCTAGATTAAAAGAAACAAAGTTTCATCATATTGATGTTGTTTCATCAATAACTGTTCATTAACAATTTTAAAGAATAGTTTTGTTTATCAACTGGGGTTGTCTGAATTTAAATCTTAACTCTTATAGAGCTTTCCTTATAAAGATTTTCTGACTTTCATTAGGGATTTTTATGAAATTCAATAGAGCATTTCTTAAATGTGTTAATTTCAATTGGAATTTTCCAAAAAATATGAAAAAGCTTTATAACACAGTGCAAACGAAATTTTAGGTCCTTTAATAAAACGAACCTCAATAAAAGTTCTAGAAAGAGGTTTCATCATATTAATGAAATGACTCATTAACTGTTCATCAATAATTTTGAAGAATAATTTTGTTTATCAACTGGGGTTTTCTGAATTTAAATCTGAACTCTAATTAACCTTCCTTAATAAAGCTTTTTGAATTTTTTGAGCTTTTCTTAAATTTGTTAATTTCAATAGGAATTTTCTAAATTACAATTGGACCTAACAAAATTTCAGTTAGTCCACTTTAGTCCACTTCAATTTACACTTGGTTTAGTGGAGGCAGACCTTCAGGCATTACCCCCCTTAAATTGTTGCCCAGTGTAATATTAAAATAAAAAAAATCATATAATAGTCATATAAAAAAAAAACTTTCCAAGAGAGTTGGAAAAAAGATGAGTTAGTAGCAGCACACACATCTTAGAAATTGATCTTAATATTTTTTTTAATAGAGTTCATTAAGTTGACAAAAGATATGAAATGTTTAACTTAGCGTTGGTACACAAGTTGGGTCTTTTTTTGTTTGACAATTGGGAGATTTTGATTTCCAAGAATTCAATTTGGTATACAGACCCAAAAAAAAAATATGATTAAGTAAATTTTGAATGAATGACTGACTGACTCTGACTTGTTCGTTTTTTGTTAAAACTTTACCAGTTGACAAATAGCTAGCAGCTGACTGAATATTAAGCTGTAGGCAGGTATAATGGGGGGGTTTTTTTGCTGTCACTATTGATAAATATTGAAATAAAACTAAAAAAAGCTTTTTTTCTAACATTTGTTACTTAATTTCTATTTATTAAAACAAACCACTGGGTGATGCTTTTCGTATGCCCCCCTACAGGGGAATTTAATTTAGAAATTATGAGTTCATGGTACCTAATTGACTGAAGAAAGAGTTAATATAATGGATAATAAAACCCATTAGTTAGAAAAATTTCAGATCGTTGGATACAAGAACAAAAAATCTTAAAATTTTTAAAACATGATCATTTTTAAAAGAGCGTATGTTTCGGAAACTACTAGAGCCCGCACTGGGCGCCATTTAATATGAAATCTTGAATAGTCAGGAAATCATTGTGGAGATTTTGCAGATGTAAAACATGGTATAGAGATTAGGATACAGTGCATGTTATACTTATTAAAAGGCTTTTGGATTGTCTCGGCATTGCAATCGGGCATGCCACCTACAGGGAAATTTAATGTAGGAATTATGAGTTTATGGCACCTTATTAACTAAAGAAAGAAGTAATATAATGGATAATAATATCCATTAGTTAGAAAAATTGAAGATCGTTTGATACATTCTTAAAACATGATCATTTTTAAAAGAGCGTATGTTTCGGAAACTACTAGGCCCCGCACTGGGCGCCATTATATATGAAATGTTGAATATCCAGGAAATCTTTGTGGAGGCTTCGCAAATGTGAAACATGTTATAGGGCTTGGGATACAGTGCATGGTATAATTATTTAAAGTCTTTTGGAACTTTCTCCGCTTTGCAATCGGGCAATATGACCTCTTGCAATGAGTTTGGTAGGAAGTTCAGTGTGATCTTTCCAAGCAGTACCTCAAATGGCTTGAGATATGATTATTTTTCTTACTTTTTGTATTCTATTCAATTATTATAACAAACTATTTAGTGATGCTATTAGTATGATCTCTACACGGGAATATAATTTAGAAATTTTGACTTCAAGGTACCTAATTAACAAAAGAACTAGTTAACATAATGGAATATAAAATCCATTAGTTCTAAAAAGAGTTACTATGATGGATAATAAAATCCCTTAGTTAGAAAAATTTCAGATCGTTGGATACAAGAACGAAAAATTTTAACATTATTAAAACATGATCATTTTTAAAAGAGCGTATGTTTCGGAAACTACTCGGCCCCACACTGGGCGCCATTATATATGAAATGCTGAATAGCCAGGAAATCTTTGTGGAGGCGTTGCAAATGTAAAATATGGTATAGGGATTAGGATACAGGGCATGTTATACTTATTAAAAGGCTTTTGAAACTTTTTCCGCATTGCAATCAGGCAATATGACCTCTTGCAATAAGTTTGGTAGGAAGTTCAGTGTGATCTTTCCAAGCAGTATCTCAAAAAAAAAACTTTTTAAAGAAGCAACACTCAGGCATTGCTGCCTATCAATTACTAATGTAACCGTTTCATTCAAAAAGGGGATAGAAGAAATATGAAAGTTTTGACGTTTCAATGTTATTTATCAACAAAGGAGGTTAAGGTACATATTAATTGTAAATAAAAACTTATAAATATATAAAAAAATGTTGTTCTGCCTGACCTGAGAATGGAACCCAGGCTTGCTGGCTAGTAGTCCAACGCGCTAATGACTAAGCCACAGCAGCCTCTTTATTTGGACGATAACAATATATACTCCTTAGCTTTAGTTTTTTAGATGAAAGTGTTTGCTATTTTCGAGGTGGCAACTTGGATAATTCAGAATGGATTTAGAATTAGAAGAATCAGTATCTGTATTTGTCACGCTCCGCAAAGATCACTGGCATCTCAGCCAAGTTATCTTGTATTGTTCAGGAATGAAGGCGCAGACACAACAAGATACAATGGGAGATCGGTGTCATTCTTTAGTGCATTCCGGGTCATATGATAATTCAAGAAAATGAAATTTGCTTATTCTTTGACTACAATGACCCTTTGTCAGGTTGTCAGTTTATAAGAGTGCTATTCTTTACTAGGCCCCGCATTGGGCGCCACAACGCATTGAATGTTGATTAGCCATGAAATCTTTGTAGAGGCTTCGCAAATGTGAAACATGGAATGGGCAGCAGGATGCAGGGCAGGGTATACTGAATAAAAGGCCAGGGCTGCCAGTCTTGGGGATTTATCCCCAAAGTTGGAGATTTCATGCAAGCAAGAAAGACAAGAAATCTCATTTGGGGATTGGGGATTTTTATGGGGGGTTTCAAAAATTATTTTGGGAATTTTTTAAGGATATTTAAAATTTAATCTATTTAATACCAGTAGCTAAATTTAATGTTATCAACAATTTTTTAAAATAGTTTTAGTGATAAGCACTCTTTGTTACGATATTACGAAGTGTATTTAGTAAAACTTGCATTTATCGGATGTAAAATGCGTATTTCCATTGCCAAAAATATTTTTGGGGACAACGAAAAAAAGTACCTGGCAACACTGTAAAAGGCTTTTGGATCTTTCTCCGGTGTTTAATATGCATTTGGACAATATGACCTCTTGTAATGAGCTTGGTAGAAAGCTCAGTGTAACCTTTTCAAGCAGTACCTCAAATGGCTTAAGATGTGTTAGGTATTTGGAGGATAAGACTAAATACTCCTATACAAAGCATAAAGCTGGCAATAGTTTTTCAGACGGAAGTGTTTGCTATTTTGGAGTTGGCAACTTGGATAGTTGAGAACGGATTGAGGAACAGGATAATCAGTATCTGTAACAGTGAGACAATTTATCTTGAATTTAAAGTGGAGGAGCAGAGTCATTCTTAAGCGGATTCTGGGTTCTATGATAATTAAGAGTAATGAAATTTGCTGAATCTTTGGCAAACATTGACTCTGAATCGCTCCCTTTAATACAATTCACCTTGTAGGGTTGCCTCATATTGTTAAAGTCTTTAAGTGAATAGGCTCGATTGATCCATTCTCATTTTTGAATGGAAAGATGGTTAAATGAGTCGATATGAAAAAAATAACTATTTACTCAATAGAAGTCAGCTTTAGAGACTCACTGGTTCAAGTACGGGGCAGTCATCGATATTGTGGTTGAAAGTGGCCCAAAATGTTTTTATTGTAAGTCAGAAAATGTTTCTTATTGCGCGTAAAAAGTCTAAGCACCATAACTAGCATCTTTTATTTCGGACTAATAAAATTCGACCACAACTCAACTTACTTTTTAACAGATTGAGACAATTTTCTCACGAAATTAGCAAATTTATTTGTTATTTTTACAATTTTTTTTAGAATTTTTAACATATTTACCAATATAATCCATTAATCAAGGACGTACCTGCAAATAAAAGAGAAGAAATAAGGGTTTTAATAAAAAATATTGCAAGAAAACATTAAAATTAATGAACAAAGTTCGAGGACATTTTTCCCCCCATTTTAAATAAACATATAAAGTACTTATGTTTGCTCTCTTCGAATAATAGCAAAATTAATTTAATTTTTATTAAAAATAATACAAGCTAGTTATTTATTCGACCTTTAAATGAAAAATAGATTATTCTAGTTCGAGGCCATCTATTTTCCCAGCAATGAATTAATATTACAAGTACTTATGTTAACACTACATTCTCTTTTAGACCATGCTCTAACAAAAACTCAAAAAGTTTCTGCTTTCAAAAATTTTGTCATTTTCAGGATTGAATTTACGATAATTTGGGGAATTTTCCAATTATGTATATCCCATCATCACATTTTTTTTTTTTTTTTAGAACATTGTAGGAGAATATCCGATTGTGGCTATAGCGCAATCTAGAAAAAAATAACAATACTACAAAAAGTGGACTGTGCGTCTTCTATGAGCCTTTTTAAGCGCCACTTTACCACTATGATACCAGCCAGGGAGTCTTGGATGAGGGGCAGTCACCGTTGTGGAGCCTACATACATTTTTAACGTATGGATCGAGTCTATTCGGAGAAGATTGGGTTGAGTCTGGCTCGAAGATTGCTAGATCATTACAGTGTTTACCAGGCAGAGATGCTGGCAATAAAGTAAGTGGCTGACTGGATGAGTAGCAATGTATTATATACAACTGCAATCATCATCTATTCTGACAGTCGAGCCGCGGGCAAGTCTCTGGAGTCAATGTTTCTGAAAACAAGATCTGTCCTTGACATACATCTCAAGACTGGAAACTACCTTACACACACCGCTTTTCAAGCAAGTTTAGGTTGTGTTAAAATGGTGACAAAATCGGTTAAAGGAATTTCACTCCTCTTTATTTTGAACTTTAAAAATCGTTAACACGAAAATCCTGCTGATCCTGTTTTCGAGTTAAAGCTAAATAATTACACTGTTCGACAACAAAAGTCCAGTGAAATATCTGACTGATTCTTATAGGTTTTGCTCTCCTGAATCTAAATCTGCCATCCAACGTACCGTTTTAGAGATATTCGCTGTTAAAAAGTAAAAAAACTAGAGTCCGACCGAATATTCGGTTTCGGTCTCGGTTTCGGCCGAATAATGGGGTTTCGGCCTCTATTCGGTATTCGGCAAAATTTTGGCCGAATATTAGCCGAAACCGAAACTTTTTGGTATTTTAAAAAATATGTAAAAAAGTCGCAAAATTTTTTGATTTCGTATTTCAATACACTTGTTTCAGTTCAATTGAAAAAAATGTTACAAGTTTATGCAATAAATGTAAAACTGTTTCAGTTCAAAAATTATTTTCTCCTAATCTACAAACGAAATATAAAATTTTTTTGTAAGTTTTTTAAAAAACACATTTTTTTTTTTCAAAAATACAACAATTCCTATGGATTAAAAGCATTTTATGCTGTATATTTATCTTAAACAACTTTTTAATAATTTTATTCATGCCAGGCGATAATTTTTTTTTAAGTTTCGGTTTCGGTTCGGTTTCGGCCGAATATTACTTTTTCGGCCGAATATTCGGTTCGGTTTCGGTTCGGCCTCGAAAACTGGTTTCGGTCGGACTCTAAAAAAAACCAATAATTTCGCACGTTTGACGGTCCATTCTTATGTTGCTTCCAACAAATAGGACTTGTGATTTCATATAAATTGGACCTCCTGATTCCAAAACTGCAATTCAAATTTGTCTAGCATGTTCCGTTTTCCAGATCTTCGCGTTGAGAAATTTTCAAACGCGAATGTCTCGAAAAGGAAACATGCTAGAAAAATTTGGATTGTAGTTTTGGAACCAGGAGATAGATTTTATATGAAATCAAGTCCTATTTTTGGAAGAATCTGTAACAGTGGACCACCAAAAGTGCGAAATTATTGGTTTTTTGATTTTTTAACAGCGATAATCTCAAAAAAGGTTTTTGTTATCGAACAGTGTAATTATTTAGCTATAATTCGAAAACAGGATCAGTGAGGATTTTCATGTAAACGATTTTTAAAGTTCAAAATAAAGAGCAGTGAAATACCATTAGCCGATTTTTTGTCACCATTGTAACACAACATGAAGTTGTTTATAGAGGGGTGTGTACAGTAGACCACCCAAAAAATGTATGGGATTTGCAAAAGTATTTTTTTGTTCGCTCCACCGGCAGTTTCCGATAGATTGGCCATAAAAAATAATATCTGTGCAAGAACTGGATCTCTCGGTTGCATACAGGCCAGTCGATTTGAACTTTTGACCCCAAAAGTGACCTAAAAGCACTACAAAGCTTTTAAGTGCCATAACTCTTAAAATATGCGTTTTTCCAAAAAATACTATATAAGTTTTATTTTGCAGAATAAGTAAGCAAACATTTCCTTCATACAAATTTTTGGCCTAAGTCTAAGACATCGTGGTGTTTTTGGCGGTTAAAATAAAAATTTATGTGAAGACTTCATTTAAAACGACCCTCGTTAAAATTTGGACGGAGACTCAAATAGTCGGTATCCATTATTTTGTAGAGTAAGATATGTAGTTTTCATAAACCAATTACATTTGGAATTTATATGGGTAATTTCATTACAGAAGAGGCCAAAGCTGACTTTGAAGTTCAGAATTTTCAAATGCTGTATACAAATTTGTGAAATTACTTTATTTTAAACGACCCTCGTTAAAATTTTAGTGGATACAATCGGTTTCCATGATTTTCAAGAGTTAGATGTGTACTTTTTGGAAAATATTTGGGGAATTCCAGGCCAAATCACTCACTTTTAGACCCGACCCCCTTCGATTAATTTTTTTGGATATATTTTAGTACGTATTAAATGCAACTTTCACTCAAATTTTCAGACTTTTATACCAAGTTGGTGTTGAGTAATCAATTTTTTAAAATGGCGTTTTTTTTTTCAAAAAAAAAATAAAAAATTGAAATTTTCCATTAATTTTGACCAGTAAAAAATATAGATATCTTACAATAAGTTGGACGACGTTTTGTTGGTATTTAAATGTAGTTTTAGAAAAAAAATATTTAAAAATTATTCGAATTAATTATCACTTATTTTTTAACGCATAAAATTAAAATCGAATTTTTGAAAAAGTCCGAAACCTTCGATTTTTTTTTAAAGTCTAAAAATTCTACTCTAAATTACACAATTTTTAATCCATAATTCGAGATGTGAGCACAATTAGTTCTATTTTTTTTTTCAAATTTTGAAAATTGCAGTTTTTTTTACACTGGTGTATTTTATATGGTGCTCCAAAATAATTTAATTGGAAGACATTAACCATAACTTACCCTAGATACATTCATTTGTTGGTAAAAATATGTCTCATAAAAATTTAGGTTTTTTGGACATGGGTAAGGCGTCCCGCATCGGCCTTGAATTTAAAAAAAAATGAATTGAAAAATATGATTTTTTCTATTTTCTCATTTTTTTTTTGTATTTTAAGTTAAATTTGAATTCAGGTGGTTAAAGAATTTTGATTTGGAGTAAAATGCCTCTCTAATAAGGTACTAAAAACTAAAATCGGTTGAAAATCAGCCAAGTTATTAAAACTTCCCCAGGCATCTAACGTGTGGCAGACCACTTGAATACAATCCGAATCATGAAATTCATTGAAATTTTCTACTGTAATAACATTTTTTTATTCTTCAAGTTCAAAAGTAATAAGATGCCAAGTATTTTTCATATAGTATTTTGCTAACATGTTTTTAATTAATGCTAAAAATGCCTGTACTTTTCAACACTTGTTTGAAATCTGAATTTTTAACTCTTCAAAATCATGGAAACCGATTGTAATCCATTAAAATTTTAACGAGGGTCGTTTAAAATAAAGTAATTTTACAAATTTGTATACAGCATTTGGATAATCAAAACTTCAAAGTCAGCTTTGGGCTCTTCTGTAATGAAATTACCCATATAAATTCCAAATGTAATTGGTTTATGAAAACTACATATCTTACTCTACGAAATAATGGATACCGAATATTTGAGTCTCCGTCCAAATTTTAACGAGGGTCGTTTTAAATGAAGTCTTCACATAAATTTTTATTTTAACCGCCAAAAACACCACGATGTCTTAGACTTAGGCCAAAAATTTGTATGAAGGAAATGCTTGCTTTCTTATTCTGCAAAATAAAACTTATATAGTATTTTTTGGAAAAACGTATATTTTAAGAGTTATGGCTCTTAAAAGCTTTGTAGTGCTTTTAGGTCACTTTTGGGGTCAAAAGTTCAAATCGACTGGCCTGTATGCAACCGAGAGATCCAGTTCTTGCACAGATATTATTTTTTATGGCCAATCTATCAGAAACTGCCGGTGGAGCGAACAAAAAAATACTTTTGCAAATTTGGGTGGTCTAGTGTACAGGTTACAACAGAGTTGGGATGTGTTGGTATGCCTTTAGAAACTTGTAAGCAAAATCTACGACTTTGTTCCGCGACGGAAACTAATCAGAGATGGGCATGTGAGACAACACGATCGATTTGGCCTTCTCTTAATCAGAAGTGCACAAGTGAGCTGATATTGCTTTCAAGAGGAGAGATTTCGAAGGTGGTTGCTATAATTACCGGACACTGTCTGATAAGAAAGCACGCAGAGCAGTCAAATGTGCCGTCAAATGACTTTTGTCGGATTTGCATGGATAAAAAGGACTTAGAAACTATCAAACACTTCATTTGCCATCGTCCGGCACTTAATGGTCAGAGACTTGCTTCACTGGGATCTGAACAATCTTCCTGATTTTTCGGATGTCAAAATTCAATATCTTAGGAGCTTCATAAGAAGTTCAAATTGTTTTAACGACAAGGACTAGTAGGAAAACCTATTACAGTCCCTTGGTATCACAACGGACCTCAGAGTCTATGTAAGTGCTGATGTAAAACATCAGCAGATATTTAAAACCAAGCCTCACGTATTCAGGATAACACCGCCCGACAGCCAATATTATATTCATATTAAACATAAACCGGATGATATACGTCTGAAAGTAGAAATCATATGAAGTAAAACTGCATTTACAGTTTTTCATTTCGTAATCCTCTTTTCTATTAAAAGAACATCAAAATTTTAAAGGTTTAAATTTTGTAAAATATTTTTTTAATATTTTTACTTGTTCTAGGATGCCACTGGTGATGACAAATGATTTTTTTTTTCATATCAGGATAAAAGGATGAAATAACGTTCTTTGAAAACTTAATGAAAATATTTTGTTGAAAATTTATAATGATATTGAAGGATAAAGTTTTGAAAGGACGTAACAACCCCTTTTTTCTGATATGTAAAAATAATAAAGCATGGAAATTAGGGGAAATCCTCCACTTTAATTTGCCATTACTAGTGGCCTCCTAGGACAAATACAAACATTAAACAAATATTTTATAAAATTTAATCCTCTAAACCTTTGAAGTCCTTTTAAAGGGAAACAGGATCACGAAATGAAAAACTGTAAATGCAGTTTTCTACATTTAGTCTCTAGTTTTAAACGAATATTATCCAGTTCGTGTTTAACGAATTTATATTAGTTTTGTCGAACGGTGTAATACAACAGTATTATCACAATTTTCTTAATATTTCTAATGAGAAAAAATAATCAGAAAATGAATGAAACGATCGTCAATTCAATCCTGAAAATTACCAAATTTTTGAAAGCAGAAACTCTATGAGAATTTGTTGGGAGAATGTCTTCAGAGAGAAAGTAGAGTTAACATAAATACCTGGAGTGTTAATTCATTACGGGGAAAATAAAAAACTAAAATATTTTTTTTTTTATTAAAACGCCTTAATGATTTTGTCGTGATAAATTTCACAAAAATTCCAAAGTGGATTATTACCCGTGTTACAATGTCATATTGTCACCTAAGAATTGGCTTGCTCAGAAGAATGGTAAAAATATCAAAACCAATTCTTAGGTAATGATAGGAATAGCATAATTATAATCGTTCATAGTCGTTAAATGTAAAACTCTTATTGATATTTGTTGCTGCTGAGGGCGCTGCGGTAGGTACATACTGCTAATGTATGACTGCCAATATAATATAGCTGATGCCGTCTAAACATTTGTCACTTTCATTAAGTGTCATTGAACTTTTAAATATTGAAAATTAAAAATAAAACAAACAAAAAAAAAAAAAACAACTATTTGTTTCGGTAAATTTCAAAAATAAAATCAAACAAGTCAATGATTGTTTTTTTTTTAATTTTTTTTTTGTTTTATTTCTAAGATATTTCGACGACTGATGGTAAAATGTCGTTTAAAATCAATTAAGGTCTTGTTGCCAAATGGTAGCAACAAAATTATAAATATTAAAATTGTTTCACGGGCGGGCACGAGTAGTAAGAAAAAACTGCGTATAGTTTTTAAAATTTAAAATTTTTAGTCAAATTGGTAAATAAAATAAATAATTATTCTTTAGAGAAAAGTTTGTTTCTGGGTAATATATTTATTTTGCAAGAGAGGATAAATAATGTACTAATTTACTAGTTTTTTAGGTACAATTTTACACAAAACAAAAAACCTGCAAAGTTATCCCTGGCGAGTCTCAAAAGAAAGTACATGGCGAACACACTTTAATTAAATTAGTAAAGGATGATTTACACCGATTTCTTGCTGTCCCAAGCTGTAGGAAACATCAAACAAAAATCCGAAATCATATTGTCTTGTATAATACTACCCACGTTCCACGTTTGCAGAACCTGCATAAAGATTTCATGCATATTTCTTAGATAAGAAACAGTGGCGCCCAGGATGGGGCTAATAGCAACGTATGCTTACCTACCACAACAGTGACTTTTGTCACCACAGTTAGAGAGCATAAAGTGATTTCTTTGACAATAACTAGATCCAAACAATGCGATTTAGCCAAAAACCTTCATCGAATCAATAGCAAAATGGTGAAAAGCGGACAACATCCATTAAAACACCAGCGTGTTAATTTCTGTTTAAATAAAACCTCCATGAGTGAATCGGTACACGATGCTTGTTCGATCACCTTAATCGTAGATAAAACTCAACACTCCCTCAATGGCAGCGATTTTTATGTGTCTGTTTTGCGATTCGGAATCGAGCCCCTGATTGGGCGCCATTTTTTATTTTTTTTGAAAATGCTGCAAATTTTGCTAACAAAAATCTTTACGGTTAAAAAATTTTACTTTTTCTAAACTGCAATAATTGCTCTAGAAACCTAAAATGTAAATATGGAAAAAAAACAGTCTGGCAAAAGTACTCTTTTAGAAAGTTTCGATGCTATGCACACCCGTCATCCAACTGATTCTTATAGATTTTGCTCTCCTGATTACAAATCTGTAACCCAAATTTTTCTAGCATGTACACTCAAAATAAATTCTCTGTCCAATCAGCAGAAAAATCTGCTGAAAATACACCCATTTTGAGCCATATGAGAAATCTGCTGATTTTAGCAGACACGGTTTGCTAAATATCTGTCATAAGAGATGAATAAATATAACAAGAAAAAAAAACATACGGCGCCAGCCAGCATCGAACTCGCCACCTTCCGATTTGAAAGTACACTTCTTAACCACTACGCTACGGAAGCTTATACTTTTATCTGGCGTTTTAGTTATTAAACATGTGTGTTTTTCGACAGCAGAGAAATCTGATTTTAGCAGAAATATCTGCTGATTTTAGCAGAAATATCTGCTGATTTTAGCAGAAAAATCTGCTGATTTTAGCAGAACAATCTGCTGATTTCAGCAGAATAATCTGCTGATTTCAGCAGAACAATCTGCTGATTTCAGCAGAACAATCTGCTGATTTTAGCAGAGCAATCTGCTGACAATCTGTTCTGCTTTTTTTATATAAAAAAATTTCTTGAAAAATAATGAAATTCAGCAAACAAAATCAGTATAAACATAGTAAAATGTCTGTTATTTTCTTAAACTGAATGACAGAGATTTTAGTAAAAATATCCTTCTCAGCAGAACAATCTGCTAAAAGATTGCTAATTCAAATTGAAAGTCGTTTTACAGATTTTTTGACAGAGTTTTTCTTTTGAGTGTACCGTTTTTCAGATATTCACTGTTAAAAAAGTTAAAAACCAAAATTTGGCGGTCTACTGTTACGCATTCTTAAGTTACTTTAAAAAAATTGGATTTGATTTCATATAAAATGAGCCTATTGATTCCAAAACTGCAATTCAAATTTCTTTTAACATGTTTCGTTTTCTCACGCTTGAGATATTCGCGTGAAAAAATTTTCAAACGCGACTATCTCGAAAGCGGAACATTCTAGAAAAATTTGGATTGCAGTTTCGGAATCTGGAGGTCCATTTTATATGAAATCAAGTCCTATTTGTGGAAGAAACGTAAGAATAAGTAACAGTGGAGGCCAAATTTTGGTTTTTAGACTTTTTAACAGCGAATATTAAAAAAAAATGGTGCCAGATTTCTTTTAAAAAATTTGCAGAATTTAAAAAAAAAATGGCGCCCAATCAGGAGCCTGATTCCTATTTTTTTGTTTTATCGAAAGATGCACATTTCAATAATTAAGTTTTTTTACCACTATTTTTGGAAATCGAAAAAGTACCTAAACATCCAACCGATTCTTATAGATTTTGCTATCCTGATTCCAAATTTGAAACCCATTTCTGTTTTTTTTTTTGCAAAAATCGGGCTCCTATTTGAGCGCCATTTTTTTTTTTTAAATTCTGCAAATTTTTCATAAGAAATCTGGCACTTACGAAAAAAAACTTTAAAGGAGAACGGCAAGGCCCGGCTGCAGGTTAGCAAATGCTGAAAAAAAAATTTTAAAAAAACTTTTTCTATCTAGAAACCTAAAATGTGAAATTTAGGATCAAATCCCGAAAAATCAGTCTGACAAAAGTACTTTTTTAAAAAGGTTTAGATGCTAAGAGATTAAACAAGTGTACTTTGGTACTTTTTTTCCAGAAATAATGGTAAAAAAAATCCTAAATTAGAACAAAACATCGGAATGGGGCCCTTTATTGGGCGCCATAATTTTTTTTGTAAAATTCTGCAAATTTTGCTAAAATATCTCGCATTTCAAAACTTTAAAGGTGAACGGTAAAGTACGGCTGTAGGTTAGCAAATGTTGAAAAAAATTAAAAAATATATTTTTTTTATCTACTGAAATTAAGGTTCTTGAAACCTGTAATACGAAATGCAGAATCAGACAACGAAAAGTACACTCAAAATAATACATTAGTAGATTTACTAATTTTTTTTTGCTAATGCTGGTTAGCTAACTTTTAGCAAATTTTTAGTTGAGATTAGCATGTAAGCAAAAATATTTTGTTAACTTTATTTAGCGCATTAGCACTTTTAAACAAAATTCAAACTAATTTTTTTGCTAAATTTAAAATTGAGTTGACCAAATTTTTACAAGCTTTTTTGCTAATGTTAGCAAAAATAAATGTTATTTTTTTTTTTATTTTCAGAAAATTAAAAATGGCGCTATCTCGGAAACTAAGCCAGATAGAGCAAAATGGAGGTCATTTTTGGTTCTCGGGCCGGTCCTCTTCACATGTGTGGACCCTAATGGGTCCTAACTTTGGATACAAAAAAATTAGCATTCCCGAAAATTTTAAAATGCTCATATCTCGGTAAATATTGCCGACACAACAAAAAGTCCAAAAGCATTTTTTTATCTCTCAACACGTAGAACAAGACCACAAAATAATCAAAAGCTCCCCGAGTAATATTTTTGAAGTCATCGAGTTTTGTAATTATCAAAACCCCGGTAGTCCCCTAAAATCACGTATCTCAAAAACTAAGCAAGGTAGAGCGAAACGGACACAAATTTTGGATCAAAAACTATGACAATTTTTAAGGAACCCAACTAGGTCTAGGCCCATCGGAGTCTGGACCTATCGGGTCCGAACCCAATGGGGTCCTCAAATGTGTATGAACTAAGTTGAAATAAAAAAAAATTCAGTTAACTAATTTTTGGCAAAACATTTTTGCTAACTTTACCAAAAAAATTGTGGGTTCAAAATCAGCAAATTTTCTTGTAGGTTTACAAGCTTTTTTTGCTACCATTACATTTTTTTTTTTTTTTTGAGTGTATGACAAAATAAAAAAGTGTACTTTAGTACTTTTTTGATCGCCTAAAATAATTATTAAAAAAAAACTTGATTTTTGAAATGTAGAATCCTAAATTGAACAAAAGAATCTGGAACAAGTGAGAGCGCTAAATTCGGCTGTGCCGAATCTTTTATACCCACCAACATCTTAAAAATATAAAAAAAAATCCAGGGGCGTGTGTTTTTTGGAGGGGTGGTTTCCCTCTCACGATAAATTTTTACAAATTCATTTATTATGTATTTCGCTCTCCAGTAATACAATTTTATCATAATTTTAATGATTTATTTTCAATGTTGGCAATCGATACCTTTTCAATACCGTTATCCGTTTCAAAACCCTTTAAATTGAATACCGGTACCAATACCAATACCGAAACTCAGTTTTGGTATCGGATACCGGTATCCAAAAACCTTTTCCTTCGGTACCGGTACGTACCGTTATTGAAACGGTTTTTCCTAAAAAAACATGTTTTTTTTACAAAAAAAAAAATAATAGAAAATTTTTAATTTTTTTTGGTTTTTGTAAATGAAAAATCGTACTCCAAATGCCTCCCCGAAGTCTCATAAAAATCAAAAAAATCTTTGGGCTTCCGCATCGTGGATTAAGTAAAAATTTCCAAAAAAAAATCATACTTAAACCGCTATGCGGGAGCAGAAGAAAATTATTGATTTTTACGAAATTTTTTTGAATTCATTTAGACTCTCAATAGAAACTTTCTGAATCCTTTGGTATAGTTTAGTTTTTGGAAATTTTTATTTAATCCGCGATCTGGGTGCCCAAGGATTTTTTTGATATTTATAGGACTTCGTGGTTCAAAAATAATTAGCAAAACCGTGAATTTAAATTGGTTTCACCTTTAGTTCACGTGTTGAAAATCGTCAAAAAATTATTTTACATTTTTGTCACTCACAAATTTTTTTACAATTAAACAAAAAAAAACTTACACTCGAAAAAAATTTTACACTCAAAAAGAAATGTTGTAATTTTTTTTTCAAAAATGACTAAAAAAGTTTTTTACTCAAAATAAAATATTTCTAATCAAAATTGGTTTTTTTTTTAAGTTAGAAAACTAACTATTACTTTAAAAGGGCACCGTGGATATTCATGGATTCGGCTAACAAGGAGAGTCTGCCTAGTGTCACCCTCCGATCTTCATGAAATTTGGATATGTTGTTCAGAACGAAAATTAACTCGACACGTTTTTTTTTAGCTGCCCAAATTCATTTTTGGGGGGTCGATTTGTAAGGGGGGAAATTGACCTTTTTCAGTTTTTTACGATTTACGCCTTTTTTGACAAAAATAAAATAGGCATATGTGGTATCAGATTAAAGGTATTTAAAATACCTATCTCTTGGTGCTAACAACGTGCCAAAAAATATATTATTTTTAGACTTATGAACAAAAATGTCATAAAATTTTGGTATTTTACTCAATATGGCGAAAAGTTGTGCATGTTGAGACATGTGCTTTACACACGTAAATAGTTTTTCCAAAGACCCTTCATTTGGTATGTAACATGACTAGGTTTCTATGCAAAATATAGAAGATAAACGGAAAAAGCTGAAAAATTACAGTTTCTTCCCCCTCATTTGCACCCCCTAAATGTGAATTTGGCCCGCTATAGAAAAACGTGTCCCTTTATTTTTCCTGCTCTACAAAATAAAACCAATTCCATAAAGATCGGCGGGTGACACCAGGGAGACTTCCCTTGTAAGTCGAATTTAACTCTTCTACTTTTTTTACATATTTTTTTTTTACTTTTCTTTAACAACTGATACATTTTTATGTCAGAATAACTTCAAAGACCTGGGGGCTAATTCTCGCAGTCGTGATCGAAATTATTTTGTTTCGAGTAAAATATCGATAGTTCGAAATTTGCGGATGATGGGACTCGTTACTTTTCGATTCGATTTTATGTTTCAGTGTTTTTGTATTTTTTAAAGCATAGTTTTAGGCATGTAATAAACGTATGATTTGTTTTTGTTTTAAATGTAAAACATGTTTTTGTCGCTCAGCCTAAACATATGCATTTATAAATATTTAGTTTTATTTTAATAATTTCGAATTATAACAGGCCTTTATTGTTGGCATACTTATCAATGTTCTGCCATACAAAGTTCACGGTTATGTGTTAACGTCGAAAATTCGGGTAGATAAATGCAATACATTGTAAATGAGTTTTTTATTGTAAAAAAAATGTTTTGCCGTCACGCTGAATTGTATGAAATAATCAAATTTTATAAATATATTTTAAAAAATGTAGAGATATTTACACGCTTAGTTTAATTAAAAAAAAATAAGTGAAGGTTAAAATTGTCCGATTTGACTTAAATTTTAATTATATAATTTTTAGACTAACTCTTGATTATACATTTTGACAAACAAACTAATTTTTATCGTATTCTATCTTCCAAAATTTTTTTCGTTTGTATGGTGGCGCATGGGTGTATGATACTTTTTTTTTTTAAGAAATTAGTTGCTAACTTTATTAGGGTTTTTTATGAAAATTTCGATAACTTCAACCGATAACTTACTTGCAAAAAGCAAGTATCATACAGAGAGATGGGCGTAAGAGTAAATTTTGACTCACAGTCACTTACGCTCGAATCACTCATGTACATTTTTTGTTTTAATCGCGCTCACTTACTAATCACGTGAGTAAAAAAAATGTTCACGCGTGACTAACGCCAGATTTTTTTCAACTCACGCTTACTCACAATCACCATATTGAAATAAAAATCACTCACGCATGATTCACGCAAATCACGCGACCATCTCCCATCTTTAATACACACTTCAAAAGCACTAAATACAAAGTTCAACTTGTTGAATAAGATTTTCCGTTTTTTTTTTTTGTATTTGTCTCTTAAAAAATGTTATTTGTAATTTTATGCAAAAATTTAATACAGTAATATCATAAAATACAGAAATAAACGGAATATCGAAAGCTAATTTGCTATCGAATGAAATATTGCACGATAACGGATAAACACTTGCTCGATATCGAATGACATCATAAGAAATTTCGATACACACAACTCGATCACGAGTGATATCATCCCAAAAGAAAAAAAATTGCTCGTTCGAGTAGAATTTCGATCGTTATCGACTGCGAGAATTAGCCCCCTGCACTTTGATCAAGGGGATAAGAAAATTAAAGTTATCTCGGCCCGCCCCCTTTTGTAAGTGTGGTCCGGCAACGTCCCCGTCGACTCCCTAAGAAAACGCTATTTAATTTTTTTTCACATTTTTGAGGGCATTTTAGCAAAAATGCTAAAAATAAATACGTAAATACGTGTTTTATTATTAAAATTGAACAAAAAAAAAAAATTTAAGTTTTTATGCGTTTTTTTATTTTTAGCATTTTTTTCGATAATACCGGTACGTACCGGTATCGACGTTTCGGTATCGGTAATACCGTAACCGATTCAACTCAAATACCGTAACCGATACCGATACCGAAATAAATTGAAACACGATACCAATACCGATATCGATACCGTTATTCGTTTCGATTGCCAACCTTGTTTATTTTACATCCACGCCCATAAAAGCGGGGCTGCTAAAAAAAATCAACATTTTGTAACCCCCTGGGTACAACTACAGGACTTTGAGCTTCTTCTTCCATAAAAATGCTTCAATTTCTTAACAAAAATATAAAAAAACATGTAAAAAATAAAATTAAGCCCAGCAAAACTTAGATTACCAAATAAGGTATAAAATAAGGTATAGGATCTCTTATTTTATACATTGCAGCATTGATGATTTTAACAGGCGATGAGACTCAAAGTAATGCATCCACATTATCACAAAGAATACCAGTAAGGTATAAAATAAGTCATAAATTTATAACGAAGAATACGAGTAAGGTGTAAAATATATGATATTTTATAGGTTACGAGAAATGAAATAATATAGCATACCAGAAGATAATATATAAGGTGTTACGAGTAGTGAAAAAGTAATTTTGTATTAAATTTACTCACGTGATTGTAAGTGAGTGTAAGTAGATAAAATATGCTCGTGAGTGTGTGCGTTAGAAATTTTCTGTCGTGAGCCCATCTCTAGTTTAAACTTATGCATTTTTTTATAAAATAATTATTTTTTATGTTATTGTAATGCATTATGCATCCAATTATAAATAATACATTATTTCAAACTTTCAAATAATACATAATGTAACCAAATATACGTCATCCATGATTTAATGTTTAGAAATAATAAATATGAAATACATTTTATCAAATAATCATGCATTACGTAGCAAATTATTAGTAATGCATTATTTTTCACTTTAAAATAATACGTTGTGGAACAAATGTTTGGTAAGACATCCCAAAATAATGCTACAAATAAGGTATATACATTACCTGGTAATGTGTTATATAATCACTACCCATTACCAAAGTTTTGCTGGGATGCATTTTTTATAAAATAATTATTTTTTATGTTATTGCAATGAATTATGCATCCAATTACAAATAATGCATTATTTCAAACTTTCAAATAATACATAATGTAACTAATATAAGCCAAAAATCATGCATTACGTAGCAATTTATTAGTAATGCATTATTTTTCACTTGAAAATAATACGTTGTGGAACAAATGTTTAGTAAGACATCATTAAATAATGCTACAAATAAGGTATATACATTACCTGGTAATGTGTTATATAATCACTACCCATTACCAAAGTTTTGCTGGGAGTTTTTAGAGATTGATTTAGTTTTCAAGGGAAATTTTTTTTCCTCTTATCCGATTTTGTCCGTTTACGAACTTAACCTGCCTATGACCATAAGACATATTTATGCTAAGGATCCTAGCTCATTTATTTCGGACTGCCTAGTGTTATCTACAGACAGACGGACGGACATTTATAGAATGTCTTAGAATCGATTATGGATCAATAATATAAATACTTTATGGGGTCCCGACCGATATTTCAATGCGTTACAAACGGAGTGACAAAGTGAGTTTACCCCCATTCTGTGGATATAAAAACTACACATTAGAATTTTTTTTAGTCCGAGAGGGTAAAATGGGATAAAAAATTCTATGTTGGTACATTTTTAATTTTCTAAAATAGTCGTCTTATAGACTTGAAATTTTGAATCTATGATTATCCAGCAAAAAAACATCCTGAAAAAGTAATTTTTAAAAATTTTGATTTTAAGGGAACAAAAGGAGGTAAAATGGAAAAATTAGTACTATTAATTAAACTAAAAAACCGTAGAGTCCCAGAATTTGTCATGCTGGATCCGTCTGTACGCCGACTGTGGAAGACACAGTCCAAATAGAAGAGCTAGACACCCGAAGTTTGCCCCGAATATGGCTTAAGGTTATAGGCTGTTAATGTTCGGAAATGGGAAAACTCAAAAAAAAACTTTTTAAATAACAAGAAAAGTTTGTTATTTTTATTTTTTGCTGCCTCATATTTGACGAGAATTCCTGGTAATTTTACAAGTTTTTTACCAATAAATTTGTAATTTTACAAGCTTATTACCAATAATTTTGTAATTTTACAAGCTTATTACTAATAAATTTGGAAATTAAAAATTTTTTTGACGCGATAAAATTTACAAGGAATTCTCGTGACTACTAGATTTTTTGCTGCCACGTTTTTTACGAGAATTCCTAGTAAAAAGTACGAGCTTTTTTTTGTAATTTTACAAGATTTTTACCAATAAAATTGTAAATTTACATTTTTTTTTTGCCAAAATAAAACATACAAGGAATTCTCGTGAATTTACAGGATTTTTTTTTAATTTAATTGGAAATTTGTAAAATTACAAAAAAAAAAAATTTAAATTTCGATCGAACATTTTTTGTTAAAAAATAAGGAAAATTGTCAAATACATATTGGTAAAATGAGATTACGAGACCTTTTCTACACTAAAAAAAAAAACTTGTAAAATGACAAGAAAAACTTGTAACTTTTATTTTTTGCTATCTCCTTTTTGACGAGAAATATTTGACAAATAAATTTGTAAAGGAAGATTTTTTGCTACCTCCTATTTTACGAAAATTCCTAGTAAAAATTTCGAGCTTTTTTGTAATTTTACAAGTTTTTTACCAATAAAATTGTAAATTTAGGAATTCTTGTGAATGTAACTACATTTTTTTTTTGTAAAATGCCTTGGAAATTTTTAAAATTACAAAAAATATTGTAAAATTACAAAAAAAAATTGTAAAATTACAAAAAAAAATAAATTTTGATCGAACAATTTTTGTTAAAAAAGAAGGAAAACTGTCAAATATTGGTAAAATGTGATTATTATCTTATTTCTTTTTTCAGTGTACCTAAAAAAGTAAATATTAATAAAAATCCCTTCCATCCTCCCATTTAAGTTTGCAACCATTTCAAATTTTCCGACTATATATAACATAAGTATTTCCGTTAGCATCATGTTCTTTATGGCAATTTTTTTTTTTTGTTAACTTGTTCTTCTTCTGTTCTTGTTGGAAAAACTTAAAAGTGATAAATTACTTAATGAGCATTAATTACACTCTATGCCGCCATAAAGTGACAGTTTCAACGTGGGCGACATGTTATAGGTGACTCTCTATTGTCACCCAACTACAACAATTTGCTAAACATATTTAGTTCTTAGTTTAAAAACTTTTTTAAATTTTGCGTGAAAAATAAATTTTTAAATATTGTATGTATGAATTTCTTTTTAAACATGTCAATTTGATTTAAGATTTTCTGTGGCGTTTTCTAATGTTTATCATTCGTTTTAATGATTGACAGACAGTTTGCCAAACAATTTGAAGATTAAGTTAACACAAGTCGTTCAGAATTTTTTTTTTCGCATTTTTCTATATGTATTGAAATTTTAGCGACAGCTGATCGTTCTAGGCATATATTTTTGGGACTGTTGAAATGAGGGCGTTTTGGTTGACTAGATGTTTGAAGGTGCTTAAAAATAGTTTTTTTTGATATAAAATAAAAATACAAAATGTTTAAATGAAAATACAAAATGTTTGAAATGTTTAAAACTATTTAAATTTGTTACGGTAGATTTATATTTAATTGTTTATTAAGATTTTATGTTTAGGAAAATTTTACAAAAATTTCTATATACATATTTGAATTTTTTTAGCTTTTTATCTCAAGAGATTTTAACTAAATTTTAATAGTAAAAAATTGGCGCCATTTTACGTATAGCAAATTTGAAGACGTCAATGCCTGGAAACTCATTTACCTTCAAGTCTTTTTAGAATTGTAGAACATAAATCATTTTTGAATTCTTAAAATCTGTACAAGTATTAAGATATTACTGATTAATTTTTAACTTGTAAATGACCCTCTCGAAGAATAAATTTGTAATAAAAGTATTTCTTGATACTGCTAGCGCTTTAAAAATGCAACTACGCCTGGTGTGGCGAGATTGGAATCCAGTGCTGCCAGAAATGGAGGTTGTTAAGGTATTAGCTGGAAGTTCTTTAGGTGTTTATCTGGGATGTAATACTAGTATTCTAGTAAGTGCTCACGTTCACGTAATCGTTCACGATGGGCTGTCTCGGCTTATCGACCATATCAGTATTTAAAAATTTCGTTGTATGAAACAATGTGGACCTTCGGGAAAATTTCGATAACTCCCGAATTAACAGGAATACCCAGCAGAAATTTTGCTGAACGTTCAGCAGCTTTTGGAAGGGGAACTTGAGTAAAGGAGCGCATCCAATTGCGCTGAATTCATGCATGATTCCCTAAGGCGATGTCCCACTTTAGAGCGCTAGTTGGATACACAGAAACAGCGCTCTTTAGATGCACTGAAATCACGTGTCTTTAGAGCGCTGATTTAAGCAGAATAAAGATGCTGTAAATTCATGTATCTTTTTAGCGCTGATTTAAGCAGATTAAAGATGCAGTGAATTCATGTATCTTTGTAGAGCTGGTTTAAGCAGAATAAAGATGCTGTAAATTCAAAGTTGAAATCAAATAACTAAAATTTAAAAAAATATAACAAAAAAATTCATTCGTTTTACTTTACAAAACTTTATTTATGTGAAACAAAATGAAAAAAAAAAATCGGAAGTGAACATCAAAAAAATATCGGAAATTTTCATTTTCACACTTTTTATGGGATTTTTTTTGGGAACAGCGGTCAAAGATGCTATGATTGAAGCGTTCTTTGCAGCGCTGATTAATGCGCAATAATGATGCAGTCAAATCATGTGTCTTTGTCTAAAACTTATGTTTTTTTATTCAAAAAGTGTTAAAAATATTAAAAAGGAAAGCAAGTGTAAAATTTTATCAAAAAATAATTACACATTATAAGTTTTATATAAAAAATCTTAAAAAAAAATTAAAATTTTTTCCCCTTCCTTTTACTGCATCCCTAAGAGCGCTCTTTGGATGCGCTACGGTATGCTATAAACAGATGCTGTGTCGCCAAAATCTCGATTTATTTCTGCTGGGTATCGTTTAGAGCAAAAACACGTGTCCACTTAAATTTAATAAAGATTATTTCGTATTCATATGGATATCGTAGGTCTATGTCTTCACTAGGGCTGTCAATCCCGAAATCCCGAATCCCGAAATCCCGGGATTTTTGTCATAAAATGAATCCCGAATCCCGGGATTTTTAAACTCAAATCCCGGGATTTTTGAAATATTAAAAATGTATAAGAATTTATTTTTAAAAATACAGCTTTGTTCAATTATTGTTACATTTACATTAACAAATTAAAACTAAAACTTTTTTTTAATTTTCAACGTAGCTGGCCACAAATTTGGCTGAGCTGAGAATTTTACCAAGGTTTTCTGAATAATAGTCCAACGCACTGACCATTAAGCCACAGTAACGGAGCCCTTTGATCAAAGTTTGCAGGTTTTGGCGAAAATTTTCTAAAAAACCGAAACTTTTATCGAAGAGCGCCACGGGTATATTTAATCCGATTGGCCTCAAATTTGTACCAAATAAGTTTTAAGCGTAGGAGGATAAAAACTTTCCCGGACGTTCAACATTGGAAGAAAAACTTTTTTATACAAAAAAATGCAAGTCTAATGTATTATATTATTACTTTTCTCCTTTAAATGTTTTTCTTATTTTAAATTTTCTTTAAATTAGTTTTAAAATTATACAGTGCCAAAAGCAAATAAAAGTTGTCATTTTCCATAACAAACCCCTCAAGGATTTTTTTAGTTCATTGCTAAATATTTAATAATAATAATTACCTACTTGAAAACTGCATAAGTGGCGTATACTTAATTTTTTAATTGCCTTTAAATAACAATCAGAAAAATTTGAAATAATTTGTTTAATAATTTCGTTGTAGCGAAATCGACCCAAGGGTTTTCGTAAGAATCAAACCCACGACTCCCTGCTTAATAGGCTAGCACGCTATCAACTAACCCACAGTAGCCCCCTTAATATGCACAATAAAATTGAAACACAAAGAGTCTAGTATTTTTTTATTTTTATAATCAAAGAAATTTAATCCCGAAAAATCCCGGAATCCCGAAAAATCCCGGGATCCCGAAAAATCCCGTGATCCCGAAAAATCCCGGGATCCCGGGATTTCGATTTTCAAATCCCGAATCCCGGGATTTTAAAAAACTGATCCCGTTTGACAGCCCTAGTCTTCACATAAGTACCTCCCAAAATTTACACATTTTCATAAAAAACAAGTAAGAAAATTATAGTAGGTCAAGACCGACCATATAATAGCCTACACCAGAGTTTCCCGAAAAGTGGGTCCCAAGTTAAAAAAATGGTCCGATAAAATCTATGGGGCATTCCATGTGAAATCGGACACTTTGAAAAACTTTTTTTTTAGATTTTCCCAATTTGTTCACAGTTTTTAGTACCCTTCGAAAACTCCTTCGTGGTAAATTTTCAGATTTTTTTGATGACCCGTTCAAAAGATATCGAATTTTTAAAAATTGGTAGTTTGTTCCTTTACTCAAACTTCTTTTAATCATAACTTCTTCAATAATGGTCCAAATTTCAAATTTTTTTTTTTCAAAATTTTTGTTTTTTTACATACTTTCTAAAAAAAAATCCCAAAAAATTCTTAAAAGCGCTCTAGTATGCAATTTTTAAGTTTTAAAATTTAAATCTCATTTTTGAAAATGTTTGTACTCTTCGATTTTTTTGAAATTTTTTTGTGTAAAACTTCTATCAATTCTACAACTTTTTTGCCCAGGAAGATCGTGGGATAACGATTATTACTATTTTTTAAAATTTTTAGAAAAAATTTTATTGTAATTTTCCAATCTTAAAATCATTTCTACTGCTCCAATGGTGCGTCATAGAGGGGTCCTTTATAAGACCGACCCCCATTAATTTTTACGTCTTAACATTTCTTTGGAACAAACTAATACCCTATCTCCAATTTCTAAGGGGGCTCCCACACAAAACGACATTTTTTAAAATTTGTTCCAACCGCTCTAACAGCCCTAATAGTGCCCTTAGAGCAACAAAATGTATGACCGACCCACAATATTTCTTTAGTCCAAACATTTTCTCTGAACACACCTACCCTCTATCTTTAACTGTTAAGGCGGTCCCCATACAATTTTTTTTTATTTTTTGTAAACTTGTTTTATTTAATCAGCTTCTACCGGTCCAATGGTGTGTCTGAGAGGGGTCATTAGTGAGACCGACCCCCATTTATTTTTACCCTACAACATTTTTTCAATACATACCTAGGCCCTATCTCCACTCCCTAAGTAGGCTCCCATACAAATAACAGTTGGAGCAAATTTTATAAAAATGTAATTTTGTATGGGAGCCTACTTAGGGAGTGGAGATAGGGCGTAGGTATGTTTTAAAAAAATGTTGTAGGGTAAAAATAAATGGGGGTCGGTCTCACTAATGACCCCTCTAGGACGCACCATTGGACCGGTAGAAGCTGATTAAATAAAACAAATTTACAATAAATAAAAAAAATTGTGTGGGGACCGCCTTAACAGTTAAAGATAGAGGGTAGGTGTGTTCAGAGAAAATGTTTGGACTAAAAAAATATTGTGGGTCGGTCATACATTTTGTTGCTCTAATAGCACTATTAGGGCAGTTAGAGCGGTTGGAACAAATTTAAAAAAATGTCGTTTTGTGTGGGAGCCCCCTTAGAAATTGGAGATAGGGTATTAGTATGTTCCAAAGAAATGTTAAGACGTAAAAATTAATGGGGGTCGGTCTTATAAAGGACCCCTCTATGACGCACCATTGGAGCAGTAGAAATGATTTTAAGATTGAAAAATTACAATAAAATTTTTTCCAAAAATTTCAAAAAATAGTAATAATCGTTATCCCACGATCTTCCTGGGCAAAAAAGTTGTAGAATTGATAGAAGTTTTACACAAAAAAATTTCAAAAAAATCAAAGAGTACAAACATTTTCAAAAATGAGATTTAAATTTTTAAACTTAAAAATCGCATACTATAGCGCTTTTAAGAATTTTGTGGGATCCCGAGTAAAAATGTTTAGATATATTTTTATATATCACGTCTTATCCGAGATTTGAAAGATCTTACTCGGATCAGTACTGATCCGAAATTTGAAAGATCAGTACTGATCCGAAAAATGGATCGCTAAGATTAGATCAGTTTTAATCGGACGGATACAATGTCATCCGAAAAATGGGTTTATATAATTAGTAGGGCAAGTACTTTCATGAAAATGCATATTTTTACTCGTCACTTTTATCATACAACAAACTAAATATCTATCCGAATCAAGAAATTTGCAATAAAATGGCATCGATTTGTAGTTGCATATTTTTGCATATTTTGGTATAAATGCATATTTTTGCATATTTTCATACAAATTGCACTTTTTGTTTAATTTTTATCACTTTTTTCAAAACTCACCTTAGAAAAAATCAATTTCTATCAACTTTTTTTGGAGAAAAATTATTTTTTGTTATAGAAATGATATTCTGAGGCATTTCTTGCAAAAATTGGATTCAGGTAAAAAAGTTTTTAGATTCTGAGAATTTTTTCCCATATTAAAATTTTAAATTTTCTTATTTTGAAGCATTTACAAATTAACAAAAAAAATGTCTCTGAAATACCTATTCAAGCGAATGCTTTTTTGACAATTTAAAAAAATCATTGATTCTGGAACGATAAGTATAATCGATTTCAAGATAATATACTGGGTTCTGGAACTAATTGTTTTAAACGGAAAATTTTTCTGGGAAGGTTTATGTAAATAAGTTTGTCATTCCGTTTTTATAAACTCCAAAAAAAAATTACCTCAATTTTTTTTTTACAAAAATGACTAAAATTTTTTTTTGCGCCCCAGGAATATTAAATCATCGATTCTGAAATATTAAGTAGAATCGGCTGCAGGGTAATATGTTGCGTTCTAGACCCAAATATTTGGAACGGAAATTTTTGTTTTATAGACACATCACAAAATGTGTCTATGAAACAAGATGTTTTACCAGTTAAAAATGGTTTACAGTAACAAAAACTTTTTTAAAAATTGTAGGAGACATCAAATGTTTAAAAAACCCCTATTTTATGTTAACAACATTATTTTTTTTGGTAGAACAATAATTTTTAAATGCATATTTTTTAAATTTTTAGTGCATATTTTGGATTTTTAGATGCATATTATAGGCACATATTTTCGATTTTTAGATGCATGAAAGTACTTGCCCTAATAATTAGATAAACCCATTTTTCGGATGAAATTGTATCCGTCCGATTAAAACTGATCTAATCTTAGCGATCCATTTTTCGGATCAGTACTGATCCTTCACATTTTTACTTGGGATTTTTTTTTTGAAAGTACGTAAAAAAACAAAAATTTTGAAAAAAAAAAAAATTGAAATTTGGAACATTATTGAAGAAGTTATGATTAAAAGAAGTTTGAGTAAAGGAACAAACTACCAATTTTTAAAAATTTGATATCTTTTGAACGGGTCATCAAAAAAATCTGAAAATTTACCACGAAGGAGTTTTCGAAGGGTACTAAAAACTGAAAACAAATTGGGAAAATCTAAAAAAAAAGTTTTTCAAAGTGTCCGATTTCACATGGAATGCCCCCTATATTTTGTCAAATTTTTAATAAGTGTAAAAAACACTCACAAATCAAATATAAGTGAACTAGGCTTCGATACCACAGTGTGATGTAGGGTATAAATATTTAATGAATGTCACCTTTGGATAGGCATTAAAAAAATATTTTTTCTCATATGGAAACATCATATAGTTTCTTTAAAAAAATGGCTGAAAAATCCAAAAAACGATTTTTCGTCATTTTTTGACAAATTTTTTTAACCCCTAAATCCCCGATATGGCCGATAAGCCGAGACACCCCAACCTTAGAATTGTCTCTTTTTTATATATTTCAAGTTTTATGCAAATCGGTTCATAAGGGTTGAGATACTTCCCTTGTAATCCAAATCGATGGAGCGACGCTCTCAGAACCTGAGAGGGCATCGCTATTATGGGTAAAAGGAGTCATTGAAGAACAGGACAAACTTTCGGCAATGCGCGCATTTGGAAAACAGGGCGCTGTTTCGGCCTCTTCATCGAAGTCTGGTAAAAGTTTATGCTTGCCAGACGAGAAACCTTTACCTAAGGGGTCTAAGATGACCAGCAATATCTGGACTCTGTCTTTTAGTGATATGGTGCACGCTTGCTTTGTTAGGGTTGTGATCAACAGGGGGAATGGGGATTATAGCCTGGATCCAAACTTGACGTCGTTGAAAACAAACAAACAAACCCGTCTCAACCCAGAGCCCGCTGAAATCATTCTGATGATGATTAGGGTCGGCAATCCTGATTTTTCAACTCAGAGCTGGCAAATTGCCAGATTGGTTGAGATGGAGGGCGCTCGTCGTCAAGCAGTGGTTAATGAGGAATCACTTCCGCTTTTAGCCAGAACTGATGGCATTATTAGGTTTGTTTTTTTATATAAAAGTAAATGTCTACAAGGGCGACCCGAAGCCTATTTTAGGCAAATATAAGCCAGTGTCAGAGTCGGCTGGGGAGGAGATTCCGGAAGAGGTTGATATTTAGGTGACCGATTCTAGGCTGATGGGTGATGCATCTGGAATCTTAGAAACCGAATCTGGTAACGAATGCGACCTCTGTGATAACACGGAGGACAAAACTTATGTCACGGTGACTTTTGTTGCCTTCGATTCAGAACAGATGGGACACATATCCAATGCGACCTCTACACTCTATCACTGTGAGGCAGCCTCAGTTGCACTCTTACTGCGCCTGATGAGAGGAGCAGTTGACTTGGCTTTTAGAGCCCTTGGAGGTGGTAGGGCTTGTGGATTAAAGACACCTGGATTTAAGTTTATGAATGCCAGTGGTGTGTCCTAGTCTGCTGCATAAAATCATTGTTTGCTGGCCTGCTTTAGAGACAAAAGGGAACTGAGTCTTCATCACGAAGGTACAGAGAATGGCGTCGATGTTTATCGCTTGTGCTCTTCGTACTACCCCTACGGCAGCATTAGAAATCCTCCTTTACCTGATAACATTGGGCATATTGGGTAGGCAGTATACAGGTACGTCGGCCATTCGACTGCAATGGAAGAACAGCGATTGTAGCCACAGCACGATCTTGAAGAAGATAATTCAAAATGTGAACTGCGCTCCCTCATGAGCCTTTTTGAGCACCACTTTACCACAATGCTTATCATCCAGGGAATCTTCGATGAGGGGAATTTCGGGTAGTGGAGCCTCTATAAATTTTTACACAGATGGATTGAAGCTACACGAGCAATTGCGCTTTGAAATCTATTCGGAAAAGATTGGGTTGAGCCTGACTCTAAGATTGCGAGATCATTGAAATGTTTACCAGGCAGAGATACAGGCAAAAGAGGAGGCCAGCTAATTGAGTTGCAATGTCTCGTCTAAAACGGCAGTCAAAATCTATTCTGACGGTCAAGCCGCGGCCAAGTCCCTGGAGTCAATATTTCTAAAAACAAGATCTGCCCATAACTGCCTCACGCCCTTTAATGAGATGGCCAAGCATTTTGACAGACGACTCATATGGATCCCAAGGCACAGATACATTCCAGGGAATTCTAAGGCCGATGAGCTTGCAAGACTGGTAACTACCTTACAGGTTCCAACATAATTGGAATATGTTGGTATGCCTCTAGAAACTTGCAAGCAAAAATACGGCTTTGTTCCGCGACGGAAACTAATCAGAGATGAGCACGAACGCTTTGCCCTTCTCTAAATCGGAAGCGCAAAGGTGCTTCTACACAAATATCTTGGAAGCGCTATTGCAAGAGAAGAGGTTTCGACGGTAGTTGCTATAATTACCAGACACTATAGGGAAGCACGCAGAGCGGTTATATGTGCCGTCAAATGACTTTTGCTGGAGTTTCATGGGTGAAAAGGAGTTGGAAACTGTCGAACACTTCATCTGCCATTGCCCGGCACTTTCTGGTCAGCGACTTGCTTCGCTAGGATCTAAAATTTTTTTAAAACTATTGAATGGCTTGAGAAATGTTATTAAACAAAATTCCAAAATGTATAATTTTCCGTCAAGACTATTGAATTTACATATCTGTTGAAAAACATAAATTGGAGATCCTGCAAATGGTATAAAAGACAAGCTACATCGTTTCACATTGTTTTCAGGAGTGTCAGAGAAGTTTTAATTTTTTTTATTTTATGAAAGTCTATTATTTATTTTCCTCTTAAAACATTCTACATTTTACATCGAATACCCTCAAAAAAACAAAATTTCTACTTAATTCTCGTACGCGTAAAAAACTCGTTAATAACCGTTACAAAATTCCATAACGATTAACCAAACACATCTTTATAGATAATCAATATTCAAGACTAAAATAAGCGCAAAAAAATAAAATTAAAACGATAAATAAGAAAACAATTCAACCCAACCACCATCATCACCATACTTCGTCCATCCATCCATTTATCCATACATCAATCATTTACAGAAATTTACTGCAAACAAACGTGCGACTTTTCTTAAAAAATACAAAGGAATGACCAACATCCAATAAACCCTCAAATCATCCGCCAAAGAAAACCAAAAATTGCTAAAACAACAAAATTACAAAAAATTCAAAATAAATAGAATGTCAAGACAGACGGACAGCAGGCATTACAAATTGTGACAATAAATGAAAGAGTATTTAAAAAAATAAATTAAGGATCATTTTGTCAAACTACTTTAAATGGTTTTGTTTTATAACATGTCAAACTGACATTTAACAATGTTTGAAAAGAAGAAGAAAGGAAACTCGTTAAAAGCCCCCCAAAATAAAAATAAAGAGGTGTTACAGAACATTACCACATTACTTACAATATCTACATTGTAAGTAGTACATCGTATTTAGTGTTACTTATTTGAAAGTGAAGCTACACGCAGAGAAAAAATACATTAGAACTGATTGTGAATAAAAAACCAAGACATTAGGTCTGTTTGTTTACTTAAATATCTTACTAATTTTACTACAACTGGAAATTTTTGTTTACTTTTTGTACTGAAAATTTCCAGCTGTAGTAAAAGTAGTAAAAATGAGTAGATTGTAGTAAGGTAAACGAACAGGCATTTGGTAGCATTGGCACGTCCAATTCTGATGTTTCAAGTCATCGCATAGTGGCCTGTTTTAAAGTAGATTATGAACTTACAATTAGATCTTCGAAGAGTTATTCACTGGATCTTTACAACGTCGAAACATCAAATTCTACTGTTTGGAGTCCTTGTTCGCATTGCGGCCTGCTTTGGAGTAGGTTACAAATTGCAAATTGGACAAAGAGAATAGCTTCCATGAGTATCACTTACCCATCGTGCATTCCAAATAGTCAACATCCATTCACTGACTTTTACGCAAAGGAATTAACACTAAACGAATATGTAGGATTCTAAATCTACTTCAAGGAACTTAAATTGAGTTTTACTCGAAGATTCCAAAATGTTGTTTGAAGGTTGTTTGAAGGAAGTTACAGATTGTTCGCTTCACACTTATTTTATGAGATTAATAAGCCTCATGACATCCACTAATATGGTTCTCAGGATACAGAGACATTTTGACTTGATAGTCGACTACCTTAAATGACTGGGAACGGCATAACCTACAGTGTACTAGGAAATAAGAGACATATGGTCACAAAACCGAAAATTTTTTCGCGATATTAGAAAAATACTCAATATGAGAAAAACCCGTAATTGGCGTTTCAGTTTGGGCCTCCGTGGCATACTCCTTGAAGAAATGTATTGGCACGAGCTAAGATGTAGAGCATTTAACTACTATCTTGTGCAATATTTAGAGACCAATTCACTCGTAAATGATCAAAAGTATGGCTTCCGTACAAGTTAGCTTTTGAGTCTATTCGTAGGAGCTTGGGTTAAGCCTAGCTCGAAAGATTGCCAGATCATTGCAGTGTTTACTGGACAGAAATGCTGGCAATTAAAGAAGTGGCAGACTGGTTGAGTTGCAATGTCTTGTCTACAGCCGCAGTCCACACCTAATCCGAAAGTCAAGCTGCGGTCAAGTCCATGCAGTCAATATTTCTGAAAACAAGCCGCATGTTTTTTGCTAGGCAGTTTGACATACGACTCATATTATTCCCTGGGCACAGTGGCATCCCAGGGAATTGCAAAGCCGATGAGCTTGCAAGACTGGGAACTACCTTACGGAATTGGAATGTGTTGGTATGCCTCTAGAAACTTGCAAATGTTTTTTATGGGAAAAAACGCTGAGCGGTTAAACGTGATGTCAAATGACTTTTGCAGGAGTTGCATGGATGAGGAGTTGGAAACCATCGAACGATTAATCTGCCATTCGCCGGCACTTTCTGGTCAGAGAATTATTTCACTGGTATCTAGGGAGCTGTGCGATTTTTCTAATTTGTTGGATGTCAAAATTCAATATCTCAGGAGTTTCATAAGGAGCTCAAATTGATTGCACAGCAATGACTAGTACCTTATCGTGATATCACAACGGACCTCAGAGACTATGTGTGCTGACGTAAAGCATCAGCAGCCACTTACAATCTAACTTAACCCATGGCTTCCGTAGCGGTGGATCTACGCGAGACTTATTGGCGTTTCTATCAAAACGTTGGAGCCAGTCCCCTTACTACTTTAGTGAGATAAAAGTTGTTGCTCTAGATATTTCCAAGGCGTTCGATCGTGTTTGACACGGGGCACTCGTGGCTAAGCTTTTTGCCTTTTGTGTCATTAATGACTTCTCTCGATTTATAACGATTTTTTTCAGAGACTACGGGTTGTTTTAGATGTGGTCTTAGCAAATGAGTTTTAGCTAAATTCAGGGGTACCGCAAGGTTCTGTTATTTTTCCTACTCTATTCCTCATTTTTTTTTACGTTGTACCAACACTCAGGGGATGCGCCTACTAATTCAGTGCATTGTGTTGGTATCAGGAAATTAGGTTGTGAGGAGGAGGAAAGAGGGAGTAGTGTTTGTGGATATTTAACTTGAATTTATCTACATTGAAAGAAGCTGGGAAGACCTCCGATGTGAGGATTCTTTCCATGGTAATATCGGTAAAACAGAGTCACACATTCCGACGATGCTCCAGTGAGTCAATGGAGTTGGATAGCCAAAAGCTCCAAAATAGATTTTGAAGCCCCAGCCCATAAATGGGGGAATATATGAGCCCATATATTCCATCTTCGGTGGGATGTAGGTGGTATAAACAGAAGATCGGATGAGATGAAGTACTTACACCGGTTTATAAACCCGAGACACTTGAATGCTTCTTTCGACACTTTAAAAACGTGCTTATTCCGACGGACATCGCACTGAATTTTCATGCCCAGAACATCAAGAGTGTCCGATTCCTCTTGATGTTCTGGGCATGAGAATACAGTGTGGTGTCTGTTGGAATAAACACGTATTTCAACTGTTGAAAGAAATATTCAAGTGCCTTAGATGTCTGAAACTGGGCAAGGCTTACTTCACTTCATCCGACCTGCTTACTATTTACACCAGCTTTAACCGGCATATGGAATACATATGCCGGAATACAACTTTCAAATATAGGCTTTGAAGCCACCGCCCCCAAAGCCTATTCTGAAGATTCTGGACAGAATTTATGGGAGGACGATGAGCTTATCAATGTCAGCGAAATTGATAGGTTTATCCAACTCTTTTGATTGGATGGAGCATCGTCGAAATGTGGGTTATGTGACACTCTTCTATCGATATCATGGCGGGTGTTCATCTGAGATAAGTGAAATTATTCACCAGGCAAGCGTTAGTTCGTAATACTCGCTTGTCTCGTAATCAAGAGGTCTAATTTATACGAAAGCAAATCCTATTTTGTGTGAGGAACTTAAGAATACGTTACAAACGCGAATATCTTTAAAACTTTAAGTGATAGAAAATTTTTGGAAGACAGATTTGGAATCGGGTGGTCAACGAGGTAGCGAAACTAAAGGAATTCTAATGGGCCCCACCCTGTGCTCTATGGATGTTGGTCTCCTCCAGCGTTATGCGTGATAACCTTACGAGAGATTTCAATGAAAATAGCGTAATAGTCGGACACTGTGTAGAAGTAGGATGATATGTATAACCTTTTGTCAATTGAGATCTACTAAAGTTGTATGACTGAGAAGAAGAAATGTGGGGACTATCAAACACTTCCCTGCCACTGTACTTTTGAGAATGCGAGAAAATAATATCTCTGTGGTGTCCCCAAGGTCCTCAGAGTATATATGTGCTGATGTAAAGCGTTCGAAGCCATTTCAAACCTAGATTTTACAATTTGTTAACCATGGGAATAATATTATAATTTTTAATTTTAGAACTTTTGTCTGACAAGATTTAAATTGAAGCTAATGTTTCTTGCTAATTTTTCCCTGCGTGTATTTATTACATGACAGTAGTACACCAAATGAACCACCACTTTTTATTACTCCTCAAACTTGTAAATTTCTAAATTCCCTGTTTCGTTTTTTTTTTTAATTTTCTCGAAGAGAGTTGTTTGACAACCATAAGACAAGAAAAGAAGAAATACTTACTTAAATGTAACTGATGTGTATATAATTGTGGACATTGAACAGTAAAGAAAAAACATGTAATTTCTTTTTTGTGTTTTTGTACGACCAGAAATAATAAGTTGTTAAATTTTCTTAGGGAGAAATAAAAATAAACAACATTACAATGGACCGGAGGTCAAGAATGTGATAGATTTCAGGAATTTAAATGTGAATTTCCCTGGTAATAGTGAATTTGATATTTGAAAACGTTTTAAATACATTATTTAGATGGCCAAACATTTAATTTGCTGCTTGAATTGAATCATTTAGGTTGCTGTCGTGAATTAGGCCAAACACAGCCTAATTGACCGGGATTTTTTAGTTTTCACTTAGAGATTAGGACTCGAACCCCAGCTTGGGCGCAAAAATTTTTATTTTATTTTACCTCCAAAACCGACAAAAATAATAAGTCTTTAAATTTTTTTAGGAGAAATAAAAAAAATAAGACACACATAGATAATTTACAATGGTTTGGAGTTCAAGGATGTGCCAGATTTCAAGAATTTAAATGGGAGGTATTATGGGTAATTGTGTAATTCAGACCGGTAATAAAGCAGGGGGATTACTGCAAACTTTAATTACTAATATTTTGTACGCTTATTCCAGTCGATTCTAATGGTTTTTCTTTTCGAATCGAAATACCAAGAAACCCCCAAGAAGTCGATATTTGGAAACATTTTGAAAATATTTTTCTAATGGCTAAACATTAAAATTGCTGTTTGATTTGAATAGTTTTGGTTGCTGTTGTGAATTAGGATCGACACACTTTCCTTGGCCGGGATTTTTTAGTTTCCTTGAGATTTGGAATGGAGCTCGAATCGAAAAATACAGAAACCCCCCAGAATTCGATATTTGGAAACATTTGGAATTGCTGATTGAGTTAATTCGTTTTGGTTTCTGTTGTGAATCAGGACTGACACACTTTCGTTGGACGGGATTCTTATTTTCCCATTTTGAATTTGGAACCGGGCCCCAGCTTGGGCGCCAAATTTATTATTTTGTTTTACTTTGATGTACAAGAAAATTTTCGTATTCAAATACTTTTAAGACTAATATTTTGTACATATATGTCACCGTGCGTATATAATACCGGAAAGTATTTCTTTTCGAATCGAAATACACAGAAACCCCTCAGAATTCGATATTTGGAAACATTTTGAACATATTTTTTTGATGGCTAAACATTAAAATTGCTGTTTGATTTGTTTTGGTTGCTGTTGCGAATAAGAACCGAAACACTCTCGTTGGCCGGAATTTCTTAGCTTTTATTTTGAGATTCGAAATCGAGCCACAGCTTGGGCGCCATTTTTTTATTTTGTTTTACTGGGCTAAGGTTAGGTAGAGGTACGTTTACTGTGGTTACTGCATACTTCGATGTAAAAAAAATGTTGGTATTCGAACACTTTTAAGACTAATATTTTGTACGTAAATGTAATTCTATTCGAACGGGGTTTATTTTCGAATCAAAATACACAGAAACCCCACAGAATTGTATATTTGGAAACATTTTGAACATATTTTTCTAATGGATAAACATTGAAAATGTTGTTTGATTTGAATCATTTAGGTTGCTGTTGTGAATTAGGACCGAATTAGGACAGAAATTCCATTAACCGGGATTTCTTAGTTTTCACTTTGGGATTCGGAATCGGGCCCTCACTTGGGCGCCAAATTTCTTATTTTGTTTTACTGGGGTTACTGCATACTTCGATGTAAAAGAAAATGTTCGTATCGGAACACTTTAAAGACTAATATTTTGTACGTATATGTCATTCGACCCCTCAGAATTCGATATTTGGAAACATTTTGAAAATATTTTTCTAAAGGCTAAACATTGAAATTACTGTTTGTTTCATATCGTTTTAGTTGTTGTTGTGAATTAGGAACGACACACTCTCGTTGGCTGGGATTTCTTTGTTTTCACTTTAAGATTAGGAATCGGACCCCAGCTTGGGCACAAAATTTCACATTTTTTTACCACCAAAACCGACAAAAATAGTAAGTTGTTAAAATTTCTTAAGGAAAAATAAAAAACAACACACACAGAGATAATTTACAATGGATCGGACTTCAAGAATGTGACAGATTACAAGAATTTAAATGGTAATTATGCAATTCCGACCGGTATTAAAGCAAAGGGGTTAAACACCTCAGAATTCGATATTTGGAAACATTTTGAAAATATTTTTCTAAAGGCTAAACATTAAAATTGTTGTTTGATTTGAATCATTTAGGTTGCTGTTGTGAATTAGGACCGACACACTCTAGTTGGCCGGAATTTCTTCGTTTTTACGTTGAGATTCGAAGTCGAGCCCCAGCTTTGGCGCAAAATTTCTTATTTTTTTGCTGGGGTTACTGCATACTTCGATGTAAAAGAAAATTTTCGAATTCGAACACTTTTAAGACTAATATTTTGTACGTATATGTCATTCGATTCGAAAGGTTATTCTTCTTTAAACGAAATTCCCCTGAATTCGATGTTTGGAAACATTTTGAACATAGTTTTTAATGGCTTTACATTGAAATTGCTGTTTGACTTGAATCATTAGGTTGCTGTTGTAAATTAGAACCGACACCCTCTCGTTGGCCAGCATTTCTTTGTTTCCACTTTAAGATTTTAAATCGAGCCCCAGCTTGGGAGCCAAATTTCTTACTTTGTTTTACAAACGAAACAAATGGTTTTGCTTTTGCAATTTAGAAAACCGAAACCGCGGTATAGGAATAAAGGAATCTCTATCACAAATCGAAAGGTAAGAATCTCTATCACAAATTGGAGGGTATAGAAATATAAACAACACAGCATCCGCGAAACTGCAGCAGTATTTCAGCATTTTCATTTCACCTAATATTTCTTTTTCTACATAAAAAAAGCCTTCCCCATAGTGCAATAAAAAGGTATTAAGACGTTGCAATTGAAACAGACAGACAGAAAAAAGGTGCTAAGGTTTATAGTTTCAAAGGTGAGTATTGAGTTGTGGCTGTCATTGTCGCCTCACTTGGACGTTGTCGTCGATCGTTGGTATCCTGTTGCTTTGGCACTTACTTTTTTTTGTAACATTTTATTGCAAAGAATAGTTTTTGATTACTTGCCAAGAGTATAGTGGTGGTAAATAGTTGTAAGAACAAATAAAAAACAAATTTTAAGAAAAATGTAAATTACCTTTGTTGTCATAATTGTGGTTTTGTTGTTTACCTTTTTTTTATCCGTAATTGTTGTTGCAAGTAATAATGTTTTGTGTATTGTAAGTAGGGTTACTCAATTTTGTAAATAATTATGTTGATAATCATCTATTGGTATTTCAGAATTACAAGTATGTTTTTCTATGGAAAACAATAGATAGATTAAGAAAACTAAAAAACAGGCTTCGCCAATGTTCAGCTTACTCTACTTGGGTGTTGCAAAAATATAGCAACTGCAGGGAAGATGTAAATTCTCGTTTAATCTCCAGATGTTTAAAAGGTAATACTAAATTTAAGTACAGAATTTACATTTGATTTACTTTGTTTTGCAGCTTGAGGCAGCTGAATGTTTAGGATGAAAATTAAAAATGTTACTAGTTACATTTATTTATTAGTTCAAATAAAATTTAAAATTATATAAATTTAGGACTAGGTTGAAATAATTGAAGTTTTAATAAAACTGCTCAAAAATGGAAGGTTGAACGACTTTGACTTAACTATGTCCAAGATATTTTTTCGAGCACGTGTAGCTAAAAGGTTCATGAAGATCTCAACTTTAATAAGTCCCCGGGGCCAATTTCAGCACCAGTATTGAAACATTTTACTTCGACGTTATGTCGTACCTTGGACATTCTCTATGCTCTCTAAGATGATGGCTTTCGTAAAAGTATTTCTACGGTTGACCTGTTGGCGTTCTTTTGGAACGTTGAGTTGAGGATGGGAGGCACAAGCCAAAAATAAGGAAATTTTTAGGCAAGTCCATGGCGATCAGACTAAAATTAGCCTATAGTACTGTACCCTGAGAAGAAAAATTAGTATGGGTGAGAAAAGGTTTAGAAGAAAAAGAATGAAAAAAGTGCTTGTTTAGAATTTCTCAGTTGCATTTACAAACTTAAAAAAATCAGACAATGGAAGTCAATTGACCGTGTTTATTCTAGCCCTTCAGAAAGCTTGACAACAACAGACGTAATGTTCAGTTATGTCCTCATTCTCAAGACAAGCTGTTCATGGGTCTGATAAGACACCTAATCTCGTCATATGACGAGTACAGCCATTGTGTCCCGTAATTAAGCCAGTAAGTCTACGACAGTCTATTCTACTGAGACTAAGTACATAGTTAGCCACTTCCTTGTCTGACCTAATCAAAAAACGTTTGGTATTCTTGCATGCCAACTCATTTGACCATCGTTCCATGAAAATGGTTTTAATATAAGAGTTGATCCAACGCATCAACCATGTCAAGCCTATACCAATCTAGGGTTCCGGATTGTGAGGAATTGTTTCGGAGCCAAGAATTGGAACAGACTCCGCAATCTCGTTTCCCCGTATTTCCCTATGACCCGGAACCCACTGAAGACTGACGCTATTCCTACATGAGACCTCATTGAGTATGCGTCTACATTCCTGGACAATTTTAGATGAAGTGACTGGAGATTCAAGTGTAATGAGCGCAGCCTGGCTGTCACTGCAAGTACTGATTCTCCTATCCCTCCATCTGTTCCGGATTATACAGGTCGCCACGTCCAAAATAGCAAATATTTCAGTCTGAAATACTGTAGCTATTTTTCCCATAGCAATATAGCATTTGGTCGCATCGTCCAAATACCAACCAGAGCCATTTAAGGTACTGGATCCATCCGTGTAGAAAGTATCCGTGTAATCTTCTAATAGGTCTGCTGGGTTGCCCCAGTATACCCTACTCGGAAATATTACAGTAAGCTTCCTACCAAACTGCATCGAGATGAAGTTTTACTGTCCAAAGGTATAGAAAGCATCAAAGTTCCGAAAGCCTATTGAACAGACGACCATGTCCCACATTGTACTACCCATGCCATGTTACGCTTTTGCGGAGCCTGCACAAAGATTTCATAGCTTCTCCTTGAATATGTAGGTATAAAGGAAGCATATATAACATAGCGTCCAGGGCTACGCCTGAGGTGGTGCTCATGGCACCAGTAATTCCCAAAGTAGCCGCTCCTTGTAGTCCGTTCTGCTTCGATCGAATAGTCTTCACCATCGTTTTCGGCCACCAGACTACCGCCGCATACGTCTAATTATAGCTATGTTCATCCAATGAACATTAGCAGATCTTCGACCCAATGTTTTCCAAAAAGCTCGCCGACACTGCCAGAAAATCCGAAATGCCCGTGAAAATTTTTGTTCAACATGTTTTGTCCACATTAGTTACTGCCTAGGGTAACCCCTAAATACTTAACTTCTATGGACAGTTGAAGAGTTGTGCCCTTCAACGTAGGAAGCTTAAGACCTATGAGACTATGTTTGGGTTTTCGCGTGAACAACACGAGTGTTGTCTTGTTTGGATTGACAGAAAATCCGAAATGCCAGTGAAACTTTTTGTTCAACATGTTTTGTCCACATTAGTTTACTATCTAGGGTAACCTCTAAATACTTTACTTCTGTGGAAAGTTTAAGGGTTATCCGCTTCAGCGTAGGAAGCTGAAGACTCTTATGTTTGGGTCTTCACGTAAACAACACGAGTGTTGTCTTGTTTGGATTGACAGGCAATCCATGTCGATTGCACCAGTCGTCCACCAAGTTAAGCGACTTTTCGGATACTAATGCGTACACATCGTCAGCGTATGCCTGTATGTGTACACCTAGAGCTTGTATTTCAAATTTACCACAATTTTTGAAACGTTGCAGTCATTCTATTTGACAATTTGGTGAAAGCAAAGTGGTTATCTGGATATTTCCAAGGCGTTCGATTGTGTTTCAAATCTGATGGCGTTTCGAATCTGATGGCGTTTGGTGTTTGTAATGTTTTCTCTAGATTTATATCGAGCTTTGTGAATTCCATCTTAATTTAGGGGTAACGCAAGGGTTCGTTCTTTCTCCTACACTTTTTCTTAATGACCTTCTAAGTAAAACTTCCAATCCCATCAATTCTTTCGCAGATGACTGCAACATTTGACACTTATTTACCTATCATAGACCCAGCCTTACCGAGGTAAAATCTTTGAGACAGAACATGAAAAATACACTCAATCATGACATTCAGCGATATCCATGTTTTTCAAGTGTCGAATGAAGCGTTCAAGTGACTTGGTTTTTGAAACGGTGGAAGCTTCACTACGTCTGATCTCCTTACTATTTATAGCTCCTATATCAAACCGAAAATGGAATAAAACTCCCATATCTGGGCAGGAGCCTCAAGGTCTATATTGAAGCTTCTGCACCGGGTGCAAAGGAGTGCGTTGAAGCTCATCAATGACAGTATCAAGCTCTATTGACTCATTTGAGCATCGTCGGAATGTGGGTTGTGTGTCATTGTTCTATTGATATTACCACGATAAGTGTTCAGCTGAGATAGGTAAACTCTTTCCTAAGAAAGAGTTGTTCGTAGTACTTATCTATCCAGTAGATCACATGCATTCATAGTCGTATGTCCAATGAATGTATATATGTATATAATCAGTCGATAGCTGTATGTGGAATAAACTCTCTGCAGTAGTCTTCCCAGTCAGCAATGATCTAGAAAAATTCCAATTAATTATTCACAAAAACTAGTCCCTCTATCCTCCGCCTCATAACTTATTTTCCTAACACTAACATTGCATTAGTAGAGCATCCCCTGAGTGTTGGCTCGAAGTTTTTATTATTTTATTTATTTATTTTTTTTCCATCGAATGGCTTCTGTACGAGCATTCAAAAAATGCAAAAATCACAATTTTTCGCAACTTTCAACCGTGAATAACTAAAAAATCTAGACGTAAAATCCCTTTTGGGAGTTTTGTTTATCATACGGTCTACTTTCATTTCACTTTGGAGCCATTGAGGTTCATAGTGACGACCTAAAATTTGTTGCACAGTGTAATTGTAATTTTCTTTAAAATCTTAAGTAACAATAGCTGTACTGTACCAAACTATCTATACAAAATATTTTCTTAAAAAATATGCATATTAAATTGCAGCCAGGTGATATTTTCATATCAGGAATAGCATTTCCGTTCGTTCATTTTATTGCAGCAAATATTAAAAAGGTCAAGGAGCTCTAAGAAACCGCCTTAAAATTCAAAACAACTCTCCTCGTTTTCATTTTTTTTATAATCTTTAAAATCCTATTAACAAAATTATAATAATACGACATCCATAACGACCACACATACTATAAACAGAATTTGAAGCAAAAAAAAATAATAATAAAACATAATTGTTATAATAAAATAATTATTGTTCGTCAAAGAGAAAAAGATTATCAAGTAATGATAATACAATAAACACCCTGGTTTTCCTGTCATAATTTCGCCAATGAAGCTCAAAGCACACAAACACATTCATATTGTATATAAACTATACACCATTTACAGATGTTAATTGAAAAAAGCAATTGTGATTCGAAGATTACATTTGTAATTCGAAGATTCCAGTTGTAATTCAATGATTTCTTTTGAAATTCATAGGTTTTTTTTAGCTTTTAGCCAACACTCATCTGATCATCTGTAATTCGGAAAAGATTAATTGTAATTTGAAAAATATTAATTGTTATTCGGAAAATATCAACTGTAATTCGAAAAAGATCAATTGTAATTCGAAGAAGATCAATTCTAACTCAAAAAAGTGAATTTTTAATGCGAAAAATATCAATTGTAATTCGAAGAATTTGTTTGTAATTCGAAAAAGAATTTTCGAATTACAATTAATCTTTTTCAAATTACAAATGGAATTTTCAAATTATAAGTAAAATCTTCCAATTACAAATGAAATCTTTGAATTACACTTGATCTTTTTCGCATCACATCTGTAAATGGTGTAGTTAAATTACCAGTTATTCTATTCTGCTACAGCAACTAACTTCCTTAAATTCAAAATGCCAGCGCGTGAACAACTTTTTGCAAAGTAGCGAGAACAAAAATTCAACTTCCCTTTATGGAACAATTGAAGGAGATACACATCATAAATACTTAAAAGGAAGATACTAGAGACGACTTGCAACATCTTCTTCCGTTTTGACTACGATAAGCGGCATAGAAACGATATAATGACCAACCAAACCCATATATTAAATATAAATAAAACAATTATATGAAAGAGTAAGTAGTTTAAATGTACACAAACCACCCAGCAGCAGTTAAACAGGCAGATATTAAACAAAAATTAAGACATACCATGGGAGGTTAGTGTTGCCTATACTTGGATGCAGAGAGAGAGAGACGCTTTTTAGATTTGAGTTATCAAGTGATTAATCGCAAAGATTTTTACATAAGAAATTAAAACTGTCCTCATTTTCGGAATATTTTAAAAATATTTTAGAAATTATTCGAAAATACTGAATTGATCGCCGTGGACCCATTGTCATAGCTGACTTATTTCCGAGCTTAGGTTTAGAAGTTGTATGCCCGTTAAGGAAAAGCAGACTAGGTCACTCAGTCCCTTGGTGGAACAAAGAACTTGGTAAGCAAAGAAAAAGCTCAAATAAACTTCTGAAGAGATCTTTAAAATCTCGAAGGGATACTGACTGGAACAACTTCCACCACGTGCAGACGGAAAATAAGAAAAAAAAAATGCGGAATGCCAAACTTGAGTCTTATTTAGCTTTTTATGAGGAGGTAAAGCGCACGGGGAATACGTTATGGCTCTCTAAAATCTTTCAGAAAGGTAATGCAACGAAGCTCGATTTTCTCAAGAAGCAGATAGTACCTACACAATCAACAGGAGGTCAATAGCATTCTATTGACTACTCACTTTCCATTATGTTTGTTATGAGAATCTTCAGAAATTATCCGGCAATAACCTCGTTTCTTTAACATGAATACCAGGACACAAGGAAGTAGATGTGAACGAGAAAGCTGTTGAGCTTGCAAAGTTGGGTGCAGAATGTGGTAGGAGCTTTTGTTCATACTGAACCCCTGATTCAGTACTACAGATCGACAGATCGAGAATTGATTGCCAGTCAATTTCCATGGCGAGCAGGAAATGGACAGAGTTAAGTAGAAGCAGAATTACCAGAACAATCCGTCCGAGTTACGACCTCAGAAGAACTCGCTACCTAATTTTTTTTACAAGAAGGGAATTTCGTTTACTACGGAAGTGGTCACAGGACACTGCCTATTTGCTTTCTTCGCAAGAACGATCGGACAAATTTTTGATTTCAATTGTAGAAGATGTAATGAACGGAATACGGACGAAACAGTTAAACATATCCTGTGCAAATGACCCGCATTGGCCAGGCGTCGCGAGAGAATATTAGGCAAAGCAGAACTCGAGAATCTGGAAGATGTTGCAGTTATGAAGTTAAACTGTTTGCAAGAATGACTAACACGTTTTATCCACGTCGATGAAGGAACATGTCAGTCCATAACCTAACCTTCCAGTACGTTAAGGGGCACAATTGTAAGACCTGTTTGTAGAACAACTTGTAGGGACTTGCATCAATGGTGGTTTCTGAGGAATCGATTAGGTACGCCTTTTTATTCTTTGATTACTATAAATACAATCAGTTTATCATCCTTTTTACTAAAGAGTCTTGAACGAATGGTTGAGAAGTTCATTATGTCAGTAGCATGAATCATGAGCCCCCTAAAAAGTCAGCAACATGCGTATCTGAATAGTGGAACTTGCGAGTTGACACTTCACGATCACACAAAAAATTCTTGGCTAACAATTTTCAATTAAATCTATTGATCAACAAAATTTAAATGAGTCAATCAATGTTTTGACTAAAATTTTTCTTATTTTCTTTAACTGTCGAATTACAAATTTTCAACATACCAGATTTTTTTTCGCTTTAATTTATTTGAATAGATTAATTCAAAAATATTCAAAATAATCGGGTTTTACTTTTTTTTTATTGTTTGCAGCGTATTGGAAAGCAAAAAAGAATATTTTTTTGATGGTTTTGTCATAAGCGTACAATTCATTTGTTAAATCAATCATTATATTAATTGACTTTAAATAAAATATTGATCAATCTTTTGATCAAAATCGAAAAAATGTATAATTGAACAAATTTTTAATCAATCACCTACAATTCGATGATTGGTATAACAATTTTTTTAATTGGAGGAGTTTCAATCAAAAAATTGCTTGAATCCGCGTTTTTGTTGATTGAAATTTGTTTCAAATTTTTTCTGTAATCTTGTTTTTAAGATTGAAAGGAGCAGTAACTCACAAGATTATACTCTGGGAGTTTTTGTTGATATAGAGGTATCTTTTGATATTACTATTTTTGATTCTATAAAAACATTGGCTGAATTCCATAGTGTAGATTCGGTTCTAGTAAAATGGATTCAAAAAGTAAAGCTCTCTGGGAGATTGTTGACGGCTGAAGGTGAGTGGGGCAAAAAAGTGACGGTTGAGGTCAGAAGACGCTGGGGGTATCCACTCATTACTGCGACGTACGCTAGCAGGTCTTAGACCCTGTGTCTTTTCAAAAGATCTTTGATACTACCAGAAAATCCAAAATGCTCGTGAAACTTTTTTCTCAACATGTTTTGTTCACAGTAGTGTAACTCTTTAACTGTAGACAGTTAAAAAAGTTTCACGGGCATTTCGGATTTTCTAGCAGTGTCGGAGAGCTTTTGGATAGCCAAAGGGTCTAAGACCTATTAGTGTACATTGGATGTACATTACTGTAATTAGTAATTAGGTAGTGTGGTGGTCGAGAACGATGGTGAAGCCTATTCGATTCAAGCTGCACAATAACATGAGCACCACCCCGGGCGCAGCGCTGGACGATATGTTAGACATGATTCCGTTGGACCTACATATTCAAGGAGAATCTATGAAATATTTGTGCAGGCTCCGCAAAAGTGGAACATGGCATGGGAAGTACAATGTGAAGCATGGTCGTCTTTCAAAACTTTGCCCGATGACTTTTATGCCTTTGGACAGTACAACCTCAAGTTTAGTATAATATTTCGGAGTAGGAAAGACTGGGGCATCCCAGTAGATCTATTAGAAAATTACAGATACTTCTTACACACATGGATTTGGTACCTTAAATGGCTCTGGATCTGGTTGATACTTAAACGATGCGACCAAATGACATATAGCTATGGAGAAAATAGCTGCAGTATTTTATACTGAAGTATTTGCTATTTTGACGTGGCGACCTGGAAAAGTGAGAACAGATGGAGGGAGAGGAGAATCAGTATCAGCATTTACAGCCAGGCTGCACTCAGTGCACTTGAATATTCAGTCACTTTATCTAAAATTGTCCAGGAATGTAGACGAAGACTCAATGAGGTCTCATGTGGGGTCAGTTTACCGTGGGTTCCGGGTCATAAAGGAATAGGTTAGGCTGCAAGTGGGTAAACTTTAGTCACTTTATCTAAAATTGTCCAGGAATGTAGACGCAGACTCAATGAGGTCTCATGTGGGGTCAGTTTACCGTGGGTTCCGGGTCATAAAGGAATAGGTTAGGCTGCAAGTGGTGGTTGACATTTTACGTCAAAACACGTAGAATCTGAGGTCTGTTGTGATACAACGGGACTGTAATAGGTTTCCCAACTAGTCCCTACCGTTAAACCAATTGGAGCTTCTTAGGAAACTCCTTAAATATTTAATTTTGACATCCGACAAATCAGAAAGATCGTGCAGCTCCCTAGATCCCAGTGAAGCACCTCTCTGACCACAAAGTGGAGGGCAATGGCAGATGAAGTGTTCTATAGTTTCCCACTCCTGTTCATCCCTGCAACTCTGGCAAAAGTCATTCGACGGCACATTTAACCGCTCTGTGTGCTTCCCTATAAGACTGTGTCTGGTAATTATAGCAACCACCGTTAAAATCTCTCCTTTTGGAAGCGATATCAGCTAACTTGTACGCTTCTGGTTAAAAGAAGGCCAAATCTGTCGTGTTGTCTCACACGTCCATCCATTTGCCCATCTTTAATTAGTCTCCGTCGCTGCACAAAGCCGTAGGTTTTGCTTGCAAGTTTCTAGAGGCATACCAACACATTCCAATTCTGTTGGAACCTGTAGGGTAGTTCCCAGTCTTGCAAGCTCATCGGTTTTGAAATTCCCTGGAATGTCTCTGTGCCCTGGGACCCATGTGAGTCGTATGTTAAACTGTTTGGCCATCTCATTTAAGGACGTGCGGCAGTTAAGGGCAGATCTTGTTTTCAGAAACATTGAATCCAGGGACTTGACCGCGGCTTGACTGTCAGAATATTTGTTGACATTGCAACTCAACCAGTCAGCCACTTCCTTTATTGCCAGCATCTCTGCCTGGTAAACCCTGCAATGATCTGGCAATCTTTGAGCCAGGCTCAATCTAAGCTCTTTTAAATAGACTCCAAAGTCCATTTGCTTGTGCAGCCTCGATCCATCTGTGTAAAAATTTATGGTGTCTCCCTGGATGGTATCATAGGGGTAAGGTGGCGCTCAAAAAGGCTCATAGAGGGAGCAGAGACCACATTTTGTGGTATTGTTAACTTCTTCAAGATCGCGTTATGGCCACAATCGCTGCTCCTCCATTTCTATTAAGTCGAATTTCCGACGTAGCCGCATACTGCCTACCCAATATGTCCAATGGTATCAGGTGTAGGAGGATTTCTAATGCAGTCGTAGGTGTAGTACAAAGAGCACCAGTGATGCACATCGACGCCATTCTCTGCACCTTCGTGATAAAGATACAGTTCGCTTTTGTTTCTAAAGCAGGCCACCAGACTATGATTCCATACAGCAGAATTGGACGCACCACTGCTGTATAGATCCAATGAACAACATGAGGGCTAAAACCCCATCGTTTCCAATGGCCCTTTTACAGGAATATAAAGCAATCGTTGCTTTTCTTACCCGTTCCTCAATATTACGCCTGAAATTCAACCTACTATCTAGAAACACTCCATCTGAGAAGGTGATTTCAGCGCCGTCCAGAGAAATAGGATCGAAAGCAGGAATCTTATTTTTTTCCTTGTAAACAAAACAAGCTCTTTTTTTACTTGGATTAACTACTAGATTACAGTCTTTTGCCCATTTAGACAGATCTTTCAGAGAACCCTGAAGAATGTCCCTCAATGTTGGCAGATGCTTCCCCTTTACCGCTATCGCGACATCGTTAGCATATGCGACAACATGACAACCATGTGCTACTAGAGATATCAGCATTAAATTCAGTGCCAGGTTCCAAAGAAAGAACACCTCCCTGTGGTGTGCCCCTATTAACAAATCGAGAGAGTTGTGAGACCTAAAATGACTTCCAGGACCAATGTTGGGCAGGTTTTCATAGCACCCATGATTAGAGTACAAGCCAGACGCTGTACCTTGCCCAGTTTTTGCGTATCATCCCTCTACAAAGTTTTCAGACTCGTACGTTATGATTTATCAAATTCGGAGGAGGTGAGAGAAATCTTTCGAAAGATTTAATATGGATTTACATTAAAGATATTAAAAAATCGCTAAATTGTTAACACCCCCCTGGGTAGGCAGTGTGAAATATTTTTTTGCCAGACTCCTTTTGTGAGCAACAGATATGCTTCTTTATACAAAAAGCGTTAATATGCGCAAGCTGCAAATAAAAATAAACATAAAAGGAACCAATTTTCTGTGGTTGTTGTGGTTCTGTTTTCTGTATTTTATGTTATTTTTTCTTATTTTGTTCATAAAGCTGTTGTTAATTGCAAGTCCATATACTAGGGCAGTGGTCGGCAGAAAGAGGCATATGAAAGTATTTGTGTTTTAATAAAAATATGCATGTGTTGGTGTATTTCTTCAACAAAGCGACATCAACCTGCTTTGAAGAAAGTAAGCTTGCTACTGAATAAAATATTTGTTCTTTTTATGCTCTTTGTTGATTTTTTGTTGACATTCGTGTTGTATACATGTGAATAACCGATTGTGTTCGGCTCCAGCGTGCAATGGGTGCCGACCACTGTACTAGGGTATGGTATGGATAGTAGGGTGGAGGAAATTTTCCTTTTTTCGAATTTCAAGAAAAAAAAAATAAAAATTAAAAAAAAAAATTTTGTTTTTTTTTAGCTTAAAAAATTTGTTATTATTTGGACATTACCAAAAAAGGTTTTTTTGATAGTAAAAAAAATTTTTTGGTCCTTACAAATTTTTCCGAATTTCAAAAAAAATAAAATTTTTTTTTATATATGGTTTTTGAATTGAGAAAAGTGTGAAAGAAAAATTTAATTTTTCTAAAAATTTAAGACATCCTGGTTTGTTTGTGTCTAAAATATAGACCATGTCTGGCAACGTTTGCAAAAATAAGTACTTAGATCAGAATTGATGAAGGAGAGGAAGAAGAATAATGATTACTAAAAATAAAAATCTATTTACATTAAATAGCAATAACAACACTTCTGTAAGAAAAAACCTACAGCAACAACACCACTCGAATTGAAAAAATCAGATTTAGTTGATACTTGCTTAACAGCCTTCGTGGCGTATCGGTCTAGAGTGATTGTACGTTACAAGCAGTTAATAGCAAAGTATTACAGATGATGATGAGTTCAATCCTCGGCGGCTGCGATCTGTAAATAATTTTCACATATAGAGTTCTATTGACTATTAACTAAATAAATTTGACATTAAAAGTTTTTCTGAAGATTATTATAACTGGATAATATGAAACTAGTAAGAAACAAACCAGGATGTCTTAAATTTTTAGAAAAATTAAATTTTTCTTTCACACTTTTCTCAATTCAAAAACCATATATAACAAATCGAAAAATTATAATACATAATTATAATTAGAGCCTGAGCTCGACTGTCTTTACAGAAACAATAATTTAAAAATAACGACTATAAGTCGCCCTAAGTGGCAATATCAGTATCTTTGGAAAAATTAGCAACACCTAACATTTGTGTCTAAAATATAGACCATGTCTGGCAACGTTTGCAAAAATAAGTACTTAGATCAGAATTGATGAAGGAGAGGAAGAAGAATAATGATTACTAAAAATAAAAATCTATTTACATTAAATAGCAATAACAACACTTCTGTAAGAAAAAACCTACAGCAACAACACCACTCGAATTGAAAAAATCAGATTTAGTTGATACTTGCTTAACAGCCTTCGTGGCGTATCGGTCTAGAGTGATTGTACGTTACAAGCAGTTAATAGCAAAGTATTACAGATGATGATGAGTTCAATCCTCGGCGGCTGCGATCTGTAAATAATTTTCACATATAGAGTTCTATTGACTATTAACTAAATAAATTTGACATTAAAAGTTTTTCTGAAGATTATTATAACTGGATAATATGAAACTAGTAAGAAACAAACCAGGATGTCTTAAATTTTTAGAAAAATTAAATTTTTCTTTCACACTTTTCTCAATTCAAAAACCATATATAACAAATCGAAAAATTATAATACATAATTATAATTAGAGCCTGAGCTCGACTGTCTTTACAGAAACAATAATTTAAAATTTTTTTTTTTTTTTTTTTTTTTTTTTAATTTTTTTGATTTTTTTAGCTTAAAGTTTTTGTTAATATTTGGACACAAAAAAAAAATTTTTGGTCCTTACAAAATTTTAATTTTTTTTTTTTTTTCAAAAATAACATTTTTTTTTTTTTTAAATTGCATTAAAGGGGGAAAAAATTATACGATAATTAAAAATATACTTTTTTCTATGCTGTGCTAATATTCAAAAAAATTTTAATTTGCTCCACCCTAATGGATAGGGTATGTGAGCGAGTATGTGGTCTATATTTGTATATGTTGCTTACAACATATTTTGTACTTTTTTTTTGTCTTAAGAAGAATAAAAAAAATTAAGAAAATAAAATGCAAAAGTACAGTTGAGCAACAGGCGTCTGCAACAACAACAGCATCTGCCACAGTCAACATTATTTTAAGTCTGTTGCTGCTGATGATGAGGATGAGATCCTCCTTATAATCAAGTTTATAAAGAACTGATGCAGACGATGATGATGATGACGACGATGTGTTGCTGCTGTTGATGACGACTATGACTCAGACATAAAAAGTTAAACATTTTGTTTGTTTTCGTTTCTTTTTATTGTTTTGCAAAGAAACAGGAACCAAAACAAAAACTTCAAAATAAAATGCATTTTTTTTGCGATAAATAAAAAGGCGGAAAAGAAATCCCAGTTGGAAATGAAAAAAAAAAAAAATTCTAGAAGTAATAATTTGATATGAACAAAATTTGGAAAATCATTTAAAAAATGTATATTTTAGAAAATCTAAAAAAAAAATGCACTTTTGCAAAGCATTGCAAAATGTGCAATTTTACAAATAAATAAAAAACCGGTTGTGCAAAATGTGCAATTTTACAATAAAATTAACAACAAATTGCTGGAAATGCATTTTGAACAAATAAAAATATTTTATAAAAATATGCAGTTTTTAGCAAATCTTACACAATTTACACATTTGCAAGACATTACAAAATATTCAAATTTACTAATAAATTAAAAATATAATGCAAGAAAACGAATTTTAAGTTAAAAAAAGTCATTTTAAATAAACAAAAAAATTGCACATTTGCAAGGCCTTGCAAAATATAAAAAAAAAACAAAATCGACAACAAATTGCGAGAAACGCATTTTAACAAAGAAAATAATTTAAAATATTAAAATAAAATATGTTTTTTTAGAAAATCAACACAACTTACACATTTGCAAGGCATAGCAAGATATTCAATTTTACAAATTAATCAAAAATATAATGCAAAAAATGAATTTAAAGTAAAAAAAATCATTTAAAACACACAAAACAAATAAAATCATTGAAAATATGTGGGGTTTTTTTTTGGAAAAAATTATATAAATTGTGTACATTTGCAAGGGCGTGCAAAAAGTGCATTTAACATTAAAATTCACAACAAATTGCAGAAAATGCATGTTGACAAAAAAGAAAAGGTAATTTAAAATATTTTAATACATATGCATTTTTTTATAAAACCTAACAAAATTTGCACATTTGCAAGGCATTGCAAAATATACAATTATACAAATAAATAAAAAAATAATAATACAAGAAAACGAGTTTAAAGTAACAAAGTCATTTAAAATTCACAAAACTTTCAAAATCATTTAAAATATTTTTTTTTTTTTTAATTTTTAAAATTTGCACATTTGCAAGGTCTTGCAAAATTAAAAAAAAAATCAACAGCAAATTGCAAAAAAAGCATTTTGACAAAGAAAATAATTTAAAATATGTTTTTTTAGAAAATCTAATACAATTTGCATATTTGCAAGGCATAGCAAAATATTCAATTTTACAAATAAATCAAAAATATCATGCAAGAAAACGAGTTTTAAGTAAAAAATGTTATTTAAAATAACAACAAAAAAACAAAATCATTTTAAATATGTGTTTTTTTAGAAAAATCCTTAAAATTGTGTACATTTGCAAGGGCGTGAAAAAGTGCATTTAACATTAAAATCCACAACAATTTCCAGAAAATGCATGTTGACAAAAAAAATGTAATTTAAAATATTTTAATAAAATATGCATTTTTTATAAAACCTAACAAAATATGCACATTTGCAAGGCATTGCAAAATATACAATTATACAAATAAATAAAAAATAATACAAGAAAACGAGTTTAAAGTAAAAAAAATCATTTAAAATTCACAAAACTTTCAAAATCATTTAAGATGTGTATTTTTTTTTTAATTTATAAAATTTGCACATTTGCAAGGCCTTGCAAAATTAAAGAAAAAAAATAAAATTAACAGCAAATTGCAAGAAAAGCATTTTGACAAAAAAAATAATTTAAAACATTTTAGTATTTATTATTATTCAAGGGGTGATCTAGCCCTAACGGCCGGCACTGCGACCCTTATGGGTCTTTTGTGCCAAGATCCATTAATCTAATTCAAACTCTGTTCAATGTTCCTAATGAACATTATAACAGAGGATGGAGAAGCTAGGCTTATATCCTCAGAATTAAGCAATTCCTTGTCTAAGAACCGTCTTCTGATCCTACATATTGCGATGCATTCACATAATATGTGTTGCGTTGTCTCCACTTCCTCAAGACAAAGTCGACACAAAGACGATGCACAAAGGTTTAAATTATGCAAGTGACAATTTACCTTATAATGCCCGGTGAGAAAACCTGTCAGTAACCTAATGTCACTTTTGGTGTGATTAAGTATAGAAGGATTCCAAAATTTTTGAAAACAAAAAAAAACACTTTTTCGACCTTACCTATTTTAATTTGCATAAAAATTGGCATATCAATTCTCGAGATCTGTGTCGAATTTCGGTTTTTGTTATTTAGTCAAAATTGTGAATGGTTCGCGTTTTATCGCTGTTCAAAGTTGGTATTTTGCAACAATTTAATGAAAAATACATGATGTTTAAATGATCGTATCTTTGGAACGCATCATCCGATTGTCACGAAATAAAGCGCAAAATAATGGTTATGTCCTGGTCTTAAAATAGAATTTTGAAAAAGGATAGGATGCTTTGCAAAAAGGATATTGAAATTAAAAAAATGTCCTTAATTTGCAAATATCTCAAAATGCGTATCTTTAATTTTCCTATATTTTTTTGCACATATAGCCCTAAATATACTTAACAACATATGCAAATCCCAAATTGGGATGGTAAGCGGTTTAATTGTAAACGCGGTTTCATGAAACGCCTTATTGATTTTTGTTAATAACTCTCGTTTACAAATGAAAAACAATTTCTGCGCACTAACCGCGAATAATTTTTTTATATGTATTTTTGATCGCTAAACTCAAAAATTTCATCAAAAGAACATTTCGCGAATAACTTTTTGTTTAATGAATTTTTTAGCGTTTTTTGGAGGTATTTTGACTATTTTTCTTATATCTTAAGTTCTGTTTATCTGATTCTCTCGCAATAAAAACCAAATTAAAGACAATCAAATTTCCAACAAATCCTACATTCATCATTTTTTCATAAGTTCATAGCTTTACGCGCAAATAATTTTTTTCGCGTTATTTGGAGGTATTTTGACTATTTTTCTTATATCTTGAGTTCCGTTCATCTGATCTTTTCGCAAAAAGAACCAAATTAAAGACAATCAAATTTCCAACAAATCCTTCATTCGTTATTTTTATATCAGTTCATAACTTTACGCGCAATAGGCAAACAAGGAAAAACTATTTTTTATTAACAAAGCTCATTTTTTAAAAATTTTAAAAACAGAAATTGTAAAAAAATATCATTTTTTTTTGTATTTTATCATGTATATTCATAAAATTTGTGATAACTTCGGAGTAAACCTATAGATTTTCATCAAATCAACTTTATTATATTTCTCAATGTTCAGGCTTTGCAGATAAATAAAAAGATGCAATTAATTGCAAAGATTTCTATTTCTTAAACTTTTTTTAAATGATTTGTTAATCAAAAAACTTATTTTAGTCATATGTTTGCCTATTGCGCGTAAAGTTATGAACTGATATAAAAATAATGGATGAAGAATTTGTTGGAAATTTGATTGTCTTTAATTTGGTTCTTATTGCGAAAAGATCAGATGAACGGAACTCAAGATATAAGAAAAATAGTCAAAATACCTCCAAATAACGCTAAAAAAATTATTTGCGCGTAAAGCTATGAACTTATGAAAAAATGATGAATGTAGGATTTGTTGGAAATTTGATTATCTTTAGTTTGGTTTTTATTGCGAGAAGATCAGATAAACAGAACTTAAGATATAAGAAAAATAGTCAAAATACCTCCAAAAAACGCTAAAAAATTCATTAAACAAAAAGTTATTCGCGAAATGTTCTTTTGATGAAATTTTTGAGTTTAGCGATCAAAAATACATATAAAAAAATTATTCGCGGTTAGTGCGCAGAAATTGTTTTTCATTTGTAAACGAGAGTTATTAACAAAAATCAATAAGGCGTTTCATGAAACCGCGTTTACAATTAAACCGCTTACCATCCCAATTTGGGATTTGCATATGTTGTTAAGTATATTTAGGGCTATATGTGCAAAAAAATATAGGAAAATTAAAGATACGCATTTTGAGATATTTGCAAATTAAGGACATTTTTTTAATTTCAATATCCTTTTTGCAAAGCATCCTATCCTTTTTCAAAATTCTATTTTAAGACCAGGACATAACCATTATTTTGCGCTTTATTTCGTGACAATCGGATGATGCGTTCCAAAGATACGATCATTTAAACATTATGTATTTTTCATAAAATTGTTGCAAAATACCAACTTTGAACAGCGATAAAACGCGAACCATTCACAATTTCGACTAAATAACAAAAACCGAAATTCAATAAAAATCAGAAGAATGGATATATTAATTTTTGGATAAATTGAACCACCATCGGCTGATTGCCTATGCTATTTAAAATGGAACCAGTCTATACTTCCATATGATAATGGAGCGATTAGTGCCTTGGATTGTCGTAGACCTCCTGAATTTTCCCACAAGTTTAAGAAGTCGGTTCTTTCCAAACCCCTAATCATGTTCGAGAAGGTGGACCAGTTTACCCCACAATAGGGTTCGGGTCCGGTCATAGGAGTAGCGGAGGCATTTCATCCGCTATCTCATTACCCTCAAAACCTCTATGACCAGGGATCCAAAATAGAGTAATTTTGTTTCTCCCGGCCAGCTGCTGAAGGGTATCAAAACATTCCAGTGTCATTTTGGATTTGAATTCCCAAGAAGACAGCGCTTGAAGTGCTGCCTGGCTATCAGAGAAGATTGAAATATGAGTACCCTTCATACCCTTTGCAATATTAACTCTAGCGCATATTGTAATAGCCTGAATTTCAGCCTGAAAAACTGTAGGCCACCTACCCATTGGTTCGGAGATCCGCGTGTTTGGACCGTAGACACCAGCGCCAACTCCAGAGGACATTTTGGATCCGTCAGTATACCAGTTTAGGCTTCTAGTATCCACATATGGACCACCTTCATCCCACTCTGGTCTACTCGGTATCACGATCTCAAATTTCCTTCCAAAGCGAAGCACAGTGTTTATTCTATCCGTCGGCATATCTAGGTTTTCCCTAATTCCTATTGAAGAAAGAATATTGGAGTGACCGCTCAAGTTGCGGGGGTCAGAGTAATCGATATTCATTCTACGCGCAGCCATAGTTGCCGTAGATCTAATAAATATGTCGAGAGGTGTGAGACCCAAAATGGCTTCTTGGGCCAAAGTTGGGCAGGTTCTCATAGCATTTTAGTAAAATATGTTTTTTTTTTTGTAAATCTAATACAATTTGCAAGGCATAGCAAAATATTCAATTTTACAAATAAATCAAAAATATAATGCATGAAAACGAATTTTAAGTAAAAAATGTCATTTAAAATACCCAAAAAAAAACAAAATCATTTTATATATGTGTTTTTTACAAAATCTTAAAAAATTTGCAAAATTGCAAGGACGTGCAAAATGTGCAATTTTACAATTAATAAACAACAAATTGCAGGAAATGTATTTTCACAAAAATAAGTAATTTAAAATAAAATATATTAAAATATTTAAATAAAATATGCAGTCTTAAAAAAATCTAATACAATTTGCACA